>JACDQD010000001.1:8132658-8732658 GCA_019843655.1 Lethocerus indicus
GGGCTGCCCGAAGAACAATAAATCAAAGAATTTAAATAGAGAAAAAGAGACCCTCGTGTATATTTTTACGCCGGACGTAAAATATATATATATATATATACTCTATAAACGAATAGTACACATACGGATGATGGACAGTATACGTGTATTATTATCTATGAAGAAATTTAATTATATTGTTAGGTTTAATTAATTATTGAAAAAAAAAAGAAATTGCTACATTGTACAGAGTGAGTTCTGTTCGTTTCTACACTGTTTTATTTTCGCCCTTTCTTGTTTTTCTGCAGTAGTTTATTATCAATTATTAAAAGTTTCAACCGTAAATTGCCCTATGTCATCCAGTAATTGATTTCAGACTGGGCTGATAGGAAACTGCTTTTTTAAACAATTTTTTTTCTACGTTGTGACCAAATTTTTTTGTCCTCAACCATGTCATTTCTACTGCCCCCCCCTCACAAACCCCTCTTCGCCTCTTCGAATATCAGCGCGCTATATAATACATTGAACGAAATAACGATAGTCAATTTTCTTTGTTACGGGGCTCGCCGACTCCTTAAAAATTAAGGGAAATGAGTTCTCGATTATACGGTTTATGTGAATTCATTTCACGATATAACGCGTATAAATATATATATATATATATATATATATATATATATATATATATTCTACTAGGAAAAAAATAAATTTCAAAGTGAGGTTAATTATTATTCTAATATCGTTGCTATTATATTACGTTAATGCCTATGATTATTATTATTATATATTATTAATATCCATCCGTTCTTATTTTTGTTTTGTTATTATTTTTATCATCCTTTATATTGACGACGATATATACTAATTATTCTTTGTTTTTCTTTTTTATTTTGGGTACAATCTACCTATGAGCCTCTCCTGGCTGCAAACTTCCTCATTTTCATTATTTCGTGCCTTCGTCAGATGGCGTTCGAAACTTCTAAAAAAAAAATGAGGGATTCTATAATGATTATTCTGTAAGCGAATTTTCTAGTTTAATAAATTTATTATATATATACATATATATGTATATAATATATTATTTATGTATATATATAAATTTATTGTGAAAGTGGGGAGAACTTTTCTCTCTCTCTCTCCGGAAATATAATTCGGTAATTTATAGTTAACAAATAAGGAAGTATATATATAATATATATAATTAATTAATTGATTACAAACATTATTATTGCTATTATTATATTATTGTGTTATTTCTTTTTTTTTTGTGTACAGGGCGATGTTTTTTTCTCGATTTTTAACTCAGCCTATGTAACGTTAAAAGAGGAAGAAAAAATCCCCCTCGTTATATATTATTTCTCGGTTCGCGGATGACTTGTTGAAATATAACAAATGTGAATGTTGCGCTAAACACGTTTGTATGAAAAAACAAGAGAGCGAAAAAGAAAAGGAAGAAGTTAATTTCCGTAGGCGGTATTTGTATCGCAGTACATGTGTATAGGCGGGCAATTAATTATAAAGCTTTTAAATATTTTTTTTTGTGTTATCTGGAAATTGGAAATGTCGCTGCCATGAAAACTCCAATTTCGAATATTATATATATATATATTTTTTAATTAGGCAATTATGTGGTTGTTTCTTTTTTTTTTTTGTTAGCAAATTGAAATTTAAACATAAGTGAAAAAAATATATAGTTAATATATGCTTCTATTTGTACATATTGTAATTAAGAAAGAAAAAACAATTCGAGGTGTGGATCGATTGTGGGATAAGTGTGAGTGAGCGCGTGTGTGTGTTTTGCGAACAAGTGTTGTGTATATACATATATATGATATTTGTGTGTATATATGTATATATGCATATTAGTGTATGCGTGTATGATTGTTTTCATTTTGTATACACGGGTATATATACAAATATATATATATCAACGTATTTTATATATGCCCGTGTATATACAATAATAAGTTAAGCATTGTAGTCATAGTTTGTAATTTGTCAGAAAAAAAATTTAAATTTTTAGAGCGAGGAGGAAATCGCACGTTACCTTCCCTTCCCCCCCAGATATAAAAGAGAGAAATGTTGTTAAATATAAACGAGGAATTTTTAACAAAATTTATTAATTAAAAATGATGAAAAAAAATGAGATTCCAAATGGTCGAGAACCGACTCTGTACACTTCCCCCTATACCCATGCCCCGCCCCCCAGACTTATTACTATTATATATATTTATTACTCTTGCTACGACTATTATTAATTTACTATTACTACTACTGTGTAATCTTATACTTTTTGGGGTTATATTGAAACAGAATAAATAAATATATATATGATAAAAGAAAATAAATGGTGAACTTGGATTTCTATACTTGTATAAAAAAACTACAAAAAAAAAACAAAACATTGTGTACCAGGATTGAGAGTTATATATTGATTTGTGGGCCCCTGAGAATAAAGTGAGAAGAAATGAGGAAAGCGAAAAACCTGAAAACTCAATAGATTTATTGTAATGTATAATGAAGCCATCCCCGACATGTTGGCTTCATTGGATGTATCATAAGAACATAAAAGAAAGGTAAATATATATATATATATATATATATATATATATATATATCGGGAAAACTGATTCTTAAAAGAAAAAAATATAAAAAAAAACATGTAAATATAATTGTGGTTCTATATATTATACCTATTTCACTTGTTTCATTTATTTATGCTTATTTTCTCAAAATTGTGCTGCCATCACTCGCGAGAATTAAACTTTCGGGTTGAGGTGGAAAAATTAAATATTGACTTCGAAACCATTTTTCTTTTTTATTTAAATTGTTCTCAATTTGTTCGGGCATATTTTTGATAGTAAATAGTGCTAGCTAAAATAGGAATTTGAACTAATTAATGTGAGGATAAAAGTATTTTTTGCAATTCAAAGGGAGGTTGTAGTCGGGTTATCTAGAAGGCAGTGCCTTTTTCGCCGATTTTACGAGTGACTGCGTTTCATCTGGCGGACCTGGTTCGTACTTTTTAATTAGTATTTTTACAATTAAGAAGTGATATTTTATAGCAATAAGTACAGTACTTGTGGCAGCTATAGGTAGGACTGAATAATTTTACGATTGTTCATTCAAATGGCCGGTATTTATATATTTTTTGTCTGTCGGTCTGATTCACGTTAAGCGGTTGAAACCCACACCTTGAAATTTCGTCCATTCCGTCTTATTTTCGTCGGCCCTAACTCGCAATATGCTGGAAAAGTTCAACTAAAAAATATATTTACGTCAGATCATTAAATTGCGTATTGCTTTAATAAAACAACATCGAATATTCATTTCCAAGAGTGGGCAGGTCAAAGGGTAAATTCGACCAGCGTTTCGAATAGTGTTGTAAGAACCATCTAAATCAACAATTTTCATGTAAATAATTAATAAAATAGACGCATTTCGGGATTATGAATGTACATATTTATTAAATACGCATTTTCCTAATAGAAAATTGATTAAACGGCATGCCTGAACATTTGAATAGACCGAGCCGCCATTTTATATTCATACGTGACGTCACCACGTCCTATTCGTATCATTTACAATATATATTTACAGTTATAAGCGGTTGTGATTTTTATTTAAAAAAAACTACGATACTTAAAATAAAATTCCCTTTTATTTGATCCGGCCATTTTATTCACGGGGTTAAGTACAACGCCAGTGATTTCAAATTAGGTTGAGCCCAATTTTTTCGTTCAACCCGAAAATTAAGTACAAAATTATTCTCTCAAGTAGCCTTTTCGGCAATTATTTACTTATTATTGAAAATATAATCCATAAGACTGCTTGTCGACATCTTGCTTTCCCGAAACGCCAGTGTCATGAGATTACGCACCCGTCTGAAACAGAAAGGAATTGTGGTAAATTAAAAATTTAATATTTGAACTTTATTGAATAAAAATGAATAATAATAATTATTATTACCGTGCTTTTTCATCCTCTTCGATTCGTCCGACGCAGTCGATCCCGCGCCCATAAACCAATCTCTGATTCCGAGTATCTCTTCTGTGTGTTCTCCTGAAAATGTCGTAACATTTAATATCCGCGAATTTAATGTTTCATTTCTTTTAACCCGACACGAATGCGCCTCTTTTGTCGTAAAGAAGTTACGGCGTCTTTCTTTCCTGAATTGTCCGTTTTTTGTTCTATTGTCACAACTGTAAAATAAAATAAGCGACATCGATGTTCGATTAGCGCTATTAACGAGTGGTGTGGTCAACCCACTCACTAACTTTCCCAATTTTTTTAAGTTTTATTTTTCTATCTTCCTCTTGAGCCGACTTCATTAAAAATAATAAAAAATACTCACTGTCCAATTCTCTGACAGTTTTGTTTTTTCCTCCGAATTCCTCAGGCAGTATTTCTAGTGGAAAATGTTTCGTCAAACATTCGGCACCGGTGCTGTAGAAATTCATCTGCAATTCATTGAACGCTTTTTAAGATCCAAATCTCTTGCAAAGTCTCAACAATTTACAGATCTGTATACGGAATAGTGTTCTTCCAGGTATTACGAGGGTTGTTTACGTTGTACACAATATCCGTCGTAGATTGGACGGAAGATTGACAAAAAATAAATGAATTACCCTGTCGGCTATTTTCTTCTTGACCAGCGGCATCACAACTTTGTTCATCGCCATCTCAACGACGTACGGCGTGTTGAAATAGATCACCCTCTTCAGGCGCAGCGGGTAGACGTCCTGAAAATGCGATAGATCGGTTCAAAAAGTTGAATTGTCTCTAAAAGATGGACAATTGTCCGGCATTCAAGAGTCGACCTCTCTAGAGATGGTTAACCGGTTAAAATTTACTGTAGCCCCGAGGTTATCGGGTGTTTTCGATATATCGATATGTACGGGTGAATCGATGTCGTCAACTTGGTCAGCCATATTTGTTTTCATATCTCGTACCCTTGTCTACGGCGTCCGACGGGTTGTGCTTTCTAATTTGATCATTCCTTAGTAATTAGGCGGGTTATTTTTTTTTTTAGTTTTATTATATTATTTTTTATATATTTCTTTTCGTGTCATAATTACTTTCTTTCCCTTTACTAAAAAAAAAAATAACCAGTCGGACGCCTTAATAAAGGTACGCGATGTGAAAACAACAATGGCTGACCGAGTTGACGACATCGATTCACCCGTATAAAAGCGATATATCGAATACACCCGATAACCTCCGGGGCCCCTACAGTAAATTTTAACCGGCTGAACCAAACCGTTGCGATTTTCCATGCTTATACCGTAAGCTTCGACTAGGTGGCGGAAATCCGTTCTGAAATCGTAATTTCCAAGCACAGAATTCTATTATATTTTTATGAGTTTAAAAATATTACGTCAGATAGTTGTCAACAACTCGTGCCATCAGTGGGGCTAATTCGGGTTTTCATCTCGACAATACCAGAGGTATTTAGGTATTACTCACGAGTATGCATTTCTTGAGCCTTGCCAGTGTGATGGGCGGCAGGTTGAGTATGTACGACATGGCCGTACCCTTGAGATCGACAACTATGTAGTAACAGCACCTGTCCTCCAGTCTGGGCTGGTCGGCTCGCGGGTCTTCCAGGAGTAGGGCGTCCAGCGACACGAGCATAGCCTTGAACATGCCCAGGTAGTGGTCCTGGACGCGGAGGCCGTGCTCGCCACCGTACAGCGCCGATTTCATACCGACGAAAAGGGCGTCGTAGCCTTCGAACGTGCAGCGCTTGATCCTGAAGTTGTATCTGAAAAGCCGAACCGGAGCCTCTCCGTTAGCGGTGGTCGACCCGCTGGAAGGGTTTCTGCCATTTCACCCCCGCCGGGACAACATCCCGGGTTCATACATTACTATGAATGTATTAACAGTATTAGCCTAACCGACGTCCGAGTCTGTACTTACATTATACTTCTTGCGTCGATCAAGCTCCGTTCTTCGGGGTCTCTGACGGCGTAGAACTCCCTGTAGCTGTTCCTCACCGAATAGTAGGCGTCGAGACGCTTTTTGATTATCGCCAAATTCAGTTTGCAGCCCATCACGAACGACAACATCAGGCTGTCCTCTGTATTCAAGGGGGTCGGACAATAATATAATTATAAAATAAAATTTGTAGGGGCCCCTACAGTAAATTTTAACCCTTCTTTTGTCCTGTATTATAGAAGAGGGGTAATTAACATTGCCTGTTCCTTTGGTCTTTGTTTACGTGTCGAATAAGGGATACCGTTGCATGGTAGTTACCTATGTTCTGCGGGAGGTGGTGCTGGTCCCGCAGCCATTCTCTGACCTCGAGCATGCAGCTTTCGGCCTTACTCTTGATGCAGTCACCTCCGTCGTCGGCCTCCCCGCTAGCAGGGGGGCAGTCGGCTTCCCCTCCGGTCATACTCGCATCGCTGGCGACAGAAACAGGCGACCCAATTAGATCTGTGTGGCGCTCAAGCAGCAAGAGACGGGAAAACAAAATTTGCGAAACCGAGATTTTATGACTCGGCCTATGTTGTAGAGTGCAATTGGAGTCATACCGGGAAGCATTGAGGACGGTTCTCAGGAGTTTCGATTGGAGCAGCGTTGGATGTCTCGGTGGATCCCCCCAAATAGTTTCGATGCCACGTAATGTCACGTCGGTTTCAATATAGCTTTGTAGCCGTTCTCAATTTGTTTGGATACACTAAGTTTTGAAGCCCTGATTCAGTAGAGGTCCCAACAGTCCAAATTTCCGATTTAAATACATTATTTTCAGAGGGATATTGGGATAAAAATGGGGTAGTTCTTAAAAATAATAATCGTTTTTAGAAATTACATTCAAACTTTTTCAAAGCGAAATATTCACTTCTTCACCAATTAAAAATTCGACCCCGAAGACAATGGATGTCGCAATCGCCGATTGTATTTTAAAGTTGCGGTTTTATAGAACAGTTCAATAAAAAATTCTGATCTGGACAATGAAAATTTGTTGTAAAACAATTTGTTCCTCACCTGCGTAAGACTCTGCGGGCGTGTTCTATTACGCCATTACTTCTTGATGGTGCTTCAGGCGAGATAACGTTTTCGAGACTCCTCGAAGTGAGACAGAGAACTGTGCTGTCTGTCAACAGTTACTTTTTACGGTCGACTTACGTTTTTCGCGGACTCTCGGGGTTTTGAAAAAGGGACCTTTCACTTTTCTATTTTGCTGTTGCTCAATCCAAGTTGGGTTCTACTTGAAAAACGTTTTTTTCTTCTCAACGATTTTCACGGTTTCAAAAACTGTTCGGGGAGTATTTTAATTTTCAACGAGGAAAACTACTATAGGTCAAGGGATAATTAAAAAAGAAAAACGAAAATAATGCTACTCACAGGTTAACGACCCAGTCCCCCTATCAGCTGAGTTCACTTCAAGCGTCCGACGTTTCGCAGCTCGTCATTTTGTCCCGCTTCGGCTTTACCGATTCCCGAATTGAATTCGGGACAGGGACGCCTACCGTGCTTATCTCACGTCCTGAACTGCCTGCCGATAACTCGGCCAATTGTGGATAAATCATGCAAAAAAAGAAAGAAAGAAGAAAGAGGAAAGAAGGCCATACAAAGAGGTCTATTGTTATGAGACCGACCCAAACAAGCCGATCTCCTCTCGACGCCACGCCCACTAACAACCGCAAATTTCAACCAATCCAATTTGTTTCGCTTTTTCTTTGTTCGTTTAGAAGAATTTCGTTTTATTACTGATTTCGTTCGGATTCCTTTTTGCACATACGAAAACGCGCATCCAGTTCAGACGTAAATAAACAATAAAAATACGGCTTCCCTTAAAAAAGTCGGACGAGGAAAATGTAAGCCTCAGAATTTTTAAACAAACGGGGCCCCACTTCGAATCATTGCATAATTATTTATTTCTTTTTATTGGTTATTATTGTGGGTAAAATCGCAGTCCTTATAACGATCCACACCAACCCAAAAAAACGTAAGGCAAGTGGGAAAGAAGCTGATGAGAGGGGAAAATATAACTAACTTTAATATTAGACTTTTATTTTATATAACGTAACCTAATCTAACCAGTCCTTGGTGCTTAAACTGAGAATTTTTGATTCCCATGTCAGCATGTCACCGTTGTACTTCTCATTTTGTCTACAATACAGTGTTACATCCTACACCGCAGAGAGAACAAACAACACCCCCCCAAAAACACAGTAACAAGACACGTATGACAAACAGACAACCGCCGCAGTACAAGTGACAGTGCAGTGAGGAACACATCCAAGGTGCCAAAAGTGGCTGACACCGCTACTGAAGATGGCGAGCAGCCGAAACCAAACCGAGCAAACCGGCGAGAGGAGACAGAAACACACGAAATCTACGGTATTCCAACCCCTCGCAGACCACAAAACAGGTATGTTAAACTAGTAATGTAATTATTTATTGAGATTTATTACCACTGTAATAGATATGTTTCACTTAAGTAGACTTTACAAAGTCCAACATTCGGCTGTACTAAAATTCAGATATACCTAATATTTCCGTACTGGACAATTTCAAAATTCCAAGTATTATTTCCCCCTCTGCGGGCAAACATTTTTTAAATCGATAAGTTTCTCGAAAACCGGTTTTGAACATTCTACAAGGGCAAAATAAATTCAACTACATAGACATCAAATGTATATTTTTTTAAATTTTTGAATGGACCTCTCAGCATTTATAAAAATTATATCAGGGTTTTTCTCTTATTCTCTTTCTGTCATGTATATGTAATACATATATATATATATATATATATACATATATATATATATATATATATATATATATATATATATATATATATATAAATCTCAATAATGCATTGTCTCCAAATACATTTGTTCTGTTAATGATCTGGTTATTTTATTGGGGTATGTTGACATTGACAGGAGTTAGACAGTTACATTCGACTCCTGATAAGGAGGTCCAATTGTGTATTATTTTCCGATATTAAATTTCGATAGCAAAAGAAGAAACAACCTACCTTAGATAAGAGAGACTTGGACACAATCACAACGAATTGGGATCAGATCAATATTATTTTCTAAAATAAATTTACAAAACAGTTTACACTAATAACAGGAGATAATCGAAATGAAGAGACTATTAAAGGTAATAGGGTAGAGAAAAAAACAAAAAACAGGACATTTTAGATTTCAAACTTTATTTCACAATTGCGTTTATTAAAAATATTGAGTGTATACAAGCCGTTTATTTTGTTAAAACAAAAAAAAATTAAAAACTTGTTATAAACGCTGTCCAAATGAGTAATTTTACATTTGGTACTATCATTTACAGCAATAGTAAATGCGCTTAAGTGCGGGGAAGGGTATATGTATCTACAATATAACAACCATCCCTGGAATCGTACTTTATCATTATTATATACAAATTAAGCTAAATTTATCAAATGTTTTATATATATATATATATATATATATATATATATATATATATATATATATATATATGAGACTCCCCTAAAATCCCCCCCACCATATTGGCAGTGAATTTTCATTAGAAATACAAAAATATTAATTTCCATAAAATATGCCCAGGGGTCGAGACAATTTAATATCCGAAACCCTAGTTTATTTCAATAAAGGTGGTTATTGTAATTATAATTATGCCTATATTAGAATACTTAAAACACTTTGGAGAGGATCTATTTGGTTACTCATTTCCTGTAAAAACTATGGAACGTTACTAGACGATTCTTTTTCTGAACATTAAAACGTCATCACACAATTTCTGCCCTGGGGGCCAAAATTGTCTGAGATTATTTATCAGTTAGTAGCAATTCGGTGAGGTAAAGCATCCTGTCAGCACTGTTGTTATCGACAAGTCGAAACGCCGTTGAAGTAGGACAGGCCTTGACGTCTCCAGATTTAGATCTAGAATATATACTTGGGTATATATTTAGTGACCAACCGCTGTATAAAAAAAAGTTTTTTATTTACAACCAAAATGATATCAAAGAAAATTTAAACAAAAATTGTTAAATAATAAATAATAGCAATAATAATAAATACAGTTTTTTTTGTTTCACCGGTAAAATATATATAACAAACGGAAAAATTTAAATAAGAGAATGGGAAGGCGAAAACGCGGTTTCAATTCGAGATGAAACCATCGATCGCACAGATTGAGAATAGTGAAACACGAACTGGTTTTTAGACCGTGAACCGCAAATGTAGTTGACTGTATTCACTCAAGTCTGGGTCACTCTCTCTCTCTCTCCTGAACCTGTAACAGATAATTTTATATTGTCAATAACTTCCTCCTGTAGAGACTGAACTCAACTCGCATGGGTTTGTGTCCTTTTCCTGCCCGCTAACTAGCTTCCGGTGGTATCGTGTAATAATCTGGGGAAGACCTCGATTACGATTTAGGTTTAATCCCCTGCTGCTCTGGGATTTTTCCTCTGACCTACTGGGTGTTGACTGCTTCAGACGTTCTGGAACTCTTACCGGTTCAATCATCATGATCATCGGGGTATATGGGTAACAGGATTACGGCTTGTTCCCATATTACTAGGGGAACCAACCCCCTACTGCTGCTCTCAGCTTTGTCCAATCATCATTTTCCTCTATCCCTCCACCTTCGGGTGCGTTGAGGCATCCAAGGACAAATTTTGTAATGTCGCAGAGGCAGAAAACAGTGGAAAAAAAGAGGGCAAAAATCCTTCGAGTAGCGTGGAGCTCGGTCACACAGGAACAATCTCTGAATAGCGGGGGGTCAACCCCGCCAATTGAAGTTCTTCCCACCGTATTAGGCGATCCTACAGGAAGTTAGTGACAATTAAAGTTCCGATTCCGCTACTTACAATTAAGTATTATCGGTTTGTTTTGAATACCTGTTTTGTGGGGGTGTCTCTTCTCGACAGGACAAATAACAGTGACAGTGCAGTGCGGATGCCCAAAAGACATCCAAAGTGACTAACACCGCTACTGAAGATGGCAAATGGCCAAAACCGGTTTAGCAAAAGACCGAACCGGCAAGAGGAGATAGAAAAACACGAAGACTACGGTATTCCAACACGTCGCGGACGTTAGGAATACCTCTAACTAATTTGACTCAACTTGGTAATACTGAATAAGTTCACCTGGCTCTCTCAGAAGGACATTTTCCTGTGGCGGTGTGTGATGGCGTAGCGCCTCCTGAGAGCGGTGTCGCACTCGTTCTTTGACCTATCGACCATCGGTCTATTTCTCCCCGGTGATTTAGCTGTATCGCTCCCTTGAGCTATCGGCCAATAATCGTCGCCGCCCCCACCACCTCCACTTCCGGCCACTGTCATCACTCGCGGCGCTGTCATTTTCAGAAATGTCTCATGATTCATTAAGATCTGAACTTTGTCGCCTGCGCCTGTAAACAACAGATAAATACATTTTTTCATTTAACATACCTGTTTTGTCGTCTGCGAGGGGTTGTAATACCGTAGATTTCGTGTGTTTCTGTCTCCTCTCGCCGGTCCGGTCTTTTGCTAGACCGGTTTCGGCCGCTCGCCATCTTCAGTAGCGGTGAGGAGACAGAAACACGCAAAATCTACGGTATAAATTTTTTTATTTCGATCAGCCCGTCTGACTCCAAACGCCATATGTAAATATTATAGTAAATAAACACGTTGTTGTGGCAACCTTGCTTTTCGGGATTATCAAAGCATTGTCCAAAATGGCAACTGTATTGAAAAATAAATCATTTTTCGACGTTTAAAATTATTTAAATATTATAGCAAATATGCTATAGTATTTTATAATGAAAAATAACATTGGGAGACCTTACTTTTTTTGCAATTTTAGACATCAATTGAAATGGCAATTATATTGAAAAAAATATAATTCTTCTAGCTTTATAATGATGTAAATATTATTGTAAATAGATACGTTGTTTGTATACAAAAACAATAATATTGGGAGACCTTACTGTTTTTTTTTTGGGATTGTTGTCATCTGAAATGACAATTATGTAGAAAAATAAATATTTCTTCTAGCTTTAAAATTATTTAAGTATCATAGTAAATAAATATGTTTTTTGTATACAAAAACAATAATATTGGGAGACCTTACTGTTTTTTGGGATTATTTATGTCGACCGAAATGGCAATTATATCGAAAAATAAATAATTCTTCTGGCGCAACAGAATGGCGGAAGCGCTGATATTTTGAGACTGTCCTATCGTATATACAACGATATGCGTACATACGTACCCGATATCGTTGGTGTATCCAACTGGATTGGAGCAGCGTCCACCGCCGAAGGGTGTTGCTGGTGGGTATGAGTGAGAGGAGGAGGAGGAGGTGGAGGACGAGCTGTGCTATCGATGGGAGCAACTCTCTCCGACATGAATGAAAGTGCGCGCCAGCCGCCGGGCCTTTCCATTTCGAAAGTGCACAACAGTGAAGAGAATCTGACGCGTGAAAGCCAACAGCCCGAATAGCACATGTACAAGACACCCATTAAAATCAGAATCACGTACAGAATGTAGTTCAGCGGGAATAACAGTCTGTCTGCCAACAGTAACAACACAAATTAGGATATATATATATATATATATATATAGCTTAGAATACCTGTTTTCTAGTCTGCTAGTTGGAACTTGAAAAATCGGGAATTTAGTGTCCCTTCTAAACAAAAAAAATGATTTTAACTTACCTGTTTTGTTGTCTGCGAGGGGTTGGAATACTGCAGACTTTGTATATTTCTGTCCGAGAGGAGAAAGAAACACACGAAATCCACGGTAATTCCAACCCCTCGCAGACCACAAAACGGGTATGTTAAACTAATATATTATTTATTATTGTCCTACAAATATTTGTCCCATCAATTTGTAGTTTTAAAAATCATTATCAGATTGTTATAGGCCGTCAGACCGACACTTCGGGTAGGATATTAGAAGATACGTACCGCTGATTCCACTCAGGATATCTCTGATGAACTCTCCGACTTTGGACAGCGTCATGAAGACCATAATGTGGAAAGTTTTGGCAAAGGCAGTCGCCAGATTGATGTTGGCCAGAGGATGAGTGTCGATGGTCCTGAAATATTTCTCGCATTTGTCCTCACCTGGCCCTATAAACACAGTGAGTATGTAGTATTGATATTTGATAATCAGAATTTTAGTCGTTTAAATGCAATAGGAATACGACTGCTTCAGTCCTATCCTATACTAGATCAATCAATATAACTTAGTAGATTACTCATTAACCTCTTGACATACAATGACATCTGGGAGACATCAAGAACTGTTTCTGGCTAAATGCCGTGCAGTATATATATATATATATATATATATATATATATATATATATATATTAGATTAATCAATTAAAATTATTCAATAGTTTAGTATACCTGTTTTGTGGTCTGCTAGGTGTTTGTAATACTGTAGATTTCGTGTGTTTCTGTCCGTTCTTGACAGTAGAGGTAACTGTGAGGATGCCAAAATAGATCCAAAGTGCCGAAAGAGTGGCCAACACCGCTACTGAAGATGGTGAGAATCCCGAAACCGGTCTGGCAAAAGACCGAACTGCCGAGAGTGGAGACGGAAACACACGAAATCTACGGTATTCCAAACCCCCGCAGACCACAAAACAGGTACTCTAAAATTCAGTCCTTTAGTAATATAATAGGAATATAACCGGTTTAATCCTGCCCTATATTAGACCGATCAATATAACTTAATCAGTCATTAATTAAACCCAAATGGCTCACTCCGACAATTTATTATCATTAAAAAAATTATAGATATTTATTCGCATAAGGTAAAAATATGGGATTGACCCAGGTGGAAAAACCCATCCGGTTTAGTTTTGAACGCAGGGAAAATAGCGGAATAATGGTGGCTTGACAACAAGCGTTGTTGGCGTGCTACTAGCGCAATTCTGTTCCCATTCATTGTCCACAGATTCACTTACTTCTGATGATGGTGACGAATGATTGCCACATCGATATTTTTGATGGCGAACACTCGACCGGTATGCTGGATTCGGTCTTCATTAAATTGGATTTCTGTTCGGCCACTTTCTCCTTTCAAATTAAAAACAAAAATAATATAATTTGATAATACCCGTTTTGTGGTCTGTGAGGGGTTGGAATACTGTAGGTTCGCGATGTTTCCGTCTCCTCTCGCCAGTCCGGTCTTTTGCCAGACCGGTTTCGGCCGCTCACCATCTTCAGTTGCGGTGTTAGTCACTGTTAGCACTTTGGATGTTTTTTGGGCATCCTCGCTGCACTGTCACAGTCACGTGTACTGTGCCAAAGTGACAGTACAACACCACTACTGAAGATGGCGGGTGGCCGAAACCGGTCTAGCAAAAGACTGAACCGGCGAGAGGAGACAGAAACATCGCGTACCTACAAAAATAATATAGTTTACCGTGGATTTCGTGTGTCTCTCTCTCTCTCTGTTGTCAGACCGGTTTCGGCCGCTCGCCATCTTCGATAGCGGCGTCGGTCACTCTGGCACTTTGTGGATGTTTTTTGGGCATCCTCACTGCCCACCGTCACTGTTACAAGTGTGGTGGTTGTCTGTTTGTCGTGTGTATGTATATACAGAGGGGTCCAAAGAAATGTATCCACTGTTTAACAGTCCATAGCTTGCAAACTAATTGACGGAGTTGTCTCATTTTTGGTGAAAGTGCAGCTTAAAGGCCAACTTAAAGATATCACTGTAGGTGTTGGAAATGGTCACCATTAACATCCACACAGAAACGATTCCGCCGAACTGCAGCACCAACTACTGACCGCAACGTGTTCAGTTGGATATTGGCTCTGTTCGATACACATTTCGCCATTGCCGTTGAACCTCATTAATGTTTTTGTACTTAAAATACCACTTCAAAACTGACTTCCTTTCATCGAATGTAGGCCTTGCGCCAGCCATGTTTACTCGAGTAACAAGGTACAACTAACAACAATACACTGTCATCTGACAAAACAAAACAACGCAATACAACGCGTTGTATGGCGATTGCCGCAACTACAAACTATAACACTACCAAAAATGAGACAACTCCCTCAATTAGTTTGCAAGTTATGGACTTTTAAACAGTGGAGACATATTGTTTTGGACCCCTCTGTATACACGTCTCGTTATTGTGTCTAGCAGGTCAAAAGTGACTGACACCACTACTGAAGATGGCGAGTGGCCGAAACCGGTCTGACAACAGAGAGAGAGAGAGAGAAACACACGAAATCTACGGTAAAAATAAATTTCTATTTAAGCGATTCGTCCAAAAATTGTTAATTAATCGATAGATTATACCTCAAAAGCTGGGAACGACATACATTGTACATACTGAAGCACTCCCAGCCGAACGATATGAGGAAAATGATGGTGTATAAGAGGAAGATTAGTGACAGGTAGGAATATCCAGAGTAGACATGCCACATGAACAGCGCTATCAGGCCGCATGTCAGGAATATGCAGACTTGCTGAAACAGAAAAAGAAAATTACAAATATAAAATAAAGATCGCACTCTCTAACGAGGAGTTTTATTGTAAGGGAGCCCAACCTGTACGCTTTCAACTAAACTGTGCACGACCTATATTCATTGATGGGGGCAATAATTTGTGTTTTATTTTCCAGGCTCTGAGGGAGGTCAATTTTCTGAGATGTTGAATTGAACCTTATCTGCATACCGACCAGTCAACAACACTTAAATCAATCCCATATATAGCATTGTTAAAAAATAAAATAATACTTCTACCCGCATAAATTTTTATGATACACTGTGTATACTTAATTTTATATATATTATTATATAGTAATAGATATAGCAAAAACTGTATTTTTTCATTTGTTTAATTATTTATCGAGTTAAATACAATTAACTTCAAAAATGATTTCCCATTAATTAAAATGTATCTCATACATTATGTGCATCTTTCATTTTATATACATTATATGACAATACATGTAAAAACTGTATTTGATCATTTGCATTTAATTATATGTCAAATAAAATATAATTTAATTAAAAAAATTATTCACATTTATAAAAGTGTCATAACATTAATGAAAAATAGTGTTTCATTAAATACACATTAAAGATGTTAAAGCTGTATTTGATTGTATTTAATTATTTTACGAATAAAATATGTTTTACTTGAAAAATAATCTCTACTCACCCATAAATGTGTTATTAATGGATAAAATAGTTGCACAAACCGAAGTTTTGCTATCTGTATTTTAAATGTTCCCACCAATTGGGGCTTTTAATTCGAGAAATCGCCACCACATGAGGCGTCAAGAAGTGAGAGTTTTAGTTGGGGAAATTTCCGCGAGGGGGCAGCACTGCACGGGAAGTGTCGATACTAGCGCTGATAGTTCCAAAACTCGCCACCAGAGGGCACCACCTGACGGGAGCCGATGATGACTTCGTAGTTGGGGAAATTTCCACGAGGGGGCAGCACTGCACGGGAAGTGTCGATACTAGCGCTGATAGTACCAAAAATCGCCACCAGAGGGCACCACCTGACGGGAAGCGTCCAAATTCAAACCGAGCGACCTCCTTGCATCTCATGTTCTCCTAATACAAATCCTGATACTTTTCCAGACCCAAAAATTGAAATTTGAAAATATCAATAAATACGCCAATTTCTCGTTAATTTGCGAATAAAACAAATCTTTTGAGGCTTGTAACGGAAAAATAATAGCTAAAATTTGTAGTCAAATAAATTGATTTTTAATTTAAAAGTACATTTTTCCTTCTAATTTATACATTACAAGCCTTAGCAGATTCATTTGTTTTCAAATTAACGAAAAATGGGGGATATATATTGATATTTTAAAATTTTCCATTTTGGGGTCGGGAAAAGTATCAGGATTTGTATTAGGAGAACATGAGATGCAAGGAGGTCGCTCGGTTGAATTCGCTAAGTTCCCGTCAGGTGGTGCCCTCTGGTGGCGATTTTTGGAACTATCAGCGCTAGTATCGACACTTCCCGTGCAGTGCTGCCCCCTCGCGGAAATTTCCCCAACTACGAAGTCATCACCGGCTCCCGTCAGGTGGTGCCCTCTGGTGGCGATTTTTGGAACTATCAGCGCTAGTATCGACACTTCCCGTGCAGTGCTGCCCCCTCGCGGAAATTTCGCGAACTAATAGCCCCATTTGGCGGCAAAGTTTAAAATAGCTACTGATAGTAAAACTTCACTTTGTTCAACTATTTTTTAATTAATTAACAACATATTTTTACGAGTTATCAGAAATTATTTAAGTATAATATAAGTTATATATTATAATATATTAATATATATTATAAATAATTAAATAAAATATAAGTTATTCTTAAATAATTAATTATAAACTATAAAGTACAGCTTTTTCATCTATTAATGTATATAAAATGTTGCTTTTGTTTTTCAGTAATGTTATGAGACAATTTTATGAACAGAAATTTTTTTATTAAATTATATTTTATTTGACAAAGAATTAAATGCAAACGATCGAATACAGTAGATCAAGTACAGGCAACGTTTTAAATCGCTACTGATAGTAAAACGTCTATTTGTGCAACTATCTTTCATTCATTAATAACAAATTTGTATGAATGAGTAATAATTAGTTTTCAAGCAAACTATATTTTATTTATACTTTTAACTAAAAGCCTCATTACCAGCTCATAAATAAAGATGAATATTTGCGTGTCCCTCATACAAATCCACATCGTTTGATCGATTTTGTTCAAAAACCTTTAAAATGAAATAAATTATATTCATAATTATATTGCGATATTATTTATACCTTTTATTATCTTTTATACCTATTATTTATTATTTACCTTGGTATATTAATTCTGAGCCTACTATTTAACGAGAAATTGAAGCGGCATACAAGACTGAATTGAACAGTTATTTTTTGCAAACAAATGCGAGGGATTCTACAAGATGTCCCTTCTGCACTTCTGGGAAGTGCTACACAGGATAAAAACACACTGACAATAGGACACATAACAGAGTTCGAAAGAATACAAATTCCATTGAGTAAAAATAACTGCCGCAACGGAATTATCAAAGAGGCAATAGTGATACAAAAATACCTCTAATAGGGATATATTTTTTCACTTTTAGTGTTGCATCTGTAAAAAAAAAAAAACAGTAAGCAACATTGATAGAATACAAGCACTACCCACAATGGACAATAATGGAGGAGAAATCCCCTTTTTTATTTATTACATTTTTTAAACATTTATGTCGCATTGCCACTTCTTTTTCACGCGTCTGTAGGGAACATTTGGAATGTAGGAGGATAGTAGGGGTTTGGACGATTAGATTAGGATTATTTGGGAATGGAATTCGGTGTATTTCTATATGGCTATGTTGTGGACAAACAGGATATTGAGACTGTGTACGTAGAGTGAGGTTGGAGACATTACAATGGTTATTTTCTGTAATGTATAACCGGTGAGACGAGAAGAAATGACTCTTAATCCCGAGAGGGAGTTTCTTTAAGGGCAGGACAC
Source organism: Lethocerus indicus (assembly GCA_019843655.1). Classification (NCBI taxonomy): domain Eukaryota; kingdom Metazoa; phylum Arthropoda; class Insecta; order Hemiptera; family Belostomatidae; genus Lethocerus; species Lethocerus indicus. Next base: position 8,151,113 of record JACDQD010000001.1, read on the forward strand.
ATGAAATCTACGGTATTCTGACCCTTCGCAGGCCACAAAACAGGTATTCTAAACTAGTTTAAAATACCTGTTTTGTTGTCTGCGAGGGGTTGGAATACTGTGGATTTGTCGTGTTTCCGTCTCCTCCCTCTGCCTCAGTCACAATTGGCACTTTGGCACGTTTTTTCAGCCATCCTCACTGCACTGTCACTGTCGCTTGTACTGTGTGTAAGTACTAACGCCGCTGGTGAAGATGGCGACCGGCCGAAACCGGTCTAGCAAAAGACCAAACCGGCGAGAGGGGACAGAAACACAACAAATCTAAGGTATTCTGAACTGACTCGAGGAGGCCCCCCACTTCCAAATATCGGGTTGACAACCGAGTAATCGCGGAATTCACCAACAAGTGGCGTTGTACATATTTTTAAGTACGTCAAGAGTACATGAGAGGCGCCAATTGGTGTTTTGTGTTAGATTAGATTACGTTAGCTCCAAACGATAGGAATGCAGCGTTGGTTATTGGAAAGGTTGCTTATCTGTTTATATTCTTTCCTACGAAGTACGAAATTACACACAAATTAACGGAGATAAGATATAATTGGTGAAAGGTTCTTCTAAGACCGGAGCTCCGAAAATGTCTCCGAAGTAGGTCGAGACTCTGCGATCGGGGTGGAAGTATCGGGAAAATTTGTATAAAGTGATTTCGTTCGAACCCGAACAAAAATTAGGAGCAAAATCAGTTCTAGCGAAGATGAATTTTGTTCGGAGCTAACGTAATCCAACGTAAACACTCTCACTCGCCATCCTAACTGCTGCGCGAAACGCTCTGGTGACTGAGAGTCGCCTACCGACCGCAAAAGGTAAAAGGTGTAAATATATATATAATGTTTTTATATAGTATAATTTACGTATAAGATTATTTTATTTGTAAGGTGCCCGTCACCTTCGCGAAAATCGCTCCGACCCGGCGACTGGCAAAGAGTTAAAAATATGTATAACGCTTGTTGGCGAATGTCGGCAATAACTTATTGGTCAAGCGAATATTTAGCGACTGACCAGAGGAGAGATGGTGAGTGTCGGCATCGATAGCGTGTCAGAGTCGGCAGAGATGCGGGAGGCCGACTGCGCAGGCTGGAGCAGGAGATCGGTGACTATCCGGTCGACCAGTTCGATGTCGGCGTTAGGTGATCCGGATCCGAAGTCGCGCAGCACCCTCAGGTCGCCGGCCCTCACCCTCATCACCAGCGTCACCTCCTCCTCATCGTCGCCCGCCTCCAACGACTGCAAAACAAACCCCAAATGTAATAATAAAACGCGCCGCCCTCTAGCCTAGTGTATTAGAGCGTATAGTTGGATAGGGACAATAAAGGAGTAGACAGGCGAGTCCAGGACTGGAGCCCGGTTTTGACCGAGTCTCCTGGTCAAAGATCGAGATCAAATTTCTGCGTTATTATTTATCGATCGTAAACCCTTCCTCGGGACCTCTCTTAACTTACGTATATTTATTTTATCTATTCCGTCCTATAAATTCTTGGACATAATTTCAGGAGCGAGTCCCGAGTTGACTCTTACCGCCCATATCACTTAGTCGGTAAAAATTACTCGTTACATAATAATTAGTGTTAATTATAACTATTTCTATTGTTCCCCCAAAAAAATTACTACGCATTTCATTCCGCACTTTTAGCATATATATATAAGAAAACTCTTCAGCACTCGAACGGTTAAAGAAATAAAAATTATTTGTATGTTGTATCTTGATAGTGTCCGGTATATACCTCCAGCTTGGATCCTCTGATCAGCAGGTTGACGAACCTGGTCAAGTAGTGGGAGCAGATGGAGTTCTGGGCGCAGCAGTCCGCCTTGGTGCCGGTGCCGGCGCCGGCCGCCACCCCCTCACATCGGCGACCGTCCTCCTCCACCGCCACCCCCTCCGCCTCCGCCGCCCCCTCCGCCGCCGCCTCCGCCTCCGGTCGTCGTCCCCCGGACCTGACCGACCCCGAAAACCTGAGCCTCTCCATGTCCGTCGGGTCGATCCAGCCGTCGTCCACCCACGGGTCGACCCCGTCCCCCGCCCCCAGCCACAACACCACCAAGTATATTACAAGACGCATACCGACCGGTGATCCAATGACCGATACCGAATATGCGCACAAATTGTAACGGCTAACTCCACACCGCTGCCAACTGTAGCTAAACCAATATTCCTAGATACTTGAAAATATACACACGTCTAATATATCAGTTTTTAGTGTGGTTATCGGGTGTAATCGATATATACGGGTGAACGGTTAAAAATTACTGTAGGGGCCCCGGAGGTTATCGGGTGTGTTCGATATATCGATATATACGGGTGAATCGATGTCGTCAATTTGGTCAGCCATTGTTGTTTTCACATCTTTACCTTTATTAAGGCGTCCGACGGGTTATGCTTTTTATTTTGACCATTCCTTTGTAATTAGGCGGATTTTTTTTCACATCGCGTACCTGTATAAAGGCGTCCGACGGGTTATGCTTTTTATTTTTACCAAATTAGGCGGGGTTTTTTTCACATCTCGTACCCTTGTTTGGCTGCGCGATGTGAAAACAAATATGGCTGACCGAGTTGACGACATCGATTCGATATATCGAATACACCCGATAACCTCCGTAGCCCCTACAGTAAATTTTAATCGAACGTACCTTGTTCCGCGGGTGTCGGAGGTCTCTTTCGTCTCAACCTCTCTTCCGCCACTGAAGACTCAAATCGAAGTAATACATCGATCCTGAAAACACCTCGAACCCTGAAAAATGTTTTGGAAAAAAAAAACATCGCTCCAAATGTACCCAGATATATACTGCAATGCATGATTCTAAAATTATGGTCCTATTAAGGACGATAGGAACGTCGCTAATTGGCAGAGCGTAGGATACCTTGTCTGATGTTCACCTTTTATCCCCTTTATTAGGATATTAACGCCTTCGTGGGGCATACCTGCGTCGCCCTCTAGCCTATTGTATTATAGCGTATAGTAGGATAGGGACAATAAAGGAGTAAACAGGCGAGTCCAGGACTAGACCCTGGTTTTGACCAAGTCTCCTGGTCAAAGATCGAGGTCAAATTTCTGCGTTATTATTTATCGATCGTAAATCCTTCCTCGGGACCTCTCTTAACTTACGTATATTTATTTTATCTATTCTGTCCTATAAATTCTTGGACATAATTTCAGGAGCGAGTCCCGAAGTTGACGCCGTGTCCCGAGTTGACTCTTACCGCCCATATCACTTAGTGATCAAGAGGCTGTTCTATCTGGGAGACGTAGAGAACGCCCAGAACCCAGAGGGTGGACACGGTTGATCTACCGAAAGTGAAAAAAAAACATTAAAAAATTTTTTTTAACAATAATAAGTTCTATTAAAAATTCATACCTTGTAGGCAATCCAATTGCATGGGTTCTAAATTCTGAATACTAAAATTTATTGAGGAATTCATACTTAAAATACAACTTTACTGTTTATTGGTACACTTGCTATTTCATTACACAGTTTGTATAATTTGTTTTGTATTCATTCACAATAATAAATTATGGAATTATGTTATTATCAGTTTAGAATACCTGTTTTGTGGTCTGCGAGGGGTTGGAATGCCCAATGGTCTCGGGAGGACGCCCAAAAAACATCCAAAGTGGCTAACACCGCTACTGAAGATGGCGAGCAGGCCGAAACCGGTCTAGCAAAAAAGACCAAACCGGCGAGAGGAGAGACAGAAACACCACGAAGTATGCGGTATCTTATTATTGTTATATATTCTGAGTTTACTTAATATTAAATGCAAATTGCAAACATGTAGTTTCAACATCCCCGAATTTACCTAATAAATATAACTAATTTTCGAGTTATGTTTACCCATTAATTTCCCGATTAATTATAATTATAATGATGTAAATTTTTTATTTTTCGAATTCAGAAATATGAGAATGATGACGTCTCAGTGTTTATCATGGACATTTTCGTACTCGTATCATTTGAAGCCCAGTAGAAATGGGGGGAAGAACACATCTTCGTTTAACAGCAATAAATCTACCAGAATATATGTATTTTATTCATCGATATTAAAATTTACAATAATGTCTAATATTCTATTACTGTAAGTTCCAATGAAACATTTTTACACTTTACATTCACAATTACAGGCCACGTAACCAAAAATTAGGATACTCAAGAATCGATATACGTGCATAACCAGTACGTCATTGGGCTTTATAAATACAGTTAAAAGAAAGAAAAAAAGGTAAAAGAAAAAATGTTTGTTTTATTTTACCTGCAACTAAAACGATCTACAGAATCACGAATTTTTAAAATCGGTGGAGTCATTCCTTTTTGGCCAGCTGCCTGAGCACCATGAAGTAGGAGATGAGAGTCCTCAAAAACTGAAATATAATTCCATAATTGTTATAATTCTCTTTGTCCCTTGTCCTTTGATTTTCGTTTGTTTTATTTTTTCATCAAGTAGCCTTATCGACGTTTCGCCAACCATATTAGCCGCTCCGCCTCCAAGGGTCCGATTCGAACTCAATGCAACCGAAAGTTCCTTAAGACTTTCCGTTCTGACGAATGTAAACATTCGATAATATCGGATTATTAATTTTTAAATTCTCTTTCAAAGACCGGTAGACCGGTGTCGGCCGCTCGCCGTCTTCAGCGTTCACTAGTGCGCGATACACACAACCGGCTGGCATTGTCTATTATTATAGGCGTACATTTTATTTAAACGAATATTAAATCGGTGTGCCCCGAATTGGCCCTGGAGGAAAATCGTGTTGAAAACAACCGGAGCGCTAACTAAATTTTCGTTTACCTCTTTGAAAGAGTCGAAATTGAGATAGTACATTTTCCACGCGCTCAGCCTGACAGGGCGGCCTGCTCTCAGCGACATCAGCTCAACCAGTTTTCCTATTTTCACGTCACCCGTACTTTCCCAGCCGATGTCGTAAGCGAATTCGGCGATCATCAATTGCTTGTTGAACATTTTAAAAAATATATCATTTCTATAAATGTTGTAAATAAAAGAAATATTACACTGAATTATGCAATGTGACATTCTACAGTAGGGATTATGACACGATGGAATATATATATATATATATATATATATATATATATATATATATATATATATATATATAGATAGAGAGAGAGAGAGAGAGAGAGAGAGAGAGAGAGAGAGAGAGAGAGTGAGAGAGAGATATGATAATTAACATTGTCAGTGACTACATTTAGGTTATTTAATTATAATTTGATCTGTTTGTATCTAAAAAGTTGGAATAAAGTACCGTAGATTTTTACTGAAGATGGCGAACAGCCGAAACCGGTCTACCAAAAGACCAAAGCAGGGAGAGTAGACAGAAACACAAAAAATCTACGGTATTCCAACCTCTTGCAGACCACAAAACAGGTATGTTAAATTAGAATAAAGTACTTCTCTCTCACACACACAGATGGACAGATATATATATATATATATATATAATTGCTTGTTCAAAATTAAAAATATGGCAATAATAATAACAGAAAAAAATAATAGCAGACAAATATTTACTTTAACAATGTAATTTATAAATTCTAGTAAACAATCTATTATTATGTATAAAATTAAATTTATGTTCGTCATAAAGAGGACCGTATTCCCCAATGTTCTGTGATTATTATTGCAAGTGAATTATCAATGCATAAACCTGATCAACTGTGCGTCCATTATACCTTGAATCGGTGCATACAATTTGACTTACTCTGCTTAGAAGTTTTTCAGAAAAATATGAGTTCAAAAACTGATGCAGAATACAGTAGATCACGAATATCGTTGTTTTGACCAGTTCCGTTATTGTTTTTGATTCCTGCCAACAGAATTATAATTAGAGTCAAATCTAAAAATCTAAATTATCTTATTAAAATGATTATTCAGATATTTATTTAGCTATTTAGAATGATGTCATATACATTGTGTAATGAATACATAAAATAACAAAAAAGAAATATGATTAAACCTCTGTTCCTAATTTGCCTCAATTCTAAGTCAACAACTTTATCATTGATTTAACAATTTTTTTTTATTTATTCCATAAATGCATTTCATTGTTTTCAATTATGTAACTTATATTTCAAATATTTATTTGATTATATAATTTATCTGTCTCAGTGCATAATTAAATTAAAATCTACAGTTGAAAGGGATACAAGCTGTTAATATGAAATAAACAAGAAAAACATTTCTTTTAATTTCTAAATTTATAAATATGTGATGTTAAAACAATTTCATATTTAACTCAGAAAAATAGGACAAAGTATATATGCTGGTTCAAGATTTTATATATTAATTTTTTAATTTATGGTACAATTGACCTATATCGTTGTAAGTTTAATTGTGAAATTGTTATTTTGTCGGCAGGAATGAAACATTAGTTTTGATTTTATACAACAAAATACTGTGTAAATAATGAATGGAAATATCTAAAAAAAAATAAATGCTATAAATATTACAGTAGTGTGAAGCATGGCGAAGCTCAGCGATATGATGGCGTGGAGAAGGTCGGAGACCAACAGGGGCCGAAACAGCTTTTCCAAATCGCTCAGATATCTGCAAAATATTTATATCAGTCATAAGCATTAGAATGGGCCTAATTATGAATTTTGAGCCGTTCCTCAAATTTGGGCTACATGAGCAACATTGAAAAAAAAATTGTATATTCAAACATATCTAAAATTGAAACAGTTATCTTTTAATATTTCAAAATTATGTTCCTTTTTCAAATTCGGGACTTACTGGAGAATTGTACCGTGGTACTGGACACAGTGTTTGAGGTTTGTCCTCGCTGTCGTCAGTGCTTCATCTCTAGCCGAATTCTTCGCACCTGCGCCAAACAAAGTTATTATATTGTAATTCTGTGGTCCATTCTCAAATGAAATATAATTAATCAATTATTAATTGATCATCTATGGCTCATAAAAAGCTCTAATAAGCTCTAATAACAAAATTAAAAAAAAAACAGCACTTGTCACTTATCAAGTGCAAAGAGGATGCCCCACAAGCATCCCCACTGCAAGCACACTGCTACTGAAGATGGCGAGCGGCGAAACCGGCGAAATCTACGCTATTCCAACCCCTTGCAGACCACAAAACGGGTATTCCACATTAATCATGAACATTAAGAAATTATACGAATATTTTAATGTCGGATTCGGGGAGAGTTGACGAGAAATACAGCGGAAATCTAAGCCGTAAATCGTTTAACGTGGATAATAATATTCTGGTCCTGGCAAAATACAATACTAATTTATTTTCTTTTAAAGTTTAAGAATGTTCAAATCTCGGATGAACGAACTGAGAAACATATATTTAATACATTTTAAAAAATTTAATGAATAATTAAACCGCCACCGGAACTTGAATTGTCACTAACTTCCGGTAGCATCATGTAATACTGTGGGAGGAACCTCGGTTAGCAAAGGTTGACTCTTTAGTGGAAGGGTTTTTACCCTTTCCTTCTGTATCGACATACGGTACAGAACTATGGGGTTCCAATAAGAAATACAAAATCGCTCGCATCCGAAGGTTCCAGTCAAAAGTCCTTCGCACCATCCTAAATGCTCCTCGGGTATGTCTCTAACCAAACAATCCACAATGACCTCAACATACCAACAGTCGACGAGGTCGCAAAATCACGATTCCTCAAGTTCCATTCCCGTCTTTCTCCTCATCCTAATCCTCCTTTACCCATCCATTATCCTATCCCCTTAAACGTCACTGGCCGAGAGATCCCCTCAGTATGAAGCCGTAATTACTCATTCATTTGTCAAAAGTGTCATCATTGGGTGGTCTCTTTTATCGAGACAATCATGCTAGGAAAATAAGCTCAGCATTTGCACTTATAACTATTTTGTAGTCGATTGTGCAAAAATAAAAGGTGAAAAAAAATCCTTCCGTATCGATGTTCTTCCCACATTACTATCTTCTGCCTTCTCTCGATCGGTTCCGGCCGGTCGCCATCTTCAATAGCGGCTCTGTTCGTGTGTAAACTGGCGGATTCGCACCTGGTTCGGCGGCGGTGGCCAGCCGCGTTCCGACCGACTCCAGTAAGAGGGACAGCTCCTCGAGGCGGGCGCCGACGACGTGGAGGACGGTGAAGAAGAGTACGTCGCAGCTGAGGTAGACCTGGGCGGAGCCGAGCAGGGCGGTCGTCATCATGACGTACAAGAGGATGAACAACATCCACCCGCGGACACCCTCAGACATCTCACCCTCCATTAAGTCCAGTGGAGTCCACGAATTAAGGGGCAGGCACACCTGCAAACCACGATTTTTTAAAATTTCAAATATAAATTTTGAGTTTTGTATTCAATGGTTGTACTTAATTTATTCGTAATAAATACGCTGTATTCGTAATTTATTTTCATTTTTTAAGTTTGTCCACGACTAGTCAAAACCCTACTATCTTTCGACATCCCAAACGTTCCTTAGAGGTGCCTGAATAAGAAGTGGCCATGTGGTCTGTGTAATGTGTAAAATATCATAGGGGGAAAAACAATAATATTAAATAAATAAAATTAAATAATTATTAAAAAAAGGGGGAAACCAGTGGGTTTCTCCTCCGCCCAGTATTCGTCCAGTGTTCGTTTAATGTCTTTACAATTTGTCGACGTGGCCGCAAGATATCGAAAAACGATTCCTCATCTTTCAACACAGAGAAGTCTCTCTTTCCGGAAATGTGCTGTACATTCGATTTCTTCATTCCTTCCACCATTTCCGTTTCGGTCTTCCTCTACGGCGGGGTCGTCTCCCTTCCGTATTTTATTTAATATTAAACAAGCATAATTGAAACACGAACCTGGCCGGTGATGTTGAGGAGGTAGCGATCGATGATTGGCACTGCCGTCCAGATTGAGGCGATTATAAAACCGCAGAGGCAGTAGGCCAAGCTCAGGTAGCCGCAGAGGCCTCCAACCCGGGCCAGAAGAGCAGTCTCGCCGTTCATGAGCTTCAACTGCGTCAACAGGCGTCGGAACCTCCTCTGGTGGACCAGGAAGAAGCACAGTTTGTACGCTCCTGCGGGCGGAAATCGAAAAATAAAAATTAAGTAATATCCCAAGCCTAGAGTACACACAAAGCTAAAGAGACTGGAAGTCAACAGGCGATACAAGTTACTCTACTTAGATTGCTAGAAAATAGATCAAAACTAATTTTAAGCAACGAATTATTGTTGTAGAACACTATACTTAAACCGATACAAACTCGAACTGTGGGGTTCGGCCAAACCCAAACAAATATCGACGAAATCCGAACCTAACTTAGTCGAAAATATTAAGGACAATAACCAATGCACCCTACTACCATGTCTCCGACCTCGCCCTACACACAGATCCTAATGTCCCTTCTGTCCGAGACCTAACCATACAAAATACAACAGATTCCACTCACGACTCACTCATCCCACCCTAATCCACTAGTCCAAACCCTTCTACAATCCGACATCCCAAACGTTCCTGAAAAGACGCCTAAAAAGGAAGTGGCCACGCGACCTAAATGTTTAAAAAAAATGTAATAAATAAAAAAAAGGGGGAAACCAGTGGGTTTCTCCTGCATTGTTGTCCATTGTAGTTAGTGCTTGTATCAATGTTGCTTATTGTATTTTTGTTACAGTTGTAAGCCGGTTTCGGCTATTCCTTCTCGAGGTCCTCCGGCGATACAACTATCTTCCGCAACTTCGACCCTTCCTCGCACTTCCGGGTCCTCGTACAACTCACCCTGCTACCTACAGAGCGCTTCCGCTACACACCCGCTTGCCGCGACGATGTCGGCCTCCACCACAGCCATTGCAACCTCGACCTCTTCAACGTTATACTCAGCTCATCCTCCAGGTGGGCGCGTCCACATGCGGCCCCCTCTCCTACCGGCTTGAACTCGCCACGGCCCGGTTCCGGTGGGAAAGTGATGAGCTAAGTGATTTCGGCCGTCCCAATAGCGATTATATAGTTAATTAACAAAACCCGACGTAAATTATAAACGGACAATTACACAGTTGCAACAATAAAAGGGAGAAAAAAGAAGTCTAGAGAAACGAGAAACCATGACATCAGAAATTTAGCTCGGTCCAACGATTATTATCATTAAAAAATTATAGATGTAATGTTTTTTTGCGTAATAATTAAGTATTGCGCGATCCCACCGGAAGTTAGTAATAACTGCCTGTCACCACTGGCGTTTTGTTCCCCCTAATTAACTTCCGGTTGGGTGGAGTAATACTGTTGGAAGAGCATCGGTTAGCATTGGTAGATCCCCTGCTATTCCGGAATTATTCCTGGGTCTAGAAACAGCCTCGAGTCGGAACCTGATGACGGGACCAGTAGGGGATCCGAAACGTCGGAAGCGGGTATCATCTCGGGTAGTTTCCAAATGGGGGGACGACCCCGGCCCGCCAAGGTTCTTCCGACAGTTGGTAAAATTCTTATTTAAAATTTTATAAAAAACTTGATTTAGCTCCGTATCTTACCAGACGCGGTCAGCGTCAGTATGTCGACCACGGACGCCATCGACGCCTTCTTCTCGGCCCTGAATATCCTGACGACCAGCCCCACACTGACCAGGGACATGGAGAGGACGAGGAAGGCGCGGTAGGACCAGCGGAGGGCGTCGAAACGGGACGACGCCGCCGAAGAGCTCGAGGGCCACATACCCACCGACCTCAGGCAGCCGATCTGAATCTTCACTAGGTCCCAGTCCTCGACCTCGGCCCGCTTCATCTTCCCCATCTCCTGAAGATAGATTATTATCTAATTTGAGAGGCTCTGCCCGGTGTTTTACGCGATCCTACCGGAAGTTCCGATCGCGGAAACCTCCAATTTACGTTTTAATCATCCATTAAATTTGTTTTTAGTGCATTAAATATAAGCCTTCCCGACATCCCAAACGTTCCTTACAGACGCCTGAAAAGGAAGTGGACACACGGCCTAAATGTTTAAAAAAATGTAATAAAACAAAAGGGGGGAAACCAGTGGGTTTCTAAACAAAAAAAGTTGCAACAATAAAATAGAAAAAAAATATAAGCTTCTAAGTCCGTTCATCCGAGATACGAACAATCTTAAACTTATGAAAATAAATATATGAAATTAAAACGTATTTTGCCAGGACCAGAATATTATTTCTGCGTTGAACGTTTTTTCGGGTTTGAACCTAGACCGGTTTCGGCCGCTCGCCATCTTCAGTAGCCGTGCTAGTCACTTTGGCACGTCGGACGCTTGCTTGTGGAAAACATCCCGTTTGCACTGTCACTACTACTACTACTACTACTACTACTACTATATTCACTGTACCGCGTTCAAGCGGTACAAGTGATTTATGTGACAGTGCAGGCATCCGACGTACCTTTTTTTATTTCGTACAATCAACATTGAATGTTATATGTACAGACGCTGTATGTATTTTTTTTCACATGTATTTCGTGATAAAAGGAACCACCCAAAGATGGCATTTTTGACAAAAGAACAATTACGGTCTAAGGGCTAAGAAGATCTCTAGGCCAGCGGCGTTTAAGCCGACGCCGGTATTTTGAGGTCATGGTGGATTGTGTGGTTAGAAACATACCGGGGGGAGCATGAAGGATAGTACGAAGGACTTTTGACTGGAATCTCTGGATGCGAGTGATGTCGGATGTCTCGGTGGAACCCCATAGCTCTATACCGTATGTCCATGTCGGTTTAAGTATCGCTTTGTATATTGTCAGTTTGTTACATAAGGTCAGTTTTGATGTCCGTTTTAGTAATGGTCTTAAAAGTAAATTAAAAGTCAAATTTTTCGGTTTTTAGTTGATTCTATTGAGTCCGGTATGGGTCGACGTACCCAAGTGAAAACTATCGAATAAGTTACTTCCAACAAATCGTTTTTACCACTTACCTTTTCGATTCTTTTGCCGCCAGAATAATATCGAAGATTAAAATCGTCCGCTGTGTTCTCTCAACCTCGGCCTAGAGTGGACTCTCGGGGTCGGATTCGAACATATCGTGATTGGGATGTAATTATTCATAATGGGGTTTGCACAGGACCCTCATTTACTTCCTTGATGATACCCCGGATAGCGATTTTCACGTATCGATCTCCCGTATAACCCACCCCTGCATATGTAAAAAAAAAGTAAAGGTAATTGAGTGGTACAAACCGAAATACCAGCATGAGAACTCCGCCCTTTTGGTATCAATACAGAGTAATTTTAGTAGGGCTTAATTTGTAAATTTATACTATATTTATGTACTATATATTTATCTATATAGGATTTCCAAGTAAGTTTCAACTAATCCCGAGACGAATTCAATTTATTCTAAATAAAATTCAGTTTTTCCCAAGTCATATGTGTAATATAAATATATATATATATATATATATATATATATATATATATATATATACACACACACATAAATATATATGTAAAAAATATATATATATAAAAAAATTCAACCCTTTCCAAGTCGAATTCAACTTTTTCCAAATACTAATTCAGCTCTTTTCCGAGTCAATTTCAAAATTTTCCAATTCAAAAAGTCAACTGTTTACCATTTAAAGTCTAACTCTTTTCAAGACAAATTCAACTAAGCCTAAGCCAACTCTTTTCGAGATAAAATAAATCCACACACATTCCGCTTTACAACGCTTTTCCAATTAAAACTAAGTTTTTCCACCTGTCAAATTTATAACACTTTTCAAGACAAATTCAAGTCATTCCGATTTTCCTATTAATATTCATTTTTTGTTACCCATCTCTTATGTGCTACTCTTTTCAATATAAATTCAACTTTTTCAAACCGAAATTCAAATATTTTTCCGTCATATTCAAGTCTTTTCAAGATTTAATTTATCTGGTTACAATTAAAATTCAGTTCGTTCCAAGTCAAATTAACTCTTTTCAAATTAAAATTAATTTTTTTCTGAGTTCAATGTAACTATTTTCGAAACTAACTTTTTCCAAGTCGAATTCAACTCTTTCAATTTTTAAAATTTATTTTCAAATTCAAATACTTTATCTCGTTTCCAAGCGAAACATGGTATCTTCGTTCGGCCACACGGAGGCGACTACTGACCGTGGGGGAAACCTCGCTAGAGGGAAATTCGTTTTCTAGGAGGCAGTGGATTTCAATAAGCTCTTCCGGCTCCATCTCAGATTCCCGCGGGCCCTGTAGGCAAAAGAAAAACTTTCTTATATTATCTAAGACTTGAATAGAAAATATATTGTTTTTATAAAGCTTATTTTATCGTTATCGCCAAGAGACGATAGGAATTAACCAAGATACAGATACAAGTTATCAGCAGGTGGGATTGGGGACATGAATCGAACCGCGATTCCGCCACCGCTATCTGAATATTTAAATTATTTTTATTCATTCGGGCGGAGGCGGTTTGAAGCGCGGTTAGACCTATTTTGTACAGGCTAATTATATTTGTGGAATCTTATCTTGGCTGTACAAATATTTGATTTGGCCTCGTGCAATCAGCGTTTTCGAGTTTATTATTTCGTAAAATAAAACCGATCTCGGAATTTTTTGAATACAACATTTTTCAGAGGCGATAGTAATTTCCCGATTTCTTTTAGTCCAAGTTCTCGAAACTAATACTAATTTGTACATATGCAGGCGGTCCGTATATCCAATAGTAATATTAACAACAGAGAGATCTACAATAGTGCAGATATAATAGGCGAAATAAAGTGTAGAAGGCTCCGACGGTGATCCGGAAGGAAGAAGGAACCCGTGAAGACCGAAACGAAGATGGTGGAACCAAGTAAAGGCCGATATGGAGGAAGATTGAAGCTACTGAAGAAGACGCAGAGAACCGATTGGAATTTGTTTGACTGCGGCTAAACTTCGATATTATAAATGACACTCGGAGTAGTGGTAGTAGTAGTAGCACTAATTTCACGACTTTTATAGTTTAGAATTCTCTTTTTGTGGTCTGAGAGGGGTTGGAATATCGCATATGTGTATCGTGTGTTTCTGTCTCCTCTCGCTGGTTTCGTCTTTTGCTAGACCGGCGACAGGAGACAGAAACACACGAAATATACGGTATTCCAACCCCTCGCAGACCACAAAACAGGTATGTTAAAATCATTTTTTTTGTTTAGAAGCAACACTAAATTCCCGATTTTTCAAGTTTATTCTTTTGCAGAAGTAGTACTGATTTCAGGGCTTTACCGATATCACTTTGTTCTCTCAGAAGTTATAATATCTTCCCGATTTTTTATCTTATTCAGAAGTAATACAAATGTCTGCGCTTTTTGGGGAAAATGTCTTTATTGAGAAGCAATACTAATTTCCCAATTTTTCAAGTTTCTTTTTCAGAAGCAATCCTAATTTCCTGATTTAGAGGAGGCCATTCGTTGGCGTTCGGGTTGTCTACCGGCGGTGGGAGGACAACCACTGCCTGCTGTATCGCGTTCGATCGTGCCGGAAAAGCTGGAAAAATAAAATTTCGTGACGTCCACTATTTTATACAATTATACTGAAAATCTCCAGAATTTAGAAACAAAAAAGAAATATTTTTTATTTTACAATTACAACACCTGCAATACGGAATAAGAAAAGTGTTTTGCGATCGATTGATTTCCGTCGACGCTTGGGGGATATTTGGCGTTCGTGGGTTGGCTCCGGCGTACACCGGGGCCAGGTTCAAACGAAAATAGCGACTGTAGTATTAGTATTCTCAACGTCGAATTCTGGCATCGCGAACCACATTAAACGCTATAGAATAATCTATTTTCAACATGCGAACGGAATGGAAATCAAAACTTGAACAATTTGAAACATATTCAGTTAGTGGCGAACACGGTAGGCCAGCAGACAGGAAATAGAAAACGAGGTTAGAATTACTCAAAAAATAAAATAAAATGAATAATTTGAAATTGAATTTGATGAAATAATTTGTCTTCAGTTATAGCTGAACGCTCACAAACCTTGTTCCCATATTTATTGTAGATAAGAGGTTATAAAGGTAAAAAAGAGTCGATTTATATTTACAATTTTTCGGCTTGCAAGAAATGTGTTAAGTCAATTAACACATCAAAATGAGCAATTTGAGAACTGACTTGGGACTTGAGACCTGACGAATAACCTAAGTATTAGTATCTGGTGTTTTACTTTTTAATTTAAAAAAATCACGAATTAATTAAGTTTAAATTACTCAAGTGTTATTCCAATTTGGCCCAAACGTTGGTCGCCCCCATTACTAAGCAATGCAGACCGTGTGCATTACTCACGCTCTTTATTAGTAAATACGATGACGCGATCATCGATTGATTATAATAGGAAATTGAAAAACAAATCAGCTGCTCTACTGGGAACTGATGACGGCGTTACACCTAAAACAGCTGATCGATAATTATTAATTTAATACGAAATTATCTGTCGGTTGAATACCGTTTTATTGGAATTTAGAACCTGTGTATTTTAATTTCCAAGAGGTAAGAGTACAGGAATTTTTCGTTTTAGTGCGAATATACCTTAAAATTCAAAACTCCCCTAATCAAACCTAAATTAGCCATGGAAATAATTATGACGAATCCTGAAAAACGTTTAAAAAAGTATCCAAAATGTACCCAGATATACTGTAATTAATAATTCCTTGGTTTATTTTCGGTAAAAAAAATTATTGCGTCTTTAAAAAAGGGCGCACCAATCAAAAATCTATACAGCATACTTAGAAGTGTTATCAAAAATTCGTATGCTGCAATGCAAAATGCCGTACCTACATATATATGCTGCAATGCATTATTCTTGAATTTCAAAATCAAAGTATATATATATATATATATATATATATATATATATATATATACATTTATATTAAAAATTGCGATTTAAATTTTTTTTTTTAAATGGATTGCCGTCGTTGAAAAGTAATCAAAATTTGTACCGCATTTTTTGATACCGAATGGTATCAAAAATTTTGTTGTGCATAATTAAAACGGCATTAAAATGTACCTAAACATATTGCAAAGCCTAAACCTTGAATTGCTGAAGGACAGGGTTTTACCTAGGCTAATATATATATATATATATATATATATATATATATATATATATATATATATACAATATATATGTTAATATATGTATATTTATATCTAAAAAATAGCGATTTAAATTTTATTTTTGTTAAAAAAAAAGGGTTAACGTCATTGAAAAGTAATCAAAATTTATACCGCTTTTCAATGAGGATGGTATAAGAAATTAATTAATTAAAAACGTCTTAAAATGTACTCGGATGTAGCGCAATTTATACCGTATATTTCTAGTAATGGTATCAAAAGGGGAGAATATTTTTCGATCGATTTATTTTGCACGCGGGATATTTCGCTCTGTAGTGTTGGTAGCAAGCGGGGCAGCCACCCCCTCCACCGACCTCCTCCTGTTTATAAGTGTCAGCTGTCGTCAGCCATTCGTGCTCCAGTTGCCGTCCCTCTCAGATACATTGTCTCCCTCTCCCCGCGGTCAGACCACCCCCCCCCAGAGAGAGAGAGAGAGAGGAGAGAGAGACAGAGACAGAGAGAGACAGTTGTCTGGTCTATCAGCGTCGAGAGGTTTATCCGTTCCGATTTTTCACGTTCTGCCAACCCCGACCGCCGGGTCAAAAAGCCCAAACCGGGTCGTACTTGGACAACCAGGAAAACTGTCGGCTAATACCGATCCTGCTGCTCGCCCGCCGTCGGGCTTTAGATGGGCCGGTGGTAGCGGAGGCGGAGCAACGACGACGACGACGACGACGACGAGCGGTCGCGATATCCCGGAGATCGGGGGCGCCGTCCAACAGGAGGAGCGGTCGTCCGGCGGCGAAGTGCCAAGGAAGAAGTCGAGGATGACTGAGAACGAGGCGGTGAAGAACTTCAGGGAGTACCTGCGCATACCGTCCGTACAGCCGGACGTCAACTACGGTAAGTGCCCTAAGGTGTACACCGTAAGTACCTCCGCATACCTACCCTACCCTACCATCCCCTCCACGGGCGGGGGGGGAAAGCAAGTTTTGTATCGATTCGCCCCCGGCCTCCTGACTGTCCCCCGACAGGATTTTCGGATTTTCTAATTTCTCCTTAAAATATCGTGAAATTAAAGCCCCGGAAAATATAACAGGAGGATACCAAACCATTTCACCAAACTGTACCATTTAAAAAAAAATAGCACTACTGATCTTATGCCCACCAATAATAATAATAAGAAGAAGAATCTTGGAGAGTTGTAACAACGAAATCCCGACCTTGGATAAGATGAGTTTAGCGAAACCAGGCCTAACCGGCGACTGCTGTAGTAGTATGCCTAACCCTAGAGTAGACCAGCACAGCATAATATCTGTCTTCGAGTATTTCTGTAACATGAAATAACGTTTTCTTGGATTTGGTAGAAATAAGCCCCAGAGAACGCAATCCCCCGGCGGCGTTTCGCCGAACCGAGCTATATACTTTATCTTCTATTCTCAGTCATGCGATCTGTTAATTTTCGTTAGAATAGTTCGCAGAATGGTTTTCTAGATCTTCTGTCCACCATTAAGAAGAAATATCTTTGAGAGTTGTAACTGCGAAATCCCGACCTCGGATAGTGAAACTAGGCCTAACCCAAGATGGTGGGAGGGGGGAGACAGAAGATCGGTGAAAACTGGGAAAATTTACTCTTCACAGACCACACATAACATTAATTTTCTATACCTCCGGGTATTTCTATAACCTGAAATTACAGTTTTCTTAGATTTCTGGATGTCGTAATTTTTTCAAACGTCGACATTGTACGTCATACCTGTACAGAAATAAGCCGCATTGAACGTAATATAGGATCCCCACAGCGTTTAACCGAACTTACCGAACCGGTATTTTTTAAAAAAATATCTATTATTTTGGAATAGCCCTCATGCGATCTTCTAGAGTTCGAAAATACCGTGGTTTTCTCGATCTTCTCCCTGCCAATAATAATAATAAGAAGAAGAATCTTTGAGAGTTTTAACGACGAAATCCCGACCTAGGATAAGTTCAAGTTTGATAAAAAAGCGAAAGGTCCAACCTGGAGAGAACTGACCACAGTAGTAGTAGTATGCCTAACCCTAGACCGCATATAACACAAGGGTATTACAAAATTATTCGAATTTCTATATCTCCGGGGGTGATTCTTTAACCACCGACATATATATATATATATATATATATATATATATATATATATATATATATATATATATTATCATCCCTGTTAGTCTCCTCACAATATTCCTATATTGGATTTGGAAATTTCTAAACGCAAACAATTTAAGCACAGAAAAAACACAATTTTTCACCGAACTGTGGGGTTTTTCTTTTTTCTATATATCATATATCCCTGTTGGGATCCAACAGTTACCCGACGGTTCCATGACGATCACATCAGGTTATGGAATAGCACAAAGGATGGAATATCTGCGTACAGAGGAACTAGGAAAACTGGTAAATTAGGACTTTTCATACTGTCTCGATATCAAACTACTTACTTACTTCTTGTGTGAGTCTGCTTAGAGAATTCGGGATTTTTTAGTCCCCTGTAATGCATTTTTTTACAATTTTTTACAACATTGTCAAAAGGGCATTTTTGTTACGAATCCATGTTCTCGATCGGTTTTCATACGACGTATTATTGTCGGGGATAAATCTTTTTTGGGGTGACTTTTTGGGGGAATTTCGGTATATCCCTGGGGGGTGGGTCGGCTTCACAGGTAGCCGGTCCCCCGTCCTCGGCAGGGGCGACGTTTTCTCCTACCCGGGAGGGTTGAAAAATTCGGATTCGGAAATTCAACTTGAACTGCGGGCGTAGGAGGGGGCCCGGACGACGGGGTTCGAACCCCGCCGCCCTATTGAGCCGAGGGTGGATTATTCCCGGCTAAATAGCCAATGGTAGACAAATTTAATTTATTAATATATAAAATATCATTTTTTATATTAAAAAAATATACGGTTACGCATCGCTTTAAGCATTCCCTAAATTTTCGTCGATTTTTTTTAAATTATGTCTGTAGTCTGTCATTAAATATATTGAAAGCTCATAACTGGTCATAATCTGCCAATTGCGCTACATATACAAGATAAAATATATGCATATATATATATATATATATATATATATATATATATATATATACACACACACACACACACACACACACACACATATATATATATATATATATTCGAAACTTTGAACTTTTTAACCTATGCCATTCAGCTTAAGAAACGTATTTAACTAAAGTCTTTTCTACACATTTCAGTAGTTTTTCCCGATTTTCAAGTTGAGTTTTTATGTGGTCTCCCATTGAATATATTGAAAGCTCATAACTGGCCATTAGCTGCCAGTGCTCTACAAAAGCAACTTTGAAATAAGAAATACATCGAACTTTTTTCAACTTAGATACTTTTGGCCCATACCTTTCAGGTTAAAGTAGCGGTTTCTAATGTAATTTTTACGTATTTTTTCATTGCGTTATAATTTCGGATTTCTCTATTCAATTGCGCCCGAAATTAGACAAAGATAAAATATTATTTGATGACTATTAAAAGCATTTGATGATAGAACCTTGATAAAAGCATGAATTTAAGAGGTAATTTTTTTTACAATTAAGAGGCAGGTAAACAGAGGGAATATTTTTATGGGTTGAGGATATTTTCTGATTACACACTTTTTTTAGGTTGGTTAATTAATCAATTGCTTAAAATAATGGAGTTTTCGGAGAGAAAAATATTGTTTTTAGGACTTTTAATAACAGTATTTTATAACTGAAAGTTGATTAAAGCAGGAATTTAAACAGATTTAACCCCGATAATTAAAAAGCTTAATAATGATTGAAATGATACTTGTTCTTCTCATGTCTTTTTGCTCCGTAATCACAGTAATTCTTTACAAAACAGAATTGCATCAAGAAGATGTGTATAATATAAATTATATAGGGTTCTTTTGTACAATAAAGTCATATTTTTAGCTTTGCAAATGAATAATTAATCGATGAATGTTGCTTTATGAAAAAATGGAGAGCTCAAAGAATAAATATCGTTTGAAGACTTTTAATAACAGCATTTTATAATTGAACCTTAAATTAAAACAGGAAGTTAAACAAAAAAATGACTCAAATGATTCAAAATTATTTCATAATGACTGCACTATTGTATCCTTCTCATGTATATTTTTTTTAGTTGGCAATTAAATTCATTCTGCACACAACAGATGGTTTTTGTTATGAGTATAAAATTACATTCTGAAATGCCATTTAAACAAAAATTGTATTGGTGCGAATTTATTTCTATATCTCATGGATAAGCTATTCAAAAAAATGTTTTATCCAAACAGGTTCAACACTGAAAATATAGTGTCGCATGTTAGTTTGTTTTCCCAGTTACATAATTGGCGTTATGATTGGTTGTCGCGTGCAACGTTCGGTCAAAAAGCAGTCAGTCATGCCGACAAAGCAACCTGTCGGCACACTGTCACTACGCTGTTACTTACTGTGATACTGCCGGGGGGGTTATTAAATGGAAGACAGTAGGAAAATATTGCAAGTCGTCGAGGAATGAATTTAAAATACGTGCGAAAAATGTCGCAATCGCCCGATAATATAACAATAAGATTTTCATCGTTGAATTTCAAGAATTTTAATTTTTTACTCTCATTTTCAACTGGCCGCCATCTTGAAATATTGACCAAAAGCTCGTCGAATACAAGGAATCTTTTGAACGTTACTCGATTCAAGTTTTTAGGTTTTTTGTGTAGTCTTTCATTAAATATATTGAAAGCTCATAACTGTTCATAATCTGCCAATTGCTATACATATACAAGATAACATCTATGCATATATATATATATATATATATATATATATATATATATATATATATGTATCGAACTTTTGTCAACTTTGAACTTTTTAACCTATGCCATTCAGCTTAAAAAATTATTAGTCTTTTCTACACATTTCAGTAGTTTTTCTCGATTTTCAAGTTGAGTTTTTATGCGGTCTTCCATTAAATATATTGAAAGCTCGTAACTGGCTGCATTACTTGCCAGTGCGCTACATAAGCAACTATGAAAAAAAAAATATATCGAATTTTTTTCAACTTTGATCCTTTTGGCCCATGCCGTTCAGGCTATGGAATATCTGTGGATCTTCTTCTTAAATTCGAAACTCGCGAAATTGTTTACGACCGTTGCGCCAAAAACGAGGTTTCGGGGCAAAACGATCCGGATTTACGATGCCCCCCTCCCGCCTCAACGTACGTTCTCCCTTCTTTTTGAGGTCAAGTTAAGTAACGGGAGCCCTGAGTGACCGCGTTATCGGCGAAAATTCCGATCGGTTCATTCGATCTGCACGCGTTATCGATTTCAATTCGATTAATAAGCGGGATACGCCGGACATACGACAGGATCCAGCCTGTCCTATACCTGGAGACGTTTCCCCCCCGACAGGTAAAACAAGGATACCTGCCGAAAATACTGCTCGGATATTTCAAATTCCCTTATTCATTTTTAGGACACTTAGGGTGTGTGTGGGGGAATAAACTGTGGTGGGAATTTCCCAATTTAAGAAAAACAAATTTGAAAAATTTGTGTCACTGCATTGCGGGTGGAAATTTCGGATAAATATTCTGCACCCGCCATGAAAAAATCAGATTTTTCGACCCAATTTACGTAACTTTATTTGTTATTTTTTAACTGCTGGAAATACTGCTCTGTGATATTTCAAATTCCATTATTCATGACAGTTAGGGTGTGTGTGGGTTGTCGGTAAAAACTTTAGGCGGATAAGCTGCGGTGGGAATTACCAAATTTTAAAAGTGATCATTTTTTTCAAAAATTTCCCTCAGTTTCACTGCATTGTAGGCGGAAATTCGGATAAATATTCTACACCCGATAAGAAAAAAATCTGATCTTTCGGCCCAATTTAGGTACCAGGCCTGGTTAGGTTGGGTTAGTTATAGAAAATATAACTAGTATTTTTTATTTTTTACCTAAATTTGTAGTCAAAAATCTAATCCACGTCAGATATTTTGTCCGTATCTATTATCAACTCTAAATTTTTGACAAATAAATTTATATATTATTATTAAAATATTGACCGATTTTCCGGTTTTTTCCCGTCCAAAATACTATTCCCTTGTGTGTAGCTGTAATGAAATATCGTAGATTTCGTGTGTTTCTGTCTCCTCTCGCCGGTTTGGTCTTTTGCTAGACCGGTTTCGGCCGCTCGCCTTCTTCAGTGGCGGTGTCAGTCACTTTTGGCACTTTGGATCCTCACTGCACTGTCACTGTCACTTGTACTGTCAAGAAGAGACAGAATCACGAAATCTACGGTATTACAAGTACAAGTGACAGTGACAGTGTGCAATGAGGATGCCCCCAAAAAACATCAAAAGTGGCTAACACCGCGACTGACGATGGCGTGCAGCCGCGAAACCGGTCTAGCAAAAGACCGAACCGGCGAGAGAGGAGAGAGAAACACACGAAGTCTACGTTATTCCAACCCCTCGCAGACCACAAAACAGGTATGTTAAAGCAACGAAATATGTTTTCGGGATCCCATATGATGGAAAACCTTTTAAACTCATAGATTGTATTCAGAATATTGTGTTGGGCCAGTGTTCGGGTTGTAACGAGAGGTACAATACTTATTTCTTGCAGGTACCGACCGACCTTTCCTCCGTTCGGCCAATACGGGCGATAGGAGGGTGAGGGGTGATTTATGCCCGGATTTATTATTGTAGCGCAGGTACATTTGCCAAAGGGATGCTTAAAAACCACCCCCCGGGATAGGGAGACTCGTAAAAAGTCACGGATATATTCGTTGTTTTGAGAAAAAAAAATCACCGGAAACCAAATACTAATAACTATTTCCAATAAGTACAAATATGACATCGAGAAATAAACGATGTACAAACATTGGTTCGTACACGCATTCCGGCCTACGGGCCTTTCTACATTTTTATTTATGATGGAGGCTACTTGAATTTTGTTTAGAATATCTGATATGATAATCGGGAAAATTAAGAATAAAAACCCGAGGACTTAAGCTACGTCCGAAAGCCCAAAAAAACCCTCGAGGCACACTCGAGTGGTTCGAGGAGCACTTTCGAATCTGCAATAGGTTCGAAACCTAGCTCGGTCGGTTAAAACACTTTATTTTCTACAATTTCAATATACAAATCCGCAGTATACAAAACGTTTTGTATACTGGCTGGGGGTCGGACCCCTACCAAACGATATTCTGGTCGCCGAAACATCTTTTTTTTATATTCAAAATAATTAAATTCTCCTATATATTTTACACTGGAGTTTTTATTTTCGTCCTCAATTTATCTATAGTTTTCGTTTTACTAACTTAATGTTCGGGAGAGTGTAGTCCAAGGCGAATATTGAGGCCAAGCCCCAAGACGTTGACGGGAGATATTGAGCGTTGAAACTGGACTTGAACTTAATAACGAAGTAGGGTAACGCCACTGATCTATTGCAGTTTTATGAACGCAATAAACTTAATATAACGATAATAGCGCAGTGAATTGCTCCTTAACCTACACGTTGTCCATATATATATATATATATATATATATATATATATATATATATATATATATATAACGAAATACATGAGCAGAGACTATACGTACTAATCCTTATTCCAGATTTTCATGACTGAAGGAGTCAAGGGGTGAATTCATCCGACCCAACCCCGACAAAGTGATATCGCTCTTGAATGTTATCTCTTATCTACGCGATAATTGTAAACAAGAGCAGTTTTGAAATTGTAATTTTCCCACGCGTAGATGGACATATTAGGAGGGCGGTTTATATTATTGCGTCAAATGCACGCGGAGAGAGCTCGTTGTAAATAAGAGGACAGACTGTTTACTGTAGTAAACGTAAACAGGATGAAGTAAAGCCGACTATTGCCGAATATCTTTCGCTATCTTGAAACCTTGGGAGTGAATCACCTCTTAAATAAGCCCAGAAATAGTTTAGAATACCAGTTTTGTGGTCTGCGAGCGGTTCGGAATACCTCGGATTTCGTGCGTTTCTGTCTCCTCTCGACGGTTTCGCTAGACCGGTTTCGGCCGCTCGCCATCTTCAGCAGCGGTGTTAGTCACTTTTGGCACTTTGGATGCTTTTCGGAGGCATCCTCACTGCCAAATTCCAACAGAATGTCCAACATTTCGTTGGACGTTTATTATTAAGCTGCGAGAAATTAATGGTGTTACCCCCTGTCGTTGTTATGTTTGCCTCCGAGTTCATTAAGTAAACAATAAAGTAAAAAAAATGTTGAAATATTAAATTTATTTTTCAAACTTAATTTCGGTACTCACTGTATATCTACAAAATTAGGTAACAAGAGTCCCCAACAGGCCTATATGTAATAACAACAAGAATACCGTATGTACAGATTTCGTGTGTTTCTGCCTCCTCTCGCTGGTTTGGTCTTTTGCCAGACCGGTATCGGCTGCTGGCCATCGGTGTTAGTCACTGTTACAAGTGACAGTGCAGTGAGGATGCCCGAAAAACATCCAAAGTGCCAAAAGTGACTAACACCGCTACTGAAGATGGCGAGTAACCGCGAAACCTGTTTGGTAAAAGACCAAACCGGCGACAGGAGACAGAAACACACGAAATTTACGGTACTCCAACCCCTCGCAGACCACAAAACAGGTATTCTAACAAGAATATTCCAGTACTTGATACTTGATGGTGGGATTTGTTATATTTTTGTATGTTTTGTGTATTTTGTACGTATGGCGAGGTCGGAAGGTCATAGCCGGGCGTGTTCAGTTATTTTCCCCACATTTATATTCGACTGTAAGGTTTGAGCTTTGTTCATATATTCGTCGGCGCCATTAGAAGTATACTGATCAAATCTTACAGGAAAAATAAACTGCTCGTTCAATACAGCATAACGATATTAGGTTGTTGAGAAAGTAATAATAGGATTTTCAGCGTTAGGTTTTAATTTTCCCCATACCCTATATTTTCCCCTTAGTATTTTAGACTTTATGGTTTAAATTTTTATTAATATTCGATGGTTCGGCCGAACCCCACAGTTCTAGTCCGCAAGTCCAGATCGGTTTGTCAGTATTGTACAGTAATAAGTCACTGCTTAAACATAGCCACTTCCTTTTCAGGCGTCTGCAACGGAATTTCTGGATATCGGGATAATCCGCAGAGTTCGGACTTCGGGATCAGCCCGGTGTGTAATTCGGGAGTGAAATTGTTATATTTGTGTACGCCAAGGTCGCGGACATACGGGACTTAGAGCATATTTGTACTCCAGGGCCAAAGTCAGAGACGCCCCACAGTAGGGTGCCTCAGTTATTTTCCATATTTTCGACCCGGTTTGAATGTTTCTATGTTCGGAATATTAAACAGTTATTAAGGATATTCGGATGCTGTGTATATGTTGCAGAAATATGTTCTTGTGTCGGTCTTTCGAAATTTCGACAACTGATTTCGCGAATCTTCTCGACAAGACCAACGGAAGGTATTTCCCAATTAGGCTATTAAATAATAGCTATAATATTTAATAGTGATATTAAATCCTTTATGCGGGCTACGGGTTGACCCCTTGACCCCTCCCTCACTCGGCGGTGCCCTCCGGCATTGACCTTTTTCCACGTTCGACCGATACGCCGATATGTCCACATTTTGTAACCGAGTTAAATGTTTCAACCCCCTCCCTTTGTTTTAGCACCCCTAATATTATATATTGTGTGCTACCAACTCAAAGAGACATTAAGTATCGCTAAAATAAACAATTATTTACGATAACTCGAAATATAGACTGGAATTTAGCGTTTGAATCGAGATAAATATTAATTGAGAGGAACCTAAACAGAAAATTTGTATCACATGATAATATTCGTTAATAAGTCATCATTTTATATTGCTTTAAAAAAATAAGGAGTGCTTGAAGAAAAAATGTCACTTGGAGATTTTAATAACAGCATTCTATAATTTAACCTTGATTAAAGCATGAATTAAATAAAAATAATAATCACATTTAATACAGATAACTACTTCATAATGACTGTACTATTGTACTTGGTGTACATAGTGCTTCTGTAAATATTTCTAACTTTGCAGATAAAACAACAAATGAGTGAAAATGTGCAAAACATAATTAATCAATCTATTATATTGATTTTTAAAAAATTATCATAATAATGACTGTACTATTATATCCTTCTCATGTATATTTCTTTTAGTTGGCAATTGAATTCATTCTGCACACAACAGAATTGCATCGGGATGATTTATGTTGTTATAAATGATGAAGGAGTCATATCTTTAGCTTTGCAAAACGTTTAATGAGTTGAAATAATATAATAGAAAACATTAAAAAACTAAATGAGCTAAATGGTTTATGTTATGACTATAAAATTACTTTCTGAAAAGCAATTTAGACAAAAATTGTATAGGGCGCGAATTTATTTCTATATCTTATGGAGAAGGTATTAAAAAAATGTTTTATCCAAACAGGTTCAACACTGAAATATAGTGTCGCATGTTAGTTTGTGTTTCCAGTGCCATAATTGGCGTTATGATCGTTTGTCGCGTACAACGTTCGGTCAAAAAGCAGTCAGTCATGCCGACAAAGCAACCTGTCGGCACACTGTCACTACGCTGTTACTTACTGTGATACTGCCGGGGGGGTTATTAAATGGAAAACATTAGGAAAATATTGCAAGTCGTCGCGGGATGAATTTAAAATGCGTGCGAAAAATGTCGCAATCGCCCGATAATATAACAATAAGAATTTCATCGTTGAATTTCAAGAATTTTAATTTTTTACTCTCATTTTCAACTTGCCGCCATCTTGAAATATTGACCAAAAGCTCGTTGAACAAAAGGAACCTTTTGAACGTTACTCGATTGACAATTAGAACAAAAACTAAAAATAAAACAAACATCTGTACTCTTCTCGGCATTAGTAGTATTGTCAAGCATTAAACAAAAAATTATCGATTATCATCGCGATTCGAAATTGAGTGTTAAAACAATTATTCGAACGATGACCGCCATTTTGTCCTTCACGTTTTAAGTCTCGGCTGTATTCAATATGGAATAGTAAAGAATCTGTGAAATTTATAAATAAAAATCGGCATTCCTCAAATTTTGCTTTTTTAAAGAAAAATATTAGATCCATTTAAATAACAATAATTAGCTGAGCAACAATATAAATTGCGCTTGTATTAACAAATTTGTTCTAAATAATTACGTTATAAATTGTAATATGCATTTCCATTTGGGTTAGGGGTAAAATTTGATATTTTAAGTGAAAGAGAGAGAAAGAGAGAAAAGTAAGAGAAAGAGAGTGTGTCTGTTATTCCACTGGGTTGTTCCACGAAAATATTTTAGAAGCATCATGATACCTAGAAGCATTGTATTGATTTCGCCCCTCTACGCTGAGAAAAGTACCGTTTTAATTTTAGAAATCTATTCCCTTTCGAGTTGGTTAGGTCATTTTGTACGAATTATAACTTCTGTATTGTACACAAATTTAATCGATATTTGTCGAAAACTCAATTTCGAAAACTATTGAAAATAAATATGATTTTAACCGTTTTCAAATTACTGCCTCTATTAAAGTGTTGTCAATAAACAGCTATCTAGGCGTAAACCCCAATAAGACAGGGTGGGACCGAAGCCCTAGGACAATTTTTTTTTTCAAGAAATAACCTTAGGAAACGACCCCAACGTCTGAAAGAAACTGTAATAGCAAAGTAGATATTAGGATCTAGAAAGGACCAAAATTGGAACCAATTTAATATTGCTGTATCCAATGTACACTTTTGGGAATTGTAAATCGATTTTCATCAAAGCGGAACGGAAAGTCTGAGTCATTCTATCGTTGACGAGTTAAAACAGTCGATCCTATTAAACTTTCATATAATACAACCTGTTAACAAAGTATTATATATACCATCTACAAGCCACTGTCTCTAAAATTAGTTTGACCTAATGAGTTGGATACATACAGGGTGTTCTTAAATTGCAAATTTTCTTGTAATATTTACTTAAATAGATTAATTAAAACTTTGTTCGTTTTTAAAACCTTAAAAATTACTGGTTTAAGTATATCATTTTAGATTTGAAATTATAGGAATACTTTGATAAGTTTATCGCTGTATTAGTGAGAGAATGGTTATTGTTCATTGTTGTTTGTTGGTTGGTTTGTTTGTCATTGTTCTAACTAGCATTTTTAAAGTTGTTTCAAATTTAAATTTTGTAAAATCTAATATCAGTATAAGCAATAAAAGGTGGGCAAAGATTTCATCTAAAGAAAAATTCTGGGGTATATATGATTAAGCAAAAGATATCTACAATAGATTTCAGAACACATATTTTTGTAGACAACATTGCAGTTTAAATGTCCTAATGTATTTTTTTACTAATAATTTGCTGATGAGGAAAGAAATATACGTGTGCCTCCTCGATAGCATCTATATAAATGTACAAGTCACCTCGGTTCAATGAACTAACAATTTTGACAATATTGTATTGATAAAAAGAGATATTGTGTAGAGTATTCAAATCAAAATTTTATTAATGGCCACTCGAACAATTCCATGCAGCAGATTTTTTTTATGAAATGCAAATAAAACAAAAAATGAAGTTATATTAAAATTTGATATCTTTTATCAAAGCCCTTCTCAACCAACGATTGCTTATCTTGTGGTAACCCGAATGATAGTCATGACTAGTTTTTTCTGGCATTTTTTTTTATTTTGGTTTATGTCAATATTTCACATAGAGTGAGCGGTAGGCTCTTATTTTCGTCTAGATAAGTATTAAATTAATTAAGAGGTCAGTAAACAGAGGGAATATTTTTATCTGCTGATGATATTTTCTGATTACGTACTTTTTTAGACTGAATAATTAATCAATGTATATTGCTTTAAACAAATATGGAGTGCTCGAAGAAAAAATGTCACTTGAAAACTTCTAATAACAGCATTTTATAATGTAACCTTGATTAAAGCATGAATTAAAAAAAATATGGCCTTGTAATAATCACATTTAATCCTGATAACTAATTCATAATGACTGTACCATTTTACTTATTCTTCTCAGACTTTTTATGTATATAGTATAAATGATATATAGTGCTTTTGTATAATAAAGTTATATTTCTAACTTTGCAGATGAGAGTTAAAAAGTAATGTAAAGACTAAATTGGTTAAAAGGACTACACTGTTATGATTTCTTTCTAAAATGCTAATTTACTTCAAATTGCTTTAAATACTTTAAGAAATACTTTATACTTTAAAAATTGCATACTTCAGTGCTATAAATATGGATTTTGGAAACTATTTACAGTCATGCTTAATGGTATAGATGTAAAATGATGTTTGTTGTATTGTTAATATACAGAAATAATTAAAAAAAACCTAAACTTATATTTTTGTCACTATGAACACTAATTGAATGAGGACTACAGTTTTATTAGTTTTTTATCTATGTTTAACAACAAATAATGAATAGAAAAGTGTGAATGAGGCTTGATTAATAATAATGCAGTGAGGTACTTACATTTTTCTTGCTGATCACATAACCTATCTTCAACATTTTCATCCACCTCTTATGATGGTGGGAAAACAATACCTAACTTAGGACCAGATGAGTGAATGGAGACCTTTAAATGAGGAAAGCTGAAAACCAAATGAGTTTCATGAAACTATGAAGTATTGAACATTATATATGTATATATATAGAATTTGTAATGTCTTAAGTTCAGAAAAATATTGAATTGTTCAATATTGCCTGAAATATATCACATGTTTTTTCCTTCTGGCAATAAAAAGATTCTGATATTTAAAAGAAATTTTTCATTGTAGCTGGCATTTAAAAAAATTGTTTTGCGTGCTGTAATCCAATTGCAGAAATAAGTGTGCAGAAATCTCCACAAATAATGTGGTACTTGGGTTATTATTTGCCAGCATGAGTCACACTGGGGTGCATGTGGTTTTTTTGCCAACAGTGAGTCATAATATTGAAGTGAAAATTCTGGACCTCCCCCTTAAGTCATCCCGAATTGATTTTTGATCTGATTTAATTACACAGTACAAACCAAACATGCCAACATGATTTATTACAAATGGAAGGAATAATATTCATTTTGAAGATATGATGTTTACTTATATACATTTATATTTTTATTCATTATGATTATTAATATTAAATATATTGTCTTCACCAAATGTGACTCAAAAAAAAAATTTTTCAAAAATCAAATAAAACAGTTTAACCTATGGACTGAATTTAGTTATTGGTAATTCCTGGGCATACATCTAGTAAAACAGCCATTAAGAATGTCTGAATGCACATTTTGACCATGAACTCTGTTTGCTAACAAGCTGTGTAAATCTTGACTGAGTCTAATCCAGAGCGGCAATTGTCCCCCATTGCGATAAATTAAAAGAATGTTAGCATGATGTCGCTACCCTAGTTGGTTCAAATGCTTTCAATTGGGAATATCCTTTGGCGAGGTCATATTTGCAAATTATCCCCGGACTCCTATGTGTGTATGTGCAAAAAAGTGTTTTTACATGCTTTTAGTGACTTTGACACATTTTCTCAACTGAATGAATACCCCAATAATTAATTTGAATAATTAGAATCTTATTTAAATATTTGTCATATTCATGCAGCCTGTTGACAAGAATTAATATAACCTGTTGCTGCCTTAAATAATACTCACCAGTGTCTATACCTTTTAACAAATACTTTTAACATTATCTAAATTTAAAACTTTCAGACCTATCCATTAATAAGAGGATTAACTTTTTTCTAAAAATGATTGCATCACATTATTACTGGGGGTCAGGGTCGGCACCATAAATATGGCACTCATAAAAAATAACTTGCCTTGATAATGGCGTTCTACTGTTATATGATTATTAAATTTTCATTTAAGATTTTTGTTATTATATAAACGACTTTATTTTTGTTTCATTTTATAAATTGAGTTGAAAATATAATAAAAGAATAAATATTTTAGCCAAAAAAATGAAATGTTACCTCAACTGAAAAAAGTTACCTACCTCTCACTTTACCCAAGAAAAGCGCCCACTGTTATTAGAAAAAAATATTGATGCTATTAAAATTATTATTATAATTCACTTACTTATTGTGTGGTCGTCCTTTTCTCTTGTAAAACCTTTATAATACTTTTATATAATATTAAGTGTCTATTTAAGATTTTCGTTATTAGATAAACGAATTCATCCTTGTTTTATTTTAGAACAATAAATTGTGTTGAAAATATAATAAACGAGTAATTATTTTAGCCAACAAGATGAGCAAATGTTACCAACTGAAAGAATCTATCTCTTAATCTACTCAAGAAAATTGCCCACGGCTATTGTTGACATACTGATGCTATTTCAATTATTAATATAAATAATTTATTTCACGTATTGCCGTCGTTTTCTCTTCTAAAAACAATTGCGTGCCATTAACTATATATTTGAATTGCATGGTTTTTGTGCCTATTGACTTGGATAGGGAGGTATTTCACAAATTTACTTGGAATTACCGGTTGCATAATTGGCGCAGCGGATTGTGAAACGTCGAATTGATTTTGTGAAACGCTGGGAGGACACGGTGTTTGGATTCACTGGGAAAAACGAGGAGGTGGTACCCCGGTGAACCGGTTCGTTTACTGCCAGTAAAAACAGTAAACCCTTGCTCCGGTCCTGTTAGCATATTTTTCACGATTTCGTAACACGTTATTTTCGAAGTGACTAGAATGTATTGACAAACGAATGTATCAATAAACGCAATTTACTAGAAAATATTGAATGTATTAGATCCCCTTATTTGAAATCAATTTCATTGGTTGGCTGTTCTGATTGGTCATTATTATAATATTCTAATTCAAGGCGAAAAATTGATTTCTATTAAGGTGTTTTCACTTAAAAATTATTTTTAAGTTTTAAATTTATATACAAAGTCGTACAACAATTTTAAAAAGTTTTGTAAAATTTTTGCGAATTATACAATCCTCCCCCACCCTTACCCCCTCAAAATTTTTTTTATTCACAGTAGTGAACTTGGAAGGTTGGCTGTTCCGATTGGTATTTATTGCGATTTATTCTGGAATTTAAGTTATCGTAGAAAACGATCTTTTTCTTTAAATATTTCTAGACGTTTTAAACTACTTCTTGATGTTATAAATTGTATCCTTTCGTGTCTGTCTGAAAAGAGAGGTTGGTTACTGCCGGTGGCTGGAACCGCTACGTCACGGGTATCGATCGCTCGTTTCGCGCTTTTGGGGGGGCCTGTTTAATTTTTCAATTTTGCAGAAGCAAAGTTCATCGTAATGCGGTCAGGACGAAGTTTCTACACAGGTAGCAGTATTCTTATGTTTAAATGAAACAATTTTTCGCCCTCAAGAATATTGTATTTTAGGTAAAAAAAAACTGTACAGAAAACTGTCCAGTTTTCAAACTTCACAATTGTAATGAACAGTTGGAAAATTCCACTCTATGCTAGAAAAATCAAGTCTGTATTATGATATTTTTTATACTTAATTGATGTTTTTAAATATAGCTGTAACTGTACCTTTGTCCAAAAAGGTTTTGTTTCTTCAGGACTATGAGGATACAAAAAAATTGAACAATATGGTGTAAACACACGAAGAATTAATAAAATATCCTATTATAATCTCTAGGTTGTAATTATTTTGTAACAGTATCGGTCCAAACATAAAAACACATTTTAAACTAAAAATACCTGTTATAACTTAAAAGTTGTTGATAATAATTTACCAATGTACTATGGTTTAGGAACAATGTACTATGTTTTGGGTACTAATATGCCTAGAGGACTCTATTTCTGGTAGAGATGAAAGGCCTTAAATCCTGGCTAAATCTGCTAATTGAGACAATAGGAAAATTAGGGAGGGTTCATACATGAATATCTCAAGACCACCGTGAATAATTTCTGCGGAGTGTTTTTTCCTTTTCAACGTGAATCACACACATGAATTGCATGAATAAACAATTTTCTCAACACTAAATAGTAGTATTTGTTTTTTTGCATGGACATTAAATCAATAATTTTGAAGAATTAAAGATGGAATATTTTCACAGGGTATTTCACACTCATATTGATATTCTGTTGACATGGTTTCAATTGGTAAATTAATTGTTTTTTTTTTGTAAACAAAATTTATGTGGAGAGATTTTGTAGAGTATCCAATTTCTCTAATTGTCTTGAGCTTGCTATGCTCAACTTTATGTATACAATATTCCAGACACAATAAAAAAAAATCACTTATATTCATCTTTGATAAATATTGCATCGAATTCACAATTATTACTGTTTCTTCTTTTTGCTCAACTAATGGTTCTATGAAATTGTGTTTAATAATTAATATTTTTTGTTCCAACAGATGGCTGTGTTAAGTTCCTCAAAGAGCAGGCGAAGGGTATGGACCTACCGGTGAAGGTATACGTCTTGGCGCCTAACAAACCCGTAGTCGTTATCAGTTGGGTTGGCAGTGAACCGCAGTTGCCTTCGATACTCCTAAACTCGCATATGGATGTTGTACCTGTGTTTCCGGTCAGTACAACATATTATTAATACAATTTACAATTGTAAAAGTCAACTCATGCTATCCCTATCAGTTTTACAATCAGCTTGTCTGAAACCAACCTCCATATGATTTACATTTAGTGTATTTAAATTGAATGTTTAATTTTGGTGGGGAACTATAAAATAAGTTTTGCTTCATTAAATGCATCACCAAAATTTCTCCAGGAAGGGCTCGATAAGTACTTGTAATTTTTAATGTATAAGTACTTGTGTTTTGAATTTAGTTATTCAATTGAAATTAAACAAAAATTAACATTGTTGGGAACACTTATAATTTAATTTTTAAGGAATTAACATTAACAATGAGTATGTAATAAAAGATGTTTATTTATATGGTAAACAATACAATAAATCAAAGTTAAATAAATCAACACTGTAACATTAGCTTCATGAGTTTGTTTCTTGCTGCAGATTCACCTTTGATCTTAATATTATGCTGTAAGAATTCATTTTTCATTAAAGGTACTCTGTTCAGCATTAATTTTGTTCTCCCTCGGTAAGAAATTATTTTTTAATTTTTCAATTTCACTTTTAAAGAACCGACATGGACATGAGCATGTGGCAAAAGATGTGTATCTGTATGGTGTGTACACGTGCGTATGTTTAATTACACCGTCTTATTTATAACATAAATCATACGGAATTAGTTTCAGACAAGCTCGTCATAAGGCTGAAAGGAATGGTATTTGTGTTTGTGCAGATAACAGAAGGGATTAACATCCATCACATTTTTCTATTTGCTCAGTTGCCCCTTCGTCTTATATATATCATTGCTCCTTAAATATTTAAATTAGATAAAAAGTTGTGATGTAAGTCAAATTTTTTTTCTTGTATTGGTAATATTGAAAATTGACGCAGATAAATTTAACTCTCATTATTCCATCCTGTGAAATTAATTCCCAAATTCCTAATTAATCCTTTTATCTAGGCTACTTTTCAAAATGACAGTTCAATAATTACACCATCAATTATTGGAGTATGGAGCTACCTGTAATGAATGTCATCTGTTTCTTGTACTTGTTACTTGAGAAAACTGAAGTAGGTATCAAAAGGTTGTTTTAAATAGATGAGAGATATTAAAGTATTGTACTTCTTATTGATTATTTGTTGTCGGGGACCTTGTTGTACGCCTTGGGACACAGAGGTTGGTGGTTCAATTCTGCCCTTATGCCATGGGCGTTAGTATAATTTGTAACAACTTGGATATAATTAGATATAACTTGGATGTAACAAAGGGTGGTGATCGATGATATTGCCTCCGAATAGATAACAAAAAACACATAATGAGGCAGAAATTGTATGCCATTGCTCTATATAAATAAAACAAAATAAATATTTGTTCTTTCTTCTATTATATAGTGCAAATAGATTGGTGTGATCTGTTGTCCACTTTTTCGTTGAAATTTGCATCTGGTTCAGTATTCTTAATGAATTCTAGTAATTGATGTATTGATTTTTCATTATTGTCTAGTATTTTTCCAGTCTAGTATTTTGTCAGTAATTATTCCACTGTAATAACTGTTTTGCAAGTCTCACATTTGGAGTTTTTTTCATTCAATATTATATATGGGTGTGTTAATCTCTTGTGCCCTGTTCATGGTCTATTCCGCTAAATATACCTCCAGAAATATTGGGTTAAAACTATTATTAAATATTTGTTCGACTAGTGCTGTTTGTCTTTTGTTGAGGGACTGTTTCATGTCGTGAAGCTTGAATAGTGTTACCAATTAATTTTTAATTGTTATTTTGTCTTTCTCTTCGTAGGAAAAATGGACTCACGACCCTTTCGGCGCCGAGAAAGATGCCAACGGTAACATATACGCGAGAGGTGCCCAAGATATGAAATGCGTCGGTATTCAATACCTGGAAGCGGTCAGACGGCTGAAGAAGCAGGGCGTTCTACTGAGAAGAACTTTGCACATTTCGTTTGTGCCCGGTATTTTACCTTTCTCGCCGGTTCAGTTTGAATTCTAGTATTAATTTTACCCCAGGAAAAGTGTCAATAGTTTGAACGCAAAGGTTCAAATAGAAAACTAACAGTTTGAAGTTAATTTCAATGCCACCATCAGCAGCAATATTGTTGATAACATAGTGAACAACTGGTGCACATGAAATTGTTCACCTCTACACACTGCACTATACAACAGAGTGGAGAGAATATTTTTCTTAAATAGTGGCCTTAAGCCAAGGAGATATTAATTGTTTATTCTTATTTTGGTTTATTTAATTGTTATATGCATAATGGTAAACGGCCAGAATTTCCACTCTACAAACTGTAAGGCAAGTGATGAGTGGGAATTCAAATATACGTAAAAAATAACTAATATTATTTATATTTTATATAACCTAACCTAACATAACCTGGGTGCATAGATTGGTAATAAGCCCAGAGTGGAAAGACGAAATTGCTGATTCAATCTTTTCTCTCAAATAATGGCCTTGAACCAAGGTGTTATTAATTAACAATTCCTATTTTGGTTTAATTTTTATACGACTAATCTCTATATTAGTGAATTCACAGTTTTTATGTGCTATCATAAATTTAATTTTTCTATATTTATCTACGTTTAAATTAACAGATGAGGAAATCGGTGGAGTTGAAGGTATGGGAAAATGG
Organism: Lethocerus indicus; assembly: GCA_019843655.1. Lineage (NCBI taxonomy): Eukaryota > Metazoa > Arthropoda > Insecta > Hemiptera > Belostomatidae > Lethocerus > Lethocerus indicus. Next base: position 8,187,360 of record JACDQD010000001.1, read on the forward strand.
GTGGATACTGAAGACTTCAGTAAATTGAACGTTGGGTGTGCTCTCGACGAGGGTATGGCAAGCATCGATGACAACTATTTTCTGTTTTATGGAGAGAGATCAATCTGGCGTAAGTTTATCTTAATTTCAAAAGTAGAGACAAATATTCCTTACAGACGCCTGAAAAGGAAGTGGACATATGATTTATAATAGATAAATAAAAGTTTAGAAAAAATGGGGGAAAGCCAGTGGGGGTCTCCTCTTCCATTATGCTCTATTTGTTACTGGTGCTACTTTAACAACAATGTTGCTGATTATATGTTACAGTTAAAAAAAAGGAAAAAAAAAATTATTTGGTTCTAACTTACAACAGATTTAAAGTAAGCATAGGTACACTCCAACAAATGCTAAGCACAAAAACAAAAAAATGCTCCTGGAAAAGTTTATTTGAGAAAAAATTTGCTTTTAATTATGTGCACAGATATTTATCGTGTGGTCAGTTTTCTGTTCAAGTGCCTGTAAGTGGTCTTATTAATATATAATTATGAAACAAAAAAATTACTACCTAACTTAGAGGAATGTCTTGTTTAAACTTGAATTTTTTACAAATTTCATTCTGAAATATGTTGCCATGAAGAGTAATTTATATTGTACTGATTTGTAGGGAAAATGATTTATTAATTAAATTTAAAAAAAAGTAGGGAAGGAATTTTTTGTTTCATGTACATAAGCTTACAACCTTTTGGAACTGATTCCCAAATAATCTGGTCAGAAATAAGTCATACTCCTCAGAGGATTAATGATAAGTATTCAGGTATATAGAGGACCCCAAGTTACTCTTTGGTCTGAGGTGGAACCCTTAAGAGTTGTGGTCGTAGAAACCATTGCTCGAAACCATAATAGAAACTATTATTCAAATACCTGTCTTGTGCTCTGCAAGGGTTTGAAATACCGTAGAATTCTCCATTTCTCTCCCCTCTCTAAGGTTTTGGTTACTTGCAATATTCAATCCAATATTTTGTGGTGAGTCCCCCAAACAAGGGGGATGTTTTAGCACAAGTGAAGTGACAGCAGATTGCTACAGGATAATACAAAAATACAATTTTTCTCTCCCCGGTTTGCAGAGGTGCACATCCACTGTCCTGGTACTCCAGGGCACGGTTCGCTCATGCTTGCCAACACGGCCGGCGAAAAACTGAGGACGGTGATCGACGCGTTCATGGACCTGAGGGCAAGGGAAAAGGCAAAGCTGGAATCGAACCCGCAGCTGCGTCTGGGCGACGTCACCACCATCAATATGACACGACTGAAGGTGGATTTATTGATGTTTATGATGGAGAAAAAGTCGATGGAAAGTAGATCTGGCGAAAAACAGAAAAAAAAAGAGAGAGAGAAAAGAAAATATATATTTTCCCCAGAATCAGATCTACGAAACCATCCGTCCCCGCTCGATACTGTCCTCCTCCCAACAAAATTTTCTATTACCGCCAGAGCTGTTTATTTTGAACAACTTGAAACTGAAATTGTTAGATAGCAATATTTGCGCTATAGAAGAAAAGATGTCCTCTTAGTTTGTCTGAAAGCCTTCAACACGTGATGGGTATATTAGGCGAAAAAATGCTGAGAATGTTAATTAGACTTGATTAGGTTCTTTTTAATGATAGAGCATTCTGTGTCTGTAGATGAATTATTTGCAAACCATATTCTATTGTGTACTTTGCAAAGTTACCAATGGTTTCTGTTTCAAAATGAACGGCTCGCAATCGGAAAATGTCTTTTTCTTTTTTTTTTCAAATGTTATCGATCAAAAAAAAACAAAGTCATGAAATGTGAGAGAAATGTTTACAGAATTATTTTATTTTTTTGGTTTTCAACATTGTTTTTTTTTTTGAGTAACGAAAAGCAGAAGAAAAACAGAAAACAAAAAAAAATAATTTGAAAGAATTATTATTCCAAAGCAAGAAAATGATTACATTTTTGAAAATATTAATGATGAGACTATTGAATTTTTGTTTCCATGGCTAACATTCTCAAAGAGGTAGGTAAAATTTTCTTTTTACCTTCCCACGATCGATTATATATTTATTATTGTTATGTATTATTACCATTGCACTAGAAGAGCTTTTATATTTACATTGCCTTTTTACTTTTTTCTTTTTCTTTCATTCATTTTAACATTATTAGTTTATTGTCACGGAAATTAAAGTTTCAGAAAGTAAGTTCCTAGATTCATTTTGAGTTTTTGGTTCAATTTTTGTTTTTGGTTCAATTTTTGTTTTTGTTTTTCAAAAATTTAGGATTCAGGGCAGGGGCGTTGAATGTTCTGAACATTTAGTTTAATCTAGAATCATGCCATTTTTGTTTAGAATTTTGTTTTTTTAGAAATTTCCACCGACAAAAGTTTTTTTCTTTTATCATATGAAATAAACTGTAATTGTTGTTTTGACTGTCCTACAACCAGTTCTACACTTGTACAGTGTGTTGGGGGTTCTTGAACAGAAGTGAGTACCTTGATGATTGAGAATTATTTTTTCTTTTTTTTTAAGTTTTGAAGATCATAAATTTGTTATCATTTTAAATTATTTTTACAAAAAATTAAAAATATATTTAATTTCATATTGTTGTTACAGTAATTTAAGCCAAATCGTGTCGGCATCATTCATTCAAAATTCAAATTTCGTTTTTTACTTTATTACAATTAAGAGAGAATGTGTTAATTCACACAAATTTAGATATTTTCTTAAAATATTTGTTTAGCATATTAAATGTATTTTAACAAATTTGTCAGTCATTTAGAAACAAACGGTTTGCAAGATATTTTCAAATAATGGATGTTTTTATGGGTGTACATGTTGTTTGTTATTATTACACAGGGCATAAAGCATAAACCATGTTTTTTTTTACAGTTTACAGCTGTTCATTAGAAAAAAGTATTGTATCATTATTTTATTTTCTCAATTCCATATTCTTCTAATTTCTATTGTAATATGTCGTTTTCACAATTGAAAATTTGCTCTGTTAGTTCAGTTTTCATTTTTTAAAATTTATTTACTTTTTTTTATTTCAAGAGGATAAGAGCCACACCATCACATCAATCGACATACAGATGTTTTAGTTGAACATCACAAGAATATTTTGTTCGATCATTACAAATAACAAGAACAAAATACTGTTTTTTTTCCCTTCCCCAATTTCGAACCATTTTTATTTTAAGTTTCAATCGATCAGGCGCCAAAAATAATTGGAAATTAATAACGACATTACATTGATTCATATCGGAAGTGAAAAGATATTTCTGTCAGTTCATGTTTCCTTTTATTTATTATATTGATTTTTCTTTTTTAATTTCATCTCAAGAGGATAAGAGCCATAACAATGAGAAATAAAAAAAAACTGTTAAGCTGTTAAAATTCGTTCAATGTCGCAAGAATATAACTATATTTTTTAACTTGGTACAAAAAATAAATGATATAGAGTTATTCATTTTTTCAAAGACAGGTTTTTGATAGGTTGCCTGTAATTTTTGAATTTTTTTGGCTAATATCTGTATTATTTTTTGTTTTGTATGTCTCCTTCTTTTAACGATTGTTCCACTGCAACATTGTTTGACCGTCAACTTCCTATGGGCTTTACAACTACATCCAACAAATATTCCTCGGATGATGATGATGACTGATGATTGATTTATGGCGCTTGGTTTATTTTCTGGATATCAGGGAGGCGTTCAAAACAATGTCGTACCACCAGAACTTGTCGTCGGTTTCGACTGTCGTCTTTCTGTCAGCACAGATTTGACCGCTTTTGAAAATTGGATTAAGGTAATTTTTACCATTCTGTGACTTTTTGCTTTCGGTTTCAAGTTCAGCTTGTATTTTCCTATTCAAATTTAATCTATATTATATTATATCTTATCTATATTATTACCAATTCTCATTAACTTTTTATGTTCAAATGTTGTAGCTCAGAGTTCTATTATTTCTTAAATTTTCTGTCTAAATTTCAATATGGCAACAAAATAGGATGATGGTTTTGTTTCATCTTTTCATTCACATAAAATTATAAATTACATTATTATATATAATGCAAATTATAAATTATTTACTGGATATATACATTCCCACACATTACATATATATATATATATATATATATATATATATATATATATATATATATATATATATAACAAATGAAGAGTAATTGCACTGATGAATAAGGTATAAACGGTAGAATTCAGTGTCTTATATTATCTATTTATCGGATATAGAGTACAGAAATATTTTTGTGAAATTAATCTACTGTCTTTTGCAATATCTGTAAGAACTTTAAAATGGTTTTAATCGTTTGATAATATTTTTAATTGTCCAGGATGTGTGCAAAAAAGCTGGGGAAGGTGTCTATCCCGAGTATCAGCAGAAGCAAAGCGCGAAGGCTACTACCAAGTTGGATGGAACCAATCCATTCTGGGGAGCTTTCAAGTCTGAATGCGACAAATTGTAAATATATCTTATTTTTCATTTTAATTATTCTTTGTTATGTCTTTGTTTGTTATATCTTACACATAAAATTGCTGTATTCAAACAAAACATGCTCATAAAATATTTCCCATTGCATTATTCTTATATAACTACATTTTATTGGTTTAATAATATTATTGTTTATCAGGAGAAGGACATATGAAAATTAAACTGGACACAATAAAACTTAGAAAAGCACAAATTTGGCTTGATCGGCTTGTTACCTAATAATTGAGCTATAAATGCATACTATTTCTAATGTCAAGTTATATGTCTAAATTGTAATTTTTTAATGGGCAATTGAAATACAAAATTTTTTTTTCTAACAGAGGCATAAAGCTGAAATTGGCAATATTTCCAGCTGGTACAGACAGCCGTTTCATCAGGGATGTGAGTACAATATATCATTATTTTATTTATTTAACATTATACCTAATGTTTCTGTTGCCACTGTATTATAAAATGGAACCCAACTGCACATTGTGCCAGGCATTCTGCCAGGTAAATTATTGCTAGTTTTTCTTCTAAAGGCAAAAACAAGCCTAGTTGAATTTGGTTATTCAGCATTAGACACACATTTTTCCTCAAATTCGTATAATGATTTTTATAATACATGAAGAACGGTGAGGCATATGGCCTCAATCTTATCATAATAAGAGATTTAAGGTGTGTGCACAGAAAAAAGGCTGGCAACTTCCAGCTATAAAGAAATTTCAATTTTTTAAATTTTGCCTGCAATTTCTTTGCAAGGTTCTTTCGGTTTCTTTCAGTTTCTTTCGGTTTCATGCAATTTTGGCTTGAAAAAATGTGCGGAGGCACTATTTATTCTAATTACAATCCGTTATTCTCAACACAGCTCGGCATACCCGCTTTCGGATTTTCTCCGATGAACAAGACGCCGGTCCTGCTTCACGATCACGACGAGTTCATCAGCGAGAAGACTTTCCTGACCGGCATCGACATCTACTGTCGGCTGATACCGGCAGTGGCCAACGTCGTCATTCAGGGCCAGCCCCAGCAGCCGAACCCTCCCGGGCCCCAGCAGCAGCACGTGAAGAAGCAGGCGGTGGCTCCTGCGCAGGCCTCCTCCTGATGTCCGGAGCCGAGGCCCGGACAAGTCACCGCCCCCCAACCCCATCATCTCCACCACCAGGTAGTTGTTACAACCGGCGGCTCTTCCTCTTCACTAGCGTCGACCCGGCATATCGTCACCAAGCCACAGCACCACCACCACCACCTGCAGAACCAACAGCAGCAGCAGCAGCAGCAGCAGCAGCCGCATTGTTTGGTCAGTATGTTCTGTCTGCAGTCGAGGTGTGCCCCTTCGTTGTCGCCGCCGGTCACCCCGTCCCGACTATAAAATATCCCCCTTTTTACTCTTTTTTCCCCGTACGGTAGGGAAGTTTTTTTTAGATAGTTTTTAGTGAGGGGTATCTACAATTTTTATTAACGTCCGTGTGATTTTTTTTTACGCCACTTCTTCTCTCGCCCCATTTTGGTCCGGGGCTTCACGCCGGCATAACTTTAATCAGGGTAAAGTTCTACTTGTCCCAGAATATTTTTTTTAAATTACTATATATGTATGCAATTTATCTTGCCCCTTCTGGTCTACAAAGTTTCATCTTCGAACTGAAGGATCGCTGTGGACATTTTGTGGTCGTCTGCGATACATTTTTTCTCAATAATAAAATTCGATCGTAACTTTCCGACAGAATTTTTGATACCGTTTTTAAATCTTCCTACGTATAATTAGATTGATAATATTTATTCTCAGGGATTAGACCCACATAATATGCCTTGTTATCGACACGTACCGTAATTCAGTGTTGTCTAGAAAATTATTCCATTTACATATTGATCTATACTTTTGGAAACTTGTATTCTGAATATTTCAAATACGAGACATTATAAATAACTAATATAGAAAATAATTACGAAATATTAAAAATAACTTGAGACTGTTTAAAACAAAAGCATACAGCAAATGATTCAGTAGTTTTGTAGTTTCTAATACTCAGGGTAGGGGGGTATTGGACGGGGAATGAGAAAATTTAATTTCTGCCTAATTATTTTGAGTGTTTATAAATCCATGGTACAATTGAAGCGTTAAAGATGCTGCCATGTTATACAATTGCAACCGGAATGATATTGATTATTGTCCTCTAAAATGCCGAAACATTTTGGACATTTACTGGTCCCGGACCAAAAAAAAAGGAGGTGAGAAGTCGGCGGGAAAGTCATACAGGCAAATATTATTATTTTAATTTTTCTTTTATGAGGAAAAATATTATTCCTGTCAAAATGTAATCATCAGTAGTGTTTTCTTTTTTCTCTATTCGTGTGAAACTGCACAACTGTGAGGGGGATTCTCTTGGAATGTTGTAGAACATTTTATTTGTCTGTTTATCCAAAAAACAGTGCATATTTTGTAGCTCTAGTATCGTCAGTAGTTTAACACACCTTTTCGGTTATTTTTTGACACTTCGGTAATTTATTAGGGCAATTCCCAGGACTATGTTTTACATTTTAACCTTGTGTTTATATTGCATATCCCCCAATTTTTTTTTGCTAAAGGGCACAATTATTAAGGAGGGGGATTATCCGGGATTGTTATTTTATTCCTTATTTCTTATATATAGCTTTGTTAACCATACAATCTTAGAGTAGGGGGATTCTCCAGAAGTTTGGAATTCTGGATTAACCTTGTATTTTTTATTTTTTCCTTATGCAAAAGGATGCAAGTAAAATCTCTTTCAATGCTCAGGATACTTGCAAATGTCGAGATGGATTACAAGGAAATTTAGTTTTCACTTTAATTCGACTGTTACATTTATTCAGTTGTTCTTTTGGAATATGGCCCTACTATTGAGGCTATTGAGTATTCCTGAACTTCTAGTAATTTCCTGAAGGTTTATTTAAAAACTGTACTGCATTTTTAAATTTAAATGGGAACCTGAGTTTTTTCACATAACAAATATGTGATTTTTTCTGGTCCCCTTAGCACATGAATTTGATTTCACTTTTCCATGATTTGACTACGAATCGCCTAAACCAAAAATGGTCGATTCTTTTATGTTATCGATTTTTCTCGGTTTAAGAAAGAAAAATATCTTTCATATTTTAAAACATCATTAATGGCTTGGATATAAACCAAAAACAACATGAAATTATCCTTCGAAGTGGTTAAAAACTTTGTTCTCCAACAAAGTCACTTGTACAATAGAGGAACGTGCTGATTTTTTTTTGCGGTCGTTTTTTCCATTTTTATGCTTTCTTTATCGTTTCAGTTCATCATCCTTATACCGCATGCAATTTTTGGCACCATTTGGAAAATTAACTGCATTTTCCCCAAAAGAAATATTACTGTTGGCACCAAGGGGCACGGTTGTTGATATAATGTTGGAATTAAAACGTAGACCGATGGTGGGAATTTTTGGCTCATTGAAATTTAGTTCAATATATTTTTTAAAAAACACCATATTTTTTTGACAGAATATTACATTAATTTCCATCTTTTAATGTTAACATTTAACCATTCATTTTCGTGATATTTTATTTTTATTAAAAAGTAGAATGCTGAAATCTTCAACAGCTGAACAACTGTGCTCTTTCATACTGGTATTACTAGTATTTTTTAAACATATATTTATGCATAAAATTAAATTTAAATTAGTACAAATGAGCAAAAATTTCCTCACCAACCGACAAGTTAAAAAAAAAATTAATATCTCCGCAAACATAATTCTATAGCCTGTCTTAGTTTGTGCCTACAGTAGTGTCCTTCTAGAATTCGGCTATTTTTCCCCTTTATTTTAGATACGATTTCGGGAGAAAAAACAGTAAATGTAACCGCCATTACAACTTTAGCATTGAGTGGGTCCAGTAAAACTGTAATAATAATAATCACGAGCACTTGAAAATTAGCCCACTAACTTAACTTTGTCTGTGCACGGACCTGCTATTCTAAAAAGTAAAAAAAGAGAAAAAAATGTGAACATTTTTTCAGTAGAATTACACTGATTTGGTCCTATATATATATATATATATATATATATATATATATATATATATATATATATATACACATATATACATATGTATACATACGATGGCACCAAAATAGTCAGTGAATTTACTTAGTTTGTCTTTTAGTTTTTGGTTTCTCTAGCCATCTTTTTTTGTCTTCCCCTTTTCCCGATCCTTTAGAAATCCCACTGGGAAAGAAAAAATGTTCTGAAATCGTCTGAAAACTGTGTGGGAGGGGAGACACCTAAATATTTCATTGATTGATATTTCATTATTTTTTCTTCCTTCCGTGACGTACATCTATACGTCAGTGGACAAGAGATTTATTTTGAGAGATGGTTAAGCTGACTTTAAATTTGACAAAATAAAAAAATATGTTTTTAAATTTAAGGACACTTTAAACTTATTTCTGACAAGATATAGAGTTTCAAGTAGTGTCGTTGTACAACGTTGGTGCATTTCATTATCTGTTGTTGAGTTTGTCTCTTCATATTCGTAACAGAAAAAAAATATATTACGAACGGATATTCGAGAAAATGATACGTGGATTTATTTGTTCGAGTGCCGAAATTGTGTTTTGTGCCTGGAATGTTTTCAGGCCGGAGTGTTGTTCTAATGGGAGGGCACAAAAAGTTTTATTTTATTTTCCTGATGGGTGGATTCTGAGTGTTAAAACTTATTTTATTATTTAATTTCTGTTTTCTCCTTTTTTCTTTTTTTTTAATATATACACATTTGTATATATGAGACTTTGTCTTAAAATAAGTATACTAATGCGAGGTAATTCCATAAAAGATGTCTAGCTGTCTATGTATCGGCGCAAAAGTAAATGGTTAAATAACTCAATTAATATTATAACTCTTTATAACCCTAGATTCATGAACTTCATAAAAACTTAAACTATTCTCTCTGCCTTTGATCGTTCAGAGGGGAATAAAATCAGAATAATCTTTTTTTATTTATAATGTAAATTAAATTATTGAGTTCAAAATATTATTCAGTACACACGTTTTACAGGTTGAAATGTTATGTGAATCAAGGGTCAATTTTAAAATAACCGAGTTAGACATCGTTTATGGTCCATTGTTTGCGTTCTAGTTTTCTTTGCAGTCATTGAATTGCAGTTACAGTATCATGAAATTAAAAAAAAAAACAAAAGAGGGAAAAGAAATTAGTTCCTAAATGCATTTGAAAAAAAATTTTAATTTTTCTTGTTTCAAGTCTTTTTTATTGTGTGAAGACAATTTTAAAAGGACATATATATATATATATATATATATATATATATATATATATATATATATATATATATATATTATTTTCAGTAAATTTTTACTGCAATAATAATAACTACAATATATAATAAGAATGAAGTAAAAAAAAAAAAAACAGTTAATCATAATTTTTTTCATGAATATTTGAGTCAGATGGAAAAATAAGAAGTACGCCTACCTGGTTAACTATTGCTTGATTTTCTGAATTGTAAGAATACTTAAAATCTGATTTTTGTCTGAAAAGTGGGCTTTATTTTGTAGATAACTGTTATTTTAATGAATCTTTTCAATTTTAACAAATATTTTTTTTAATCTATCCAAAAAAAGTATTGAGAATCTTAAGCATTCTCCAATCAAGGGACTGTTTTAAAAGTATTAACGAGGGACTGTTGAAGTATTGATTAAACCAAAAAAAACTTCAAAACCCAAAAAAAAGATATGAAAGTGATATTTAAGACTGATAGCGGGTAAAGTAAAATCGAAAACCAAAATATTGCCATATAAATATTTTTTTCATATTTTTCACCTTCAGTTGCCTTCTTTTAAAATGTCAAATTATGTTCAGGACCAAACTCTTAATTTTTTTTACACTATCAAAACGAAAGAATGAGACAAACTATTTTACTACTTATTAGTCTAGTTTTACTAGTTATTAGGGTAAATATGTTTTGCGCAACGTTTCAATTATAAAGGTGGGTACTGATAAGTCAGTTTTCAAATTTTCAATGATAAACTTACAATATTTATTCTCGCAAAAAAAATACTTCTAAACCACAATAAATTTTATAACAATCTATTTTTTTTATTCAAATCAAGAAAAATAAAAAAATGGAAAAAAAAGATGAATGCAAACGTTTGTGACTTATTTTGTGAGACTGAAAAATGGCTCCACAGTTGGGTTACAAAACGGTTATTTTGTTTGGTTAAATGGAATAAACAAATACACTAAAATGAAAAAATCCCTTCTTTCAATTCCATGATTCAAATAATAAATTGGGGGAAAAAGGATTTTTAAAAATCAAATTAATCTCATCATAATTGTGTTTTTATTGAGATTTTCATTTTTCAGGCCGGAGTAGAACTGTTCATTCATTTTTGCTTTAATTAAACAATTGATTCAGCCAAAATGAAATTTACTGCGATGAGAACCCACCAGTTTAGTTTTATATTCGGGGCTTGTATAAAACAATGAAGTTTATTACAAATAAACAATTCTAGATTGTTTTTTAATTTACAATATAACCAGGTAGGCCTACTTAAGTAATATTTCTGTGTATTAATCTTGTTGTGTATAAGGCTTCTTTTCATTTCAGGATTATTTATTATATATATATATATATAAAAGGCGAATTTTTTTCTTGTGTAGAGTTTAAGACTCGTGAAAATTAAAAAAAAAAAAAGAGAAGAACGAAAAGAAATTTTAATATTAATATATTTTGTAAATAAATATTGGTTTAATTTTTATGTTTCTTAAGTTTATTCGTCGGCTTAAGAAATTGATTTTACAAAGTTTATTTTTTAAGATGAAAAATAAAGTGAAGAAAAGTGTGCTTAAAAAAAAGTGAAATAAATTATCTACTTTTAATTGAATGAAACAATTTATGAAAATGGTGCCCGCTTCTGAAAAAACCGATTTCAGTGTGTTTTTATGGTTTTAAAATTTGTAGTTTTTAAGTAACATGTTGTTTTTTTTGTACAGAATGGCTTCAAAACAGTTGTTTTTTTCCTTTTTCTGGTTTCTTCTTCTTTTTGCCAAAATATGATATATATATATATCCCTCTAGAGTGGACGGGAAAAAATCAATAAAAAACCCCAAAAAAAATAAGAAAATTAAAAATCAAACAGTAAATCCTCATACTATTATTTTGTGGATCTCCTGAGCAAAAATAAAAACAAAAACTGATATACTACCTGAAGAATTCTATTTAATACATGATTAAACAAATATATAAATATTAACATATATATATATATATATATATATATATATATATATATATATATATATATTGTTACACATTTGTGCTATTCGAAAATAAAATATTTATATTCGTTAGCAATTTATGTGGCCTTTTTCTTTGTTCTCTCCTCTTTCATATCTCCTACATACATAAAAAAAATGAATTCTGAGTTAAATATATTTTGAAATATAATTGATAGCTTAATATTAATGAATTTATTATTTAATCAAACTATATATTTACAAATAAAATTTTTGAATTAAAATTGTCATATGAAAAGTTTCCCAGGGACTGTTTAAACAGACTAAAGTGTGAATAATAAGTGAGTGTTTATTAAGCATAAAAAGACAAATATCTATGTTGAAATAGAAATGGAAATGTCTTCAATACTGGCTTTAATTTAAGCAAACCGCCTGCTCTGTTGATATTTATTATATTGTCTAAATTATGCTTGATGATAGGATCCAGAATAAAAAATTAATTAACCTGTGGTATAAAAAATCATTGCAGAGGTATGTTATCTGTCTGGGGGGAAATTTAACTCGTACAAAATGGCTGCCATATGTGGCAGAGGTGAAGTACATATAACATTAACTTTGGACAATTTGTGTTAGTGCTTTAGCTATTCAAATAATTTTTATTATTCCGGAGAATTTTTGTATTTTGTTTGGTAAGTTTTTGCATATAAATACTTGAAGTAATTCTGATATTAAGTTAATCATGGCTACACTAGTAATTATTTTTACAATGTCGTTGTAAAAGTTTATACTTTTTTGTAATTTGTAATTTAAAAAATTTATTGTTTTTATTACAATTGTCTATTTGAGTGGATACGCCTGAAAAGCGTTAAAATTAAATATATATTTAAAAATACTTTTTTTGAATTATTGTACGCAGTTGGCAATATGGCCGCGAGGTAGGACTACAATCGCCCGTCCCCACCACCTCGGTTTTAGAGCCTTTACTTTTTCCGAAACTCCCATTTCAGTTTGAGTCGCGACGTTCTTGTAGCCGGTGTCTATTTAATCCTTTCTTTTTCACTCGGTAAAAGTGTTAATTTCCCTATTTATCGCCGTTCCAAGTGTTACGAAACCGGAAATGTGCGCGAACCGTTCGGCCGGCGTCTGATAGTTTCGGGCTGCGAGTAGTCATGTCCGTTTATTATTGGAAAGGTTAATCCTTTTGGTATTGTTATATTTACACCGCTCGAACGTTCGTCTCTTATTTCAATCCGCGAAAACTGTTCCATCATCTCCACAGCCAAGATGTACAACGCTCTGGTCTCGACTTCGGTGGCGGCCCTGTTCCTCTTGCTAGTCTTCTGTCCGGTAAGTACTTTTTTATATTTTCCAAAAATGTCTACCCCCTAAAAATTCTATTTCGGAAAAATTGTAGAGAAGGGAATTAAAAGAATTTCTAAATTGAAAACGCTCCCCTTTCAACAAGAGATAACCTAGAAATGCGTTTATACTGATGGAGACAGCCTCTTCCAAAAGGCGCAGTATCTACTTGCTCAAAACTCGGTTTTATCTTAGCAACAATGCAACAATGTTCTTTACTGGATAACAATTATGGAACTAAAAACTATGAAACTGAAATGTTCATTCGGACAGTTCAGTCTGTTTACTCAGTGAATACTACTTTAATAAGTTTAGAGCAAAATTATAGGATTGCAAATTTAAATTTGCATCATGAGCGATGATTGTGGCCAGATTTGTATTATGCGATATTATTTGGCCGACGTTAATACTTTTTCTTTTTTCTATAAATAAAAAATGTATATACGAACCGAATGAAATGATAGCAGCGTAAATGTTATAGTATTTGCAAAAACAAAAATCCCGGGTGCCCACGATCTAATGGCTTCCAGGGTAACTTGGGCAAAATGTACCCCTTAGATACAACTCCAAACATTTTGGCTCATTTGGTTTTTTGGAAAACGCTTTCCTTTTCGTTAGAAAGCAGTAAAATAACGAGGAATATTTAAAAAAAACAAACAGAAAATCAAACAAAATATGAGCGGGCGAAACCCACACGCAAACGATGTGAAACTTCTTAACTATTTATATTGACGATTTTATTGAATTATTATATTAATAATGATTAACACGAGGAATGAAAAGAAATGCCAAATTAAAATCTAAAAAATACATTATCGAATAAAATACCTTAATTTTAAACAATTAGGCACTCTTGGTCTGTGGTGTTTAAAATATGTAACAGTCAAATAGCATCAATTGTATCAGATCTTGTTGAAATATCTTTATAACTAGTGAGTATTAATAAAGACTTAATAAAATAATAAAGAGGACGAAATTTTATGGGGGATAGCAGTTAAGGGAATCTTACTGAACTAACACAACATGTTAAACAGATTTTCTGTCGATTGTTTCATAGAAATAGCATATTATATATAATAGCTTATATATCGGTTCGAAGACGTGAATGCGCGCGTAAATATACAAATTACGCCATCTATCTATTGAATCCGCAATGACTTGCCGGCTCGGTACAATGTAAGGACCACCCAGACTACGGGGGTTCATCGATTAAATAACATACATTTTATATTCAACTTTTTCAGTGAAGAATAAAATTATATAATTATGCTGTATAACTATCTATCCCTCTATGCGATGGAAGATTTCTGTCGGATATTTAGAAAAGTAATCTTTTCTCAATTCCCGCGGTAATAAAGTTAATAACGGTTTAAAACCCCTGTAAACGCTTTCACACACTATCTCTCAACCCCCAGGGTTCGCTTTCTACGCTCACCTGTGTAGACTTTTACTAGGCCAAATGTTTTTGTTTTTTGTATGGAAAAGCCAATTAACAGAAACGGCGGCTTGTTCTCTCGATTTTAATGTCGGGCGATTGTTGTCTGCATTCTCCCGCGGTTAATATAGCCGACAATCGAGCTCAAAAAAAACGGGGGCCGAATACAACAGGACAGGAATGACGATTGTTCGATGTACTTTATTTATCTTATATACACAGTATATAATAGTACGCAGTATATACATAGTGCTTCTATCTAGTGCATCTTCTAGTAGAAGATATAAAAATACTTTTGCGGGCCTTTCTACATTTATGCACGCCAGTATCATCTTTAAATATACTTGTATTATTCACTCAAACGAAGTCACTTAAAGTCTCGTAAAAGTATCTCTTGAACAAAGTCGCTTGTATATAGTCTCTTGAACAGGCACTTGAACAAAGTCTCTTGATGAATGTTTCTTAAACGAAGTTTCATGAACATATCTCTTAAACAAATTCTTTTGAACAAAGTCGCTTGAATATAATCTCTTGAACAGTTACTTGAACGAAGTCTCTTAAATTAAGTATCTTAAAGTATCTCGAACAAAGTTTTATAGTCTCTTGAACATATCTCAAACAAATTCTCTTGAACAAAAACTCTTGAACAAAAACTCTTGAACAAAAACTCTTGAACAAAAGACCTTTTGAACAAAGCCTCTTGAACAAAGTCTCATGAACGAAACCTCTTGAATATAATCTCTTGAACAGTCACTTGAACAAAGTCTCTTAAAGGAAGTCTCTTGAACAAAGTCGCTTAGATAAAGTCTCTCTATCAAAGTCTGTTAAAGTTTCTTGAACACATCTCTTAAACAAACTCTCTTGAGCAAAGTCGCTTAAACGAAATCTCTTAGACAAAGTCTCTTAGCTATAGTCTCTTACACTAACTCTGTTGGACAAATTCTCCTGAACAAACTGTCTTAAAAAGTCTTTTTAAAAAATTCCCTTAAGAGTAGGTTCTGGATCTGTTGAGGTTTTAAATGCTGTTAGTAATTTTTCGAGTTCGACTGCTGGAATCGTTCGGCTGTTGGAACAGCAATCAATCAGACGAGCTACGAACAATGCAAGCTCCCGTCCTTCGGATTCCTTTCCCATCCTTGCCGACGTAATTCTCAAGGCAACAGGAGATAGTTCTTTTCTATGGTCCACACAAGGTGGCCCATATGCTCGAGGCAGCCTGGGTTGGGGTCTGTATATGACTCTGTCCATACAGGGAACAAAATGGTTACGTGTCTTATTAATATTATACGAATTTCCATACACTTTATTTTTTTTTCAAATGTTGTTTTCAAATTTCAAAATTGTTTTTTTTTTTCCTGAACGAAGAAAGTGTTACAGGGATCTGAAATGTTGGTAATCCGATTACCATAATCAGCGACTGTTTCTATCGCAGTCAGTATTTTAATATAAGGACGAATACAGATGAAATTTACCTAAACTTCGTATCCGTTAATAATTTACCCGCCTTTCACCCCAGGTGCATTATCGGTGGCCCATTAAGCTATTTCCAGTCTTCCAGTCTCTTAAATATAAATTTTCCCCGGTAATCCTTTCGGATGGTGGGGGGGGGGTTTTCCCCGAAGCGTGGGAAATTTCATAAATACCGTTCCCGGATTTTACAACTTATTTAATGGGCCAAACAAAATATACCGCATACCGTCTAAGTATAGTCCGTGAACGTAGAAAATTATAAGTTGAGAATGGACGAGGATTTCATCACTGAATGATAATTCGGAAATATGCATCCAAAACGCTCATATCCACGGCGGATAAGGTAAAATACCTGGACCTCCGTATAGCGGGCGGAAGACTAATTGACATGGAGTCCACACGTAAAGTCAAAATGACAGACGTTTAATTAGCCCACAGATGCTACAAAAATTACTGCTTAGATTATTAGACAATAGATCAAAACAATTTCAGTTTTAGTCTAGAATACCCGTTTTGTGGTCTGCGAGGGGTTGGAATACCGTAGATTTCGTGTGTTTCTGTCTCCTCTCGCTGGATTCGTCTTTTGCTAAACCGTGTCTTTTGGTCTTTTGCTCGCCAAGGTGACTACTGAAGATGGCGAGCAGCCGAAACCGGTCCAGCAAAAGACCAAACCAGAGAGAAGAGACAGAAAAACACGAAAGCTACGGAATTTCAGTTTTACTTACTATTGACAAAACTCAAACCTTACCGTGGAAAATTGGTTTGGGACGTAGATTCTGACGTTCTGAAGAATTATTACGACAACGGTAATTTATTCACCGTAGATTTCGTGTATTTCTGTCTCCTCTCGTTTGGTCTTTTGCAAGACCGGTTTCGGCTGCTCACCATCTTCATACAGACAGCCACTTATTTCGACCACAGTACAAGTGGCAGTGGCAGTGCAGTGAGGATGCCCAAAAAACCAAACCGGTGAGAGGCGACAGAAACACACGAAATCTACGGTATTCCAATCCCTCGCGGATCGCAGAACGGCTATTCGAAACAAGGTAATTTATTTATTTATTTCTATCAAAATTGGTCGATCGGAAACAAACTTGAACAACAATAAAACAAAAGAAAACGCGGACGGCGTATTACCAAACTGGGGTGGGGGACATGCCGGGGCCGATAGGACGTCAACATCAACATCAACATCAACAACGCCATCATCATCATCAACAGCGGAGGTGTTGAACAATGGCCGGTCCGTTTGATAATGGCTATTGGGGACGGACGCTTCCTATTCAAGAACCGAGCTCAATTTGTGCAACATCCCATCGCCACCATCAACGGCCCCGAGTTAATCTATTTTACTTCTCCTCTATTTTCTGAACAATTAATAACAGTGTAATAAAACAGTTTTCTTAAATTATTTTGAAATTCATTACTGCGGCAAAAGCGTTTGGTCTCTTCGCTTTAAATATAGTTTCTCCATCTGCTGTATACTTTTAACAGATTGTGTGTCATTCGGAAGTTTGGAACTGTCTCTCTGTCTCTCTCTATGTATGAAAGTTCTGCTCTCATACTGCTCAGCTGGCCGGGTTGTTCAACCATCGATCCTGAACTTAATTTTCCCTTCATCGTGGGCTCATTCTACCCTGAGGATATTTCTTAGCCTCGTATTTTCGTGCAAAGCACCCTCCGGGGGTACTCTCGTTCTCTACTGACTGTGCAGAGAACCCGGAATTCCTCTCTCTCTCTCACTCTCTCCCTCTCTCTCCCAGTTAGTTTATTACCAGCGCCGGGTGGAAGTGCATTCCGTACCGGTTTCTCAGCAACGCCTTTTATAGTCATACTCCAGTCATAGTCTGTCGTGTCGTCAAGGAAAAAGTAAAAGAGCCTTCCTCTTCGTTCATTAATGCCTCTCCAGCTGGATAACTGAATCGTAAATTAAAAGAGGAAATCTGAAAACGTAGCAGATGTATTATTAGAAAAGATTGCCATTATATGTAATATTATTTAAGTATAAAACATATCATTTCAATTTAGAATACGTGGTCTGAGAAGTGGTCGGAATATCGTAGATTTCGCCAGACCGTTTTCGGCCAATACAAACAACTTCGGGAAAAATAATAGGACATAGAGAAAATGATGTACAAATGTTGGTTAATACATGCATTCCTACAATTATATACTTAATTATTAAGGCAGAGGCTACTTGAATTTTTTTACAATATTAATATGGTAGATTTCGTGTGTCTCTGTCTCCTCTCGCTGCTTTGATCTTTTGCTAGACCGGTTTCGGCTGCTCACTATCTTCAGTAGCGGTGTTAGTCACTTTGGATGTTTGTTGGGCACCCTCACCGCACTGTCGCTGTCACTTGTACTGTCAAGAAGAGACATAAACACACGAAATCTGCGGTATTACAAGTACAAGTGACAGTGCAGTGAGGACGTCCAGAAAACATCGCAAAGTTCCAAAAGCGACTAACACCGCTTCTGAAAAGATGGCGAGCGGCCCGAACCGGTCTAGTAAAAGATCAAACCAGCGAAAGGAGACACGAAATTTACGGTATTCCAACCCCCTCGCAGACCACAAAACTGGTATGTTAAAACACTCACTTAATTCACTCGCAAAGACACACATTCACTCACTTATTTTGGACTCCACGTAACCACGTGGCTTAGGTTACTCACACTGCTACTGTAGATGGCGGGCGGCCGACTTAATGCACTAATTTTTCTTTGCTTTCCAATGCTTGTTCGGCCCCCAGGTTACAAGAATTATGATAGCAATTTTCATAATTTCTGTAGAAAATTAATATAAACGCGAAACGTTTATGGCCCCCCGCACCTTCCCTAATAATAACGTTATTAGTATTTCCCAAATAACGTTATCTTTTTTTTTGGTCTTCCTTTCCATTACTCCAGAGGCCGCTAACTGCTGGGTTTTAATTGTGGGAGCGGGCAGAGGTGGTACCACTGAGCGGCTCTGTCTGTGTATTATTATTCTCAAGAGTATATAGGTGAAGGTTGGTCGCTTTACGAGTCGCTGGCTTTAACAACTGACTAACCGACTAACCGGCCTTTAAAAGCCCCCCAACAACTAACTGTACGCAACTGAGATACCGCGTTCATTTGGTACCCGGTCCGAGTTTGGTCGCAAGATTGAAAACCAAAAAAAAAGGGCCAAATATTGTACAGTAACGACTAATCAACAGCTGGTGGAATTTGTAAAAAATGCAATCATTAGAATTCTTAAAGACAAGAACTAATACACAGAGCCACAAAAACTAATTCGAACTACACAAAATATAAGTTAACAAAATCAGAAAGACAAAAAAGAGAAAGGGGGTTTTCTGCAACCCGAGGCGTATAACCTCGCCTCAACCCCGTATTGGCCCTAAGATATATACTGAGAAAGAGAAAATATTTTTCAAATATACAGACAATGCTGGGGCGCTATGTACAAGAACATATATAACGATTTTGGAGGTAGAAAAAACAAAAAATCGGGGGTAGGTCCAATTCAGGATCGAGCCGTAGATTTCGTCTTGTTCTGTCTTCTGTTCCGGCTGCTTGCCATCTTCAGTAACGTTGTCGCTGCTGTTGGGACTTTTTTCTATTGCATATTTACGCTGTGATTGCTGGGCTTTAATTTCATCCGCCCATCGATGGTACTCCCCATTCCAGCCCTTACCATCGGATGGTGGGGGGGAAATCTGATATGATTTTTGGAAATGGGGAAATTTTTTATTCATCGACCGTTCCAGAACCCAGTAACATCTCCGAATGCAATCGGTTTGTATGGGGATTTTCGGGGGGCCAAAATTTATTATGAAATATGGAATTAGACTCTCAGCACGTTCGGCCCTCAGCCAAATATAGCTTCTCGTAATTATCGGTTCTTCGGAATGAGAACATTGAGAACTGATTGCTACTGAAGACGGCGAAAAGCCCTGCGGAGAAGACTGAGAAAGCGAAATTCGGTCGCCAATAACTTCACGGTATCACGTGAAGCATTTTTCTTTCTTTCAATTCGTCGTTAAGCCTTGTAAAGTCCCACGAATGATTATTCTGTTAATAATTAGCGAGACGAGAGTCCATAAACTGCGTTTCATAATACAGAAGAAAATATTTCCTAAACCAAACAATAGTTTTATGAACGACGGACAATATGTTTGCACAGCTGACTAAATTACCAGGTGCGTTGTTCGGCAATATGTTACTCAGTATAAATGTTGAGTGAATAGTTATATATAATAATAATAAGTTTTTGTGTGTGTACTTTATACGTCAGAGGAATTTCTATATTTACTGCAAAGTCTATTGCAGCTGTAGCCAATCTATAGTACCACAAAAAAATTAGGTACCATCAATGTTGATACAATTGATGATAAAACTAGGGAATTTCGGGACTCTGGAGTTTTCAGAATATTACAGTATCCTAGGAAAAAAATGTGAAAGATATCTTGACAACGAAGACCGATTCAACACAGTTTCTTGCATCAACAAAGCCGGTCAGACAACAATGTCCCTTTGAACAACGCCCGAACCGAGCCAATATAACGCCGAACAAGAGACATTTTATTCAATATTTGATTGCAATTTTTCGAAATCGTCACAATATATCCGAAAACGTTTTTCGGATTCGTAAACCGGCGTCATTTGATGTAAAGAAGCCTTTGTTTGCTGAAAGGTGCAATATACTCGATTTAGTCACGCACTTATATATATTGAATGTCCTTCTAATGTCCCGATACATTCATTACGAAAAATACACACACACACACACACACACACGTATATAAAGTATATATAATTTTTAGATTGTAAATAATTAATTTAGTCTTGCTATCGAACATTAAACATGGGTGAGTTTGCTGAATTTTATGAACTATTGAGCTGAAAGAATGACGCATCGGAGGTATTTCTCTGGGCAATGTAACAATCAGTGTTGCCAACTGTTATTTTATAATTTATATGTGTATATATATATATATATATATATATATATATATATATATATATAAATAAATATATAATGTAAAATTTTTGGATTGTAAATAATTCATTTAGCCTTGCGATCGAACATTACACTTAGATGAATTCACTGAATTCTATGAACTATTGACAAGTTGCAGGCATTTTTATTGCTCGGAAACGTAGCAGTCTGTGTTGCCAACTGTGTTTAAATTCTTTTGGAATCTTAGTGAGAGTGATGCTTGGTGACGTCGGTAACCCGCCCGTGTGCGCGCATTCGTAGTAAGAAATGATGACGCACTGACCGTAATGCATTCGACGCGAATAACAGGCGTTCTGCCACGCGAATTTCAACCTTAAGGCGACTCGAATCGATGACTAATAAGGGCGTGTTTCGCTCGGCCGGTACCGGCTGCCTTGGACGACGCGAACGTTCTTAGGGAATAATTGTTTTTTAATTCGGGCGGAATGTCAAATTCATGAACGCCTCTATTGTTCCGAAACGCCCGCGTTATAACTAATCTACAAAACATGTGAAACGGATCCTTGCTTTTATTCCATTGGGATGAGAAAGTCTATTGTTCGGGCTGACCATTCTTCCGACCGCATGTGAAGTGGGTCCTTATTAGACAATAGCATTTATTAAGAGAGAGAGAAAGAAATTCGCAAACGATAATGAACATTCAGATCAATTGAAGTATAACTGTATGTTACCATGATGAATGCCCTATAATAAAATTCCCCCCATACTCCGGCATGTCACTCGTAATGATACTGACGACGGCCGTAATAAGGGACAAGAATACATTTAAATAGCATACTGTTATTAGTTTAACATACCTGTTTTGTGGTCTGCGAGAGATTGGAATACCGTAGATTTCGTGTGTTTATGTCTCCTCTCGCTGGTTTGGTCTTTTGCTAGACCGGTTTCGGGTGCTCGCCATCTTCAGTAGCGGTGTCAGTCACTCTTGGCACTTTGGACGTTTTTCGGGCATCCTCACTGCACTGTCACTTGTACTGTGGTGGAAACCCTGGTTTTCTGGCGTATCCCACGAGTATTAATTTTTTTGTTTAACTTCTCTATTCTCCACAACTTTAAAATACAATCAGCGACATTGATATCAAAGTAGCAATGGCTATCTTAAAGTTATTATTATGACTCTCATTAAATGTGATAATGCCGACCGAGGTTCATCCCGCAACATTGGGCGGTCCTACCGGATCTAGTTAGCGTTAATTACTTATCTGTTTACCATTATTTAGCCGGCAGTTCCATAATAATTCGGTCGTCGCAGAATAATTTTCCCCCCAGGAAGACAAACGACCCAGGAAGTAAACAGCAGAGTAAAAAAGAAAAACCAAAACAAAAAAAATACCTCGCGTTTCACTGCCGAACAAATCGCGATTGGCCGGAGCCAATCCTCTTTTTCGTTGGGGTTTGAAGTTATGCTTACAATAATTTTCTTTTTTCATTCACTTTTGAGATTCGAGTTTTTCCGACTCCCACGACCTCTCGAGTTCGTCAAACCGTCCAATAAGCGCGCGAAGGACGTCCGCGTTTGAAGGCACGCCGTATATAATTTTTGTCAACTTCACGGCCTCTCCAAGTAATATTTGATGAAAGGGATTCCTTTGTTGAGTGGATAATTTTATACTTTATACTCTATACTGGAATTTTTATTCAATCACGCGATGCCATAAGTCGCCGAATAATGACGGGTTATTTGTATACGCGACAGGGACCTCAATTGTTTCTACATCGGAATGCCTGTTTTTTTTCTGTGACATAAGTACCGTTAAAAAAATAATACAGAAGATAATAATAAATATAATGACAGTAATAGTCATTGCAGACAGGGTGCCACATAAGCATCCTGTGTGCCAGACAAGTGACAAGTGACGAACAGGAGCAAACTTATCCCTGAAAAGGGAATGAACAAAAAAGCTCTCGTTTCGCAGGTTTCTCTTTATTAGTTCTTTTTGTCAGGAGAGTATATATTTATATGCATTCTTTACCTTGTTTTCTAGCTGGTTTATTTGGAATATCATCGTTATATTTTAGATTGGTATTTAGATTATTGAGTAGTTGCAGTTGGCAGTTTCTTCTGTTAACCTATATTATTGGGGGTGAATTGGAATCCCTTTCTGAGTATATTTTCTCATTTATAATGTTCTTATTTTAGTTCCGTTCTGGTTTTAGTTAGGTATTGTAGTTCAGTTAGAATACCTAAGTCTACGAGGGTTTGGAATAGATTTTAAGATCTTGTGTCTCCTCTAGCTTGTTCGATCTTTTGCTAGACCGGTTTCCGTAGGCGTCACCAATAGGCCAGAGAGATTCACGGGCCTATTGACAAAATGAGCTACTGAAGACGGCCGAAACCGGTCTAGCAAAATCCTTAACTAGCGAGAGGAGCCAGTTGAGAATCTATTGCGTCTACCGTAGATTTCGCGTTCTTCTGTCTTCTGTCGCCGGTTTGTTCTTTTTCTAGACCGGTATCCGTGGCTCGCCGTCTTCAGTAGCACTGGGTGAGTCACTTTGGCGCACGGTATCCTGTTTGTACTGTCACCTACTTGCGACGCCCCACAAGCATCCCCTGGGCCGAAGTGACTGGCGTTACTGAAGATGGCGAGCGGCCGAAACCAGTATTCCAATCTGTTGATTCTCTATAATTTCTATTCGTTCCCGATAATACGAAAGAGTTTTTTTTTTGGCACCACCCAACGGACTCGCCTTTCGTTTGGAATGCCGTTCGCTCTCGGAGAAAGTATGATGAAATTCGATTTTTACGATGGCTCCTAGAGAATACCAAAGACGGATTCAACGGCCGACTAACTGACGAGACCGCGCCTGTTCCCCCACCACAAAGCATATGCGCTCTTTCAATTAGCCACTAGTCCGACTGGTTTTCAGAATCGTCTTTTTTCTTAAACGAGCCCCGCCGCATTTATTTGCTTTATTTAACGATTCTAAGAAATTTAACGTTCGAAATGATTGATGGAAACTGGTCCCAAGGCTGGTCCTTAAGAATGGCCTTAAGAAACTGCGATCTGAAATTCTTCATTTCCCACTCAACTCTTAATACCCGACTATTTGACCATCATTGCGTATAAAACAAGTATATTTAAGTTATATACTGTAATATTATAATATAGATCTCCTGTCGCCACTTTGGCCTTTCGTTAGACCGGTTTCGGTCACTCAACATGTTCAGTAGCTTTCCGTCAGTTTGGCACGTGGGACGCTTCTCTGCGCTGTCACCTCACTTCTACTTTGGAGGGTTTTTGTTTGTCATGCATCTATATATATATATATATATATATATATATATATATATATATATATATATATATATACACACACGCAACAAGTCCTAATTGCAGGAGGATTAACGATACCTCACCTCCAGTCGATTATAATATAACCGCAAGTCGATCCACTCTTCAGTCGAACTGAAGGAAAGGGCAAAAACCCATCCGATCTAGCCCGAAACAGCAGAGGTCGAACCGAGGTTCTTCCCACGACATTGGGCGATCTTACCGGAAACCGGTCTATGACCAATTCTCTATTCTCTTCTTACACTCTGTTCCTTTTATTTATTCCTAGATGTGCTCGTTCCCCATTACCCGTTACCGGCCCGGTGAAGCGAGTTGAGTCACCGGGTTGAGTTCTTGAAGCTAAATTCCGACGTAAATTGTCTTTCCGAGAATCCTCTGTTAGTGTTGTTCTCGGGTAAACTCGAATGGGTACTTTGAATGTTGACAGAACCTGGAAGAGGGAGGAGAAGTTGTTCGAAGCGATGATGTGGCCGTTCGGCCCAACCCCTTCTGAGGCACTTCCGGCTGTGAAAGTCACCTCTTACGGTCCGTCTCTTATTATGCTTCCCTTTTCTTTATCCCGATTCCATTTTTGTCCGGAGGCCGTTCAGATTGGAAAAAGTCGAAAGCAAACCTGTTTCGGATACCGAACGGTATATGTTATGTGGCCGTTCTCCGACCGCTTTCGGAACTTTCGCTAGTGATCAGGTTAAAATTACATAAACCGTAGGTTCGAATATCTTCCAATAGTTGTTTCGAAAACCTAAACGGACTGTAGACAGATCTTAAATCGCGAATTTAAAATAAAATTGTGGGGGTTTTTCAGTCCCGAGTTCATCGTAGAATGGGATAGTGCGGAAGACGTCGGCTGGCCCTCAGAAGCATCCTGTCAGCACTGAGCACTATTGACATCGAGTAGCGCACTCCATTTCTGGCTTGAGATCGAATTAGGCTAACGGTAGAGTGTATTGATGAATTTTCTTTGTTTTCGCGACTTCCAATCCATTTCAACGCCCGTTAAGGGGTGACTTAAGTTGAGAACATTGTTTTCGACTTAAACTGTCTTAACCTGTTGTATAATGTTGGCTGTATAATATTGTCCGGATTAAGTCCTGGTCAAGTTTCCGAGCTGGCTTTAAAGCAGACATAAAAAATATAACAATTTCGTGCATCCCACACGCAACATGGGTGTACACAACACGTTGGCATTGATCCTTCTCCCACGTTGTATATTCTCCAGATGTTTGTTTTAGATTTTTCACTGCGAAATAAAAATGTTATGCGCAAGAATGAAATTATTAATTCATTTAATCACTATTTGGAACCCAATTTCGCCAAATACGGTATACACTTGGGTTTTTTGTTTTACTAAAAGTTAACTACTACATTGATAACAGTCGAGGAATTAATTACAGCAATTATATTATTAAGAAGGGATATTTTTATTTAAAAAATAATAATGATTTAATCGGAAATAAATTTTTAAAAATTACGAAATCAATAATAATTACTAAGTTTTCTATCTCAGCTCGCCTAACAGGTCTTGTGAACTGGGATAGGGCTACCTTTTTATATTCGCCATCGCCAGTTCACTGAACCAATGTGACGATGTTACGCTTCTGGACAGTAATAGTGTACAGTGCTGACAGGATGCTGTATCCTCATTACCCCATTCTACGGTGGACGGACTTTGGTAGAAGTCTTCTTTTATCTCCTCTACGCTGTCGCTACTATCCTTTATCAGCAGCATAAAGTTCATAAGAAAATATGAAAACAGAATTTCAATCTTCACGATAATTTTTCCTCTCTCTGAAAATAGGATCTCGGAGTCGACCGCCGTTGCAAACAAATTATGACTTCTTGGGCAACGAAATATTAATAAAGTTTTTTATTTTCGTACACGCTATCGCCTGTAAATGCTAAGCCGTGTGATATTTTCGAGACGGGAAAGTAGAAGACAATAAAAATTGAAAGTCCTTGAATGTTGGCAGATCGAACCGCGAGACAGCTGGCACAACCCGAGGGCGGTGACTTTAACGCGTGGGCAGAACCTGAGATCAGATTCTTTACAGCCTTTAAAATACTTTTCTTTTCTTTAAATGTTCGTCTACAATATAAAGTCCTGTCGGTCTTTAAACATTTATATACATGAATATTGGGACTTAATTGTACAATTAAGTGTACAATTTTGGTATCACAATATGGAAAGTTACAATACAGGAATCCCTTGAGAAGTGCAGTTAATGAATCTTTGAGATATGCTAAATAGAAATAATTATGATGATCCTGAAAAATGTTAAAAAAATCCTTACTCGAAAGATGCCTAGATATGCATAATTCATGAATTATTTAAAAATAGGGTGATTTCAACTTTATTTTTGGAAAACACTTTTCCAATTTCAATTGAACAATAAAAACTTTTTACTTCTGCTTTAAGATTTTACTTATCTGGTCCTCGATGAACATTCATGCTATTCATTTGGATCAATCTCTAGTAGGAGACTTTATGAGACTCTAGGCTTTCTCAATTGCATTAAACAGATGTTCAAAATTTTTGAATGGAACTTCCTTAGGAACCGCTTCCTTTTCTTAATTTCCATCTACTTCATCGTGTGCGCGTTGATGCTCAATTCCATGAAGAGATCGTCATCGGATATATCCGATCTTTCGATTGCGATTCCAATAACATTCCTAAATATTTTTTGAAATCTACATCTTCAAAGCGTCTCGAATCTCCAATGCTTCTCCAAAAGGTTTGCGCTTTTATAAATATGCGCTATAATCGAAACTCTTGTTGACTATACTAAAAATGTCAGTTATAGCCGTCAGAGCGGTCCGGATTCACAGGTTTTTCAGTGGACAACTGTCCACATTGTTTAAGGCGTTCTCCTGAGAGTGACTTTAACGCGTGGGCAGAACACATAATGAGCGCCGAAACCCACGTCCTGGAACCCGTCCAAACCAGCTGGTTTCGTCTCGCAGCCATTTAAGCGGATTCCTATTACAGAATCGCGGCGTTTACGCAGACGCGCGCTCTCCTCCTACTTCTGCCGCCGAAAGAACGGGGTATGTCCTCGTGCAATTTCTCACCGAATTCACCGGTCACCAACTAGTCTTTTTATGAATGGCCGGCTTCTGCGGGATACCTATTTAGGAACAATGGGCCAGGATTCGAGAAAAAACTTCGTACAAGTCCCATATACTTTCTTGTAGTCGACTGTTTTCACGAAGGATCGATCATCGATTGTGTAATCTTTCAGGATGCAACGCGAATATGGAGTCGAATTTACCTATCGTGGAATAATAGGACAGGATTCGTGGAAGCACTTCATCCAAATCCTATATACTTGTCACGTCAATTCCTGATTCCGAGAGCGACCTTTAATGTAAAATTCTGTCCTCTAAAATCGTTTCTCCACCCGTGTACGCGGATTCCACAAATCGGCCTTCTGTCCAAGTGTAACTTGATTTTTTGATAGCCGTGAAGTCGGTTCAGTAAAATGGGAGGACAAGTAACACATGTACTCTTTCTTTTTGACAAATACTCTGTTGGGAAGCAGAGTTCTACCACCGTCCTTTTACTCCGTCCAGACGGTACAGTAGGCCTAGACGCGTTCTCGTCCTACTGGTATGTCGTACATATAATAAGAGTCGGGGACGTAGCATTAAGTCCAAGTAAGTCCCCCCCTCCCTCCGCATACCCCATACGGTGAGTCAGACACGCGTACCGCATACCAACCGGAGTTCGTGTTCCTTTTGTTCAGAGGGCGTAAGACAGCGCTGGAAAAGGGCAAAGGGATACACACGCGATGAGTGTCACGTAATCTACACCACGTGACTACGCCGCGTTAAATAAATAGGGAATGAAATATTTTTTTTACACTGTTCTATTCTCACAAATCGTAAATATACAACATGCGATATTCATGTTCGAGTAGCACTCCGTTGTAATGAAAATAATTCCGGCATTCTGTTGTACTTTGCGAATTACAGAAACTCAGTTTATCTGAAGGCGTCGCCGTGTCTCCCAGTACTGATCGCAGTGGTATATTCCGAGACACAGGCGCACGACAATAACGTTGGAACGATGGGACTTTATTTGAATATTTTCTGTCCGCGAGACCAGGTCGGTGTGAAATATCAAGGGTGAACCGGCAACCGGTTCAAATACCACGATTGCCCAATCGGGAGGGGTTTCAGGAAATGGATTCCTAAACTACTTATATAAACGAAAGTGTGGCACGTATGTTATGTTGTTTGGCGTTATACGTTGTAATTGTCCTGCACTCAGCGATTTTTCTTAAAACTGTTAACATCGCCACAACCGGTACAGGCAACAGTTTTCATTGTAACGATAAAAAAATGTCGTATGGCCAAACAAGATAAGAAAATCCGTATTCTGGAAGCAACAAGAGAGAGTTCCACCGGAAGTGATTTTGACATTTTCCCCTGGGACCCTACTGATGTCCAACATACTGCGTAGGGCGTTTAAGGATGGTTCGAAGGACTTTCCTTGGATGCGAGCGACGACGGAAGTCCCACAGTTCGATGCCGTATGTTCACATCGGTTTCAATATGGCATCAAATCATTT
The DNA here is from genome assembly GCA_019843655.1 of Lethocerus indicus. NCBI lineage: Eukaryota > Metazoa > Arthropoda > Insecta > Hemiptera > Belostomatidae > Lethocerus > Lethocerus indicus. Next base: position 8,216,232 of record JACDQD010000001.1, read on the forward strand.
CTTAGTATAATATATTTTTAAAGAAAAAAGTATTGTCTACCAAAAAAATAAATCCGGATAAACGTGTAAAATAATTGGTAAACAAGATTCAATATGGTATCCCTAGTTCTGGGGGCTTTGTTTCTTCCTCCATTTTGGAATATATTCCATATATATATATATATATATATATATATATATATATATATATATATATATATATATATATCTATCATATATATATATATATATATATATATATATATGAAATGAGTTAGCAATAGCATACTGTGCTACGTCACCGGAGCACATCGGTATCTGTTTCGCATATTCTGGGTCAACATCGCATATCCTGGGTATATTCTAGGGTCGTTCGTATCTCGAATGCTCGTATGTCGGGGCGCCCGTATCTCCCGGGTACAACTGCAGTTTCGTGTTAACATGTTTTTTCATCTTTTTTGTCTCCTCGGGTTCCTATTCCAACGTTCGTTTAAACGAACGGAGGTTTCGAACGGCACACAGCAAGCTGCGGTTTGCGATCGTCCGGTTCACTTGGCCCAGACCGGTTTGCCTGTGTATGTGTCCCGTCGTTGGCCCAACGCCAAAACCGGTCTACAGATTTGTGAAATCGCCCTGTACCTGCGAGAAAGGTCACTACCGAAACTCGGACCGATATTTTGAAATAACAGAAAAAAATCCGATAAAATAGTCGTAGTCACAGAAATTCTTCTAGTTTGGAACACCGTAGTCCCCCTCTCGCCGGTTCGGTCTATTGCTAGACCGGTTTTTTCGGCCGCTAGCCGACAGCTTCAGTAGCTGTTGAGGATGATCTGTCTAGTCGCGCACAAGCACTCCGCTACTGAAGGTGGCGAACGGCCGAACCGGGTTTCTAGCGAAAGGCCGGTTATCTTGAAAACGAAAATCGGGTGTCCCCATTTTAACGAGATCTCGTCATTTCGTACCGTGCAAAGTGCCCGCCAGTTTCGCTTTCGTTAAATAAACAGAAAGAGAAAAAATATATTATTGTAATTGTCCTTCGGGAAAACCGCAAAATATTGCGGTTCGATTACCGTTCTCGAAATGGGACCGTCCATTTCGTCGATTGCGAAAGAACGCCCCAAAAGAAGGCCTAAGAGAGTGGAATTTCGAAACATTTTTCCCACCGTTTAAAATTTTCGTTTAAAATAATCGTTTAAATAATAATCTTAAATAATATCTTAAATAATAATCCTTATATTAAATAATAATCGGTTTAAAAAAATCGTTTAAAATAATCGATTTTTTTTTCAAAAATCTAGGTACTCTAGGGACCATACAACAGAAGCCTCATTAACTGTTACACTTCTTCAAGGAGCGTAGTGTATTTGTATTCATATTTATTATTCATAAAAAATAATTTTTACACTTTTATGTTAATGTTAAGAAATAGCTGGTCTAGATTATGTTCATTTTATCCTCGTTTCCTCCAGATCTCTTGTCCTGTCGAGCAATTCGGATCCTTGTCCCCGAGATAACCCTTTTATAACCCTGGATAACCCTGTGCCGTGTGATATTCGACGAGGGGTAACCTGATATCCTCCCGTTAGAGGAAACCGCGATATACCAACGCTCTGCCGTACGTAACGCCTTAGCAGGATGACAAGATTCAATTTCTGGATCGCAACTGTTACATGTTGCGAACTATCTTAATTGTCGTGACATTAATTATCCATTTTAAGCTATCGCTCAGCATAATACTTTTGTCGGACTCACAGGCTGTAATGCGCATCCGGTTTAAGCAGATTTTATACCGAGTCCCCGTGGGTTTTCGCCTTTATAATTGTATGTACAAACTAAATAAGAAGCAGTATTTAAGTAAAAATATATACGACAGGCCGTGCAAAGTCTGTACGATTACGGCAGTGACTCTAAAATATTGCAACTTTCCAGATTAAATATATGAATTTTTTTTAGTCTACTACTAAATAATATTTAGATACTGAAATTTTGATACATTTTTCCTACTGTTTAACATATTTTGAAACGATTTTTTTTCAAAAATCCTAATTCAAGGTTCAAAGTACTATACGCTAGGTAATAGGGACCAAACGATAAAGGCATTATTAACAAATTCAGAGACATTTTTTTATACTGTTCATTCTTCTCTTAATATCAATACTGGTTGGTAACACTGGAATAAAAACTGCGTATTGTCGACTATAATCCGCGGTGGGATTAAAACAGATCCTTGAAGTAGGAACAGTTGCGAAACGTAGTCGGAATAAAACCAGTTGTGAAAAAGGACGGTCGGTTTCGACCGGAAGTCGCTCGAGTTTCGACCCGAAACCAGGAACCAATTTCGAAACCTTCAGCATTTTTTTTCACGCGACTCCGTCATAGTATCGTATCTTCCGATAAAACCTGAAACTGAAGAACTATTATTCAGTTCAGAACGAATCTCCAGGCAGTTATATACGTTTTAAAATCACCTTGTCACGTGACCCAGTAGTATCGGATTCTGCAATATCGCATACCGACCTTTTGGTCTCTGTATCGTTACCGGGGGAATATCCGTTGATTTTGATATAAACAAATATATAAGAAATAAATAGCGAAATATAATGAATATAATATAAAATTTCAAATAACGATTGGTAATAACGATGAGATGCCAATTTAATTCCCGGAATAGGCGCGTCGAAAAATATGCCTGCCTGCATTAGTGTAGTAGCTTATAGGAAATAGATAATTAAAGGTGCATATAATATGTATGTAAAATATTATAACTCTCATGGGGAGAGCTTCCTAATTTTCGGATTGGTTCCAGTCTGTCGGTCGTACATCCATCCAGCTATAAATTCTTTTTGTAATGTTTGTAACATCTTCTATAATCGAATGAAAATCTATCTCGATCGAGTATTATCATCGGTCGATCGATCGACCGACGGCGGCCAGGTTTTCCCTGCGCCCGAAAAATGCGTTCGGCCGGAACGCCGGCGAACCCGGTTCACGACGAAGGTTTCTTACGAAACCGGTTTCGAAAAGTCACTACTACCACCACCACCACCACCACCGCCGCCGCTTGGGTGGCGTCCGGAGCCACTCCCTCTCACGGACTTTCTGAACGCCCTCGCAATTCGAGACCCACCGAAGTTTGAACGAATTCTAAAACGTATCCCTAACCCTCTCCCCCCCCCACTCTGAAACCGGTCCCAGAGCCCCAGTATCCGACGTTTCGGCGGCGAATACTCGTCCAATATAGTTGATTTTAACTAATGGTTAGAGGCATACCAGGATAGTACGAAGGACTATTGACTGGAATCTCTGGATGCTAGCGATGTTCAATGTCTTGGTGGAGCCCCATAGCTGTATGGGTTTTAAAAGGGTTTTGTAGATTGTAGTAAGTTTGTTGTTTAATGTCAATTTGGATGTCCGTTTCAGTAATGGTTTTAGTATTGGTCTTATTTCTTTTATTCTATCCTTTTTATTTTCTACAATCAATTTTATTATAAGTAACTGTTTCGGATACCACAAGTAGGTCTTTGGGCCACAGTGGCGATTAAGCCGTCGTAGGAGTGACGATAACGGACGGGTAATAGAAAAGAGCGATTTGACGAGCAAATTTGGATGAGGAGAAAGGGGCGGGGATGGAACTTAAGGAACCGGGATTTGGCGACTTCGTCAACTCTTGGTATGTTGAGGTCGTGGCGATTACGCTCGCGGTAATCATTTTAGTTTTATTCTCGATACATAAATTTGCAACCACCATCTCTTTATAGTCGAGTTTATAACATTCTTCGTACGCTGTTACGTTATTTATTTGTACGGCGGGTTCCATTCCGCCTCCGGCGGCAAGAAAGCATGAACATGCCGGATCAAATCGCAAGAGAAATTGGATTCTGCTGAAAACTGTTTTACCCCCGTGAAAATCTTCCGGGTTTTAGAGGTCCTTTCAGAATCAAAAATCGCCGAACTGCTTTAATTTTTGCGAATTTTCGAAATGAATTAGTACGGAATTTGATGTTATGAAGAACCAGTAGTAGGGGCAGTTGGAGATCTGCGCACTTTCACTAGTTTTCCGACCGGGGAATGAGGTTTAAAAAAGTGGGAAAAAAACAATGAAAAACGCTCTGAGAAGTTATTACGAACACAATTTTCAACGGTCGGACAACTCCCAATCGGGGGCTTTTTTCACCCCGGGGAGCGGAACTAGGGGTTGTTTTTTCCACTCGCGCTAGACGTCGCCGTAAACAGTGGAAGAGGAATTATATTTAACGATAGCACGAACGTGGTTTCGGCGTAGAACCCACCATACAGGGTTGTACTTCCTGTGAGGAGATCACGCCGTTTCCTCTTAAGGAATTTTCAGGATTTTCAGGATGTCGAATCGAAGGATCAGGATAGTCGGGATAGTTTAGAACGGAAGGATTTATTCGTTCGTGAACGAACGAGACGAAGGATTTTATGGATTGACATTTTAATTTAATTTCGTAATCATCAGACAACCAGTTAGGCTTTAAAATGCGGCCATAAATTAATAAATAATAATAATTATTATTAACGTCTCTGAACGTTTGAGTCTTGCACTTAGATTATGTGTCAAAGTCATTGAATTGAGAGAAAATATATATACATTTAAATTGATTGTCGTAACACTGTAGGATGGTAAAACTGATTGCAGCTTTTAAAGCTCAGTCACCCGATATATTATGCTTGATTTCAGATTCTTGCATTCGTAACTGTTACTAAACATAATACTAGTGCTGAAAATAGACCGGTCTAGCCTAGAACGAGCGGAAAATTAGAGGTGTGATATCACTAGACTGTATTTGAGTGAAACAATAGTATACCAATAGTGCTGACGGTAACTATAAGAAGATTGAATGGTATGGAATCAAGCGAGGATTTTTTCTCTCCACTACATTTTTAAAAATTATATTTAGGCACTTCTGAATCCCATCGATGGTACTCTTGCTCCCTTACCGGGGTTTTGAGGAAGTCATCACGATCGTGGACGTTTGCTCTTGAGGCGGCTCTCTGGACTTTCAGGAAGTCGAGGATAGTTTTGAACAGGAAGTATCGAGAACCTATTTTATTGTTCTACGAAGGATTATCGATTGTTTAACGATTCAGGATGTAATGTACGAACTTATTTTTCAATAGGAAGTTGAAGACATTTACCTATTTGGAATAATACTTCGCGAAAACACCTCATCCAAATCCAATACGCTTATCCCATCAATTACAGATTCACAGAACGACCTGTAATGTAAATGTTTCTGTCCTCTAAAATTGTCTCCATACTTTCCGAGTTGGACGTGATACTTTTGTGTAACGTGGTTCGATTCCAAGTCAACCTCCGGCTTAGCCGAATCATCGTCACGCCTTGAATGCTGATGTCGCCATTATTATACAGCAGGGTCGCCGTGTAGCCTTTGGGCAAGAGCGTCACAACTGAAATATTTAAAATATATTTATATATAATACTAGGAAAATGTATATGTTGTATTTTCATGACCGAAAATACACCTACATAGCCATGTCCATAACCGGTGAGTTTTCTGAAGAGGGACTGTGACAGTGACGGTACTGTGAGGATGCCCAAAAAACATCCAGAGTGCCAAAAGTGACTAACACCGCTACCGAAGATGGCGAGCGGCCGAAACCGTTCTAGCAAAAAACCAGTGAGAGGAGACAGAAACACCTCAAAATCTACTGTTTTCTTACTGTCATATAAACCACTGCGACCTTACTGCGGACCCGTTCCGAACTTCAGGCGTTTAAACCCCCTACAAGCTCGCATTTTTTTTCTGCTTTATATATTCGATTTTTGGGTCGATTTGGGATTTCTTAAATGAAAATGTTATTAAAAAGCGAGTTACTGTCCGAGCAAATAGCGCCTAACGCCGCCCCAGTTAAACCCTTCGCCCCTCTCGCGTTCTCGCTCGTTAGTTCCACATGATGCGCAGTATTGAGTATGTAATAGCTATAACAAATAAATTGGGAACGGTGAACGCGCTTCCGCTTTCCCAACGAGTACAGACTTCTTTGAAAATGTTATTATCTAATGTCAGGTATTTATATCTTGTATATGTACAATGGACAATGCATCGAGGTAGTCTGATCGGAACTCTCAAGTGTATACCGATATTTGTGGATTGTTGGAAATATTCTGTAAAATTTAATGACACGAAAATTCCTACAAACAACACACAATACCGTGAAGTAATAAAAAACCAAAAAATCAAGTAATAAATAACTATACTCTTATGACTTTACGAATTGATTTGATCTTACTGCTGGCCCGGTTTCGGTTTCTCGATTAAAAATATTTTTATTACGTCGATACACAGAAGCATCTTTTAATATATACGATTTATGTCAAAATAGAAAGAAGATTATGTAAATGAACTGTTGAACGTAAACGAACATCGGAAAATAAAATAATACCAATTTTATAATTATTTGGTGTGCGAACGATGGCGTGAAATGGAAATCGGTCTCCAGACTCTATAATTTCTAGACCGAAAATAGGTGCCTAGGGAGAGAAACGTGTCTATTTAAGTCTGTCCCCAGTGTATATTAACGATGGCTAGAAATGTAAATTAGTGAAAAAAGAAGTCATAAGGGTATAGATATTTATTCCGCGATTTTTTGGTTAATCTCTTGTTTCACGATATATATTTTTTTCGTGTTATTTTCCCTTCTAACATTATTTTAAACTACATAATATATCACCTGAGTATATATCTTAGCGTGGTACAGTAAATCTTGCTACAGTGTCTAGACCGGTTCGGCTTTCAGGTCTGTAGCATTCTCTTGTACCTCCAACGGAAAGTCTTTCAGGAGAAATAGGAGTTACCCAACGAGGAATGTAGGATCGAAGTGAAATTCTCCTAGGAATACCGGGAAACATATCTGAAAAAAAAGAAATAACAGAGTTATTTCTGATTGCTGGCTGTGTTAGGTAAGCTGTCGGTTGTTCATTAAAGTCACCGTCTCATCAGCCCCCACCCCACGATCCGTTCCATTCACCGGTGGCCGGGCTCTAGGTCACGTGGTCCCCGCTGTGACGTCACTTCCGGGTCTCACTACTGACCGCTATTTTTTCTCTTTTTTTTTTACCCAATCCCAACTTTTCGTCTCACTCCCGCCAACTCACGAATACGAATATTTCGGTCATATACTCAAGGGTTATGTAATATACAACAATTATTGAAATAATTATATATATATATATATATATATATATATATATATATATATATATATATATATATATCCCTCCCCCTATTGTAATATAACATAAAATGATATGGAAATAAAGGAGCGGACTTAGGTTAGGTTAGTCGACGGTCGTGCTCTGAGGCTAATTTCAACATTATTATACTGCGAATAATGAGGTCTTAAGACCTCATATGGATGTATATATATATATATATATATATATATATATATATATATATATATATCCACAAATGTCATGAAATAAAAATATGATCGAAATACTGAGAAATAAATATCTTCGCTCCCATTATGACATCTGTCCACGCCCATTGGTCTAATCCTGCGCAAGGATCCTCGCCATCGTCAGTATTTATATATTTATACGGACCCGAGTTTTATTTAAATTCACCGTTTGTCCGTCGACTGCGCGATGAATTGATAATTCATTCCACCACTCCGAGAGAGCTGTTTTATCGACGAAAATTCTGAAGTTGGGTAGAATGCCCAGAAAAATACCGACGGGGAAAGCGTCTTGTGCTACAATCGTATTATTTTTATTGATAGTATAATTTTTAAAAGATACAGAATATAATAGTGTATAAGGTATAGGGTTTGGCGTATCAGCAGTCTGGAGTTCGAAGGCAGTTTAAGATTTTCGCCATGGCAAGCGACAACACCTAAGTTGACCTAGAAAATTAATGTTTCCTACATATTTTTAATCGATTTAACCCTTAAAATACTCAAAATAGGAAGTATCCTCTGGGTTCGTTAAGGACTTAGAGAAACTGTCGTCTCCTTGCTTCGGGGCTGATGTGGATGACGTGCTTCTCTTGAATGATCTTCAACGTCGAATTATGCCCTCGAGCGCGATATAAATAATAGGATTTTGAAATAAATTCGGCCCCAATAGCGTAATTTTACATTCTAAAAGCCGGATTGGAGTTGGGAGTACAGGCGGTGGCGGCACATCGTAAAGGTCATAGTATCCGAAGTACCTTTCACTCGCTATTCGATATCTATTGTTCTGAGAGTGTTTTTCTTTTGTCCCACAAAGCCGGCCTCAAACGGTCTGAAATAACTGAACGGCCTGAACGGTTCTTCATGAAATATCATAATCAGCTATTTGTCGTTTCTGCGAATGAAATATCATCCCATTTGCGGTCCGAATTTGTCTGCATTCCGTACGGCGAGTGAGTCACTCTGGCGCGACGGATGCTACTGAAGACGGCGAGTTGCCGAAACCGGTCCGGCGAGATCGAGAAAACCCTACGGTATTTGGCCGTGTGCGGTGGTCAAGAGTTTCGTTAAATCGACAGAATATTACCAAATACGGGGGAAAGCCGAAATCCCGCGAGGGCTATTAGAATATTCTAAGGTATGTTCGTTGCCATTTGCGGGGAGGGGGGAAAGAAAACTATTTGTAACTTTGCAAAGAATCTGATCTTAGGTTCTGTCTGTCCGCGCGTTAAAGTCACCGCCCTCGGTTTGTGCCATCTGTGCCTCTGTTTTTTTTAAACATTTTTCAGGATTCATCATAATTATTTTCACGGCTTCCGGGGGGTGTTGTCTCTTAAAATCATCAGAATCCGACTCCGGGTCTTCCCGCTGTACAACGCAATCGTACCGGAAGTTATTGACAGTACTTAGGTCTATATGGTAATTACTGAATGCTATTGGCGTCGACTAGAAGCCGAAAACTGTCTGATTTTAGACAAAATTGGTAAACGATTATTTATTTTTTCCATTCTCTTCGGCCTATATATGTCTTCTTCAGAGTCTTGTCCTTATGAGGATCGTTGTTCATTGTTGAATGGGTTAATTGAAGCCGGTAATGACAGATGAATGATGAATTTTTACCGTGAATAGTAACTGCTCGGAGATAGAGGAACTGAGTTTTCCCGGAATGGAAATGCAGCGTCACCCAATCAACTTCTCCTGTTGATCCCCGTACTTCAGGAAAGAAACCGGAGCGACGGCTTGTGACTACTCTGTTCAACTTTTTTTTTTCCTCTCCGTTTCGAAACTTTCACCTAAGTCCGCCTCGGTGGAAGGTTAAGTTCTCTCCGGGGACTTTCTTCGGTCCAGACCGTTGCCGGCGTTTCAGAACTCTGTCTACATTTTCCCTAGGTTAAAAATCCATTGAAAAATACCGACGCTGGTAATTGTGGAAGAAACAATCGGAGGAGGAATTATAGACCGTTCTGACGCCTACTGCTGTCACGTGGTCTATAATCTCCGGAGATGTTATCCCTCCGCGAGGTTTCTCCCAATGTCAGTAGATAACGCCTTTTTTCAATCAACAAAATCATACAAATTTTCGCCGATTTGAACTTTCGCTAGACAGGTTTCACCATCTTCAGTAGCTGTATCTGTCAGTACGGCGGTGAGTCACTCTAGCACACGCTTAGGAAATAACGCATTGTTGGGTGTAGGCGGTATTTTTTAAAAGGCAAGGTCGAGCAGAGTGAGCGACCGGTCTTTGGTCTTTGAACCCCGGCCCGGAGGGACAAAGGCGGTAAGAACGGGACGAAACAAAAGGTGATGATTTCGGAGCAGAAAATAAAGATGAAATGAGGCACAATGGAGCCCGAGGGCTTTCTTCGAATCTGCCCGCTCTCAAATGAGAGCGCCCATTGTGCCCTATTGAATAGAGGGTAATTAAGTATCGCCCTGGAGCTCCTCCGTTTGTTAATGTTAGTCAATAACCTCCCAATAATACGGCCCCCCTGAGGTCCCCCCCCCTAAGAAGTTGATGCCTTCGCTGCTTGGGAGACTTCAACGGTCGGTCATGCGGGTCACCACTTAATTAAGATATTTACATTAAATTTTTTTTATTACCAACAATAACATATAAATATTTCCACAGTATTTATACAGTAAACCGTATTTAAACATGTATTTAAAATTTTAAAAATTCCTCTTTCAGCAGTACTTATTACTTCCAAATATCTTTATCTCTATAAACCTCTGCAGTATTTTTTATATAAGGGTTTTTGCCTTTTGCCTCTCCGTTGTTGTGTGTTCCTAACGTTTCAGAAGTCGTACCTGCCCATCATCAGGGTCCTGTGGACGGACTTTGGGTCGCCTATATGCCTGAAGTTGGGGTATCGTTGATTGTGATATTATGACTCATTTCGTACTGTATTACTGTGAAACAACGTTGTCAGATGTTCTGTCCAATATCCCCTATTGAATATACAATTGTCTGTTGCCCAAACGCGGCGGTCAATTAGGTACAAAAAAGTTTGCGCCAAGTGTGGAACGTTGACGCGTCAATATTTCCCAAGTCCCATGTTCGGGGAGCGTCAGCAACACGGCTCGTACGGAAAGTAACAGACGTAACATTCGTCGCCCACCGGTGATGAATATTTAAGAGCGTCCAATTTCGCATCTGGTCTCGGATGGCCGGTTCCAAGAGGCGGACGTCATCCGAACTGCCGGGGTACCGTTAGGCCGTATTGACCTCGTCGAAATCGACCATACCTCACTGGGGTCGTACCTCCACACAGGTCTGGGGGCTCCGCACAACAATTACAATATACGATGCAAGCGAATAATTTTCTTCTCATACACAGTTGTTTCCAAGCTTTCTGTACCGCAATTTGCGTATCCGTCCAATGTCATCTATATTATAATTAATTAATTTGCAACAAGAACAAAAAATGCAGTAATTTTGTCGACCTTCCGTCTCCTCTGGCCGGGTCGGGGTCTTTGGCTAGACCGTTTTCGGCCGCTCGCCATAAATACTATTCGGGGTACAAGATCGATATTTATACAGAATACGGTATATATATTTTTTGTGGAAGGGAACGTTTCGAATACCTCAGTTTTCTCGGTCTTCCATCTCCCGCTCGGTTTGGGAGTCATCTTCAGTGGACACGCGAACCGTCTCGAACACTGCTACTGAAGATGGCGAGCGGCCGAAACCGGTCTGGCAACAGAACACCCCGGGACCGGCGAAAAACGCGAAATCTGTTGTATTGCGTAATATAATCCTTAACAATTCCTCATTTATTTTCTCGAAATCGTGACGAGCTATCAGAATCCACAGCCAGCTAACCTCAATTCATCAAGTTCATGTATAATTTTCACATTACCTCAATTGGGTCTGTAATAAAACATTCCTCGCGTCTTCGGTATCGATTTGATTGCTTCCAATATAGATTTGGCGATTCTTATAGATTTTATCCCTCCACCGATATGAGTATTCTAATCGTTATACCTATACGCTGGTATAACGTTCGCAATTTCTTTTTTTGGAATATAGACTCCACCCTATAGTACGCATACCAAACTTGGCCTATAAATGCGAATATTTTTTTGCCCGAGAATACTTTATTAAAGTTCAATGAACCCAACTTTTTTTTTCTTTCTTTCATCGACTATTTAATAACAGCGCTTAGACAGAATGGACTTCGCAATTACGCTGTTAGGCACGTTATTATCCTTTTATTGGGTTCGCACATTTAATAGAAAATTATGCCGCCGGTTGACAAAAACAAGGTCGTCCGGTGTGAGAAAGCGTTGATGTAACTCGCAGTTTGTTTTTTCCAACCGATTACGGGCCAATTTTTCAATTAAAATTGAAAAATCCCTGTTCTTTTATTTTTATGTTTCTCTCAAAATTCGGATATGCGTCCTATGCCAGACCGGTTTCCTACGGCAATACCGGTCTTTTTTTTTTTCGGTCGTTTATGTAATATTTTTGTAACGGGTGGCAGGCTACAACTCGGTTACAAGGCGATTTTTCGATTCAATATTCAAAAATCATGAGTATTTTTTTCTGTTTCTCTCGAAATTCAGATATGCGTCCTACCCTAGACCGGTTTCGGCCATTGGGCAATCGCTTAAAAGCCGAATACCGGTCTGGCGTTAAACCAAAAGACCGCGAATTGTTGTATTCGAAATTTGAAAGAATCAATCACAAAATACAAAGTAAATAAATCCTATATGAAAGAGTACCACCTGAAATTTTTTTCCTTAAATAATAAACCTTGCCAACTTGTAATAAATTGTCTGCTTCCGACGTTTCGGAATTCTCAGCTCTGCCGTCATCAGGGTCTCAAACCGGAGAAAATCTCGAAATTCTGCAGCGCTGCTCGCAGGCTATTATAACGGGATTGCGAATCCAATCATCTTTTCAATTTATGGAATCCCCCCCCCACGAATTATATCCCTTTATATCAATCTATAATTGGCTTATAAATAAACTGCAGAATCTAATTTCAAACTATTTTAGTCTTATTTTATATTGTGTTTCTCATATTTGTCCCATCAGTCAATAGTGGTCGAAGTGTGAGATACACTTCGTGAAGGAATGATGAAAAATCGAAAATTTCTTTTTCCCCGATTTGTCCCATAATCCATCAACAGTGGTCCTAAAGTATGCCGTATACAAAGGAAAGTTGAAATTTGAAAATTTTGTTTCTTCAAAAATTATTCTAGATTTTTCCAATACTCAGTCAAAAGTGGGTTCCCAGGTGAGATTTACTTGCCCTATCGAATATTTTCTAGTTTCAAATTTTCTTTTGAAATTTTTTTTTAAATTCCGATATTTTCGAATGTTTTCTACAGATTTTATAGTCTCGTTCGTCCTGAATCTTGCCCCAGGAAAATACGATAAATTCCACTCCGGAGTTACAGTTATGCTTATTATTTATAACATGTGGTACATGTTCCTTTGATTTTTCATACATTCCCCCAACATAAATACGTTATTTACAGCAAATTTTGTGCGATGTTTTAATAATTATTTTCTCTTTATTCTATTTCAGGTTCACCACGGCCTCGTCGAACAGGACTTCGTTCCCATTGTGACGGCGACCTGTAAAGCCGGCTATATGACTATCAAAGTCCAGACGAATTCATCTTTCATAGGTACTTACTTACTTACTTCACTTACTGCAGAATGTTACTGCACTCAACGTAGAAAGTGCCCGACTTCGACCTTAACACAGAAAGCGTTTACTCCGAACCCAATGGGGCCGTGTTGGGCAACAATTCCTTTAACAAAAAGCCCATTTTACTTCAAGAGGCCCATTTTACCGCCGTCATTACTTCATACCCGTCAGCGGGCGCGTAACAGAACAATGAGTGAAAGTTCAATTTCGAGATAAGTGGAGGTAAAAAAACGAATTTCTTTTTCTTCCACGATTTTGTTTTTGTTCACCGGCCGTCGTCTTAAAGCCAATTCACTGTTTCCAGTGCGGACGCGCTTGCGTGTATCTTATTTTTTCGTCCGGAAATATTATTTCTACAGTTTGGAATACCTGTCTTGCGGTCTGCGAGGGGTGGAATACCGTAGGTTTCGCGTGTTTTACCTGCTCTCGCTGCTGGTTCGGTCTTTTGCCAGACCGGTTTCGGCCGCTGACCATATTCGGTAGCGGTGTTAGTCACTTTGGCGAGTGACATTGCAGTGAGAGGATGCCCGAAAAACATCCAACGTGCCAAACGTGACTAACACCGCTTCTGAAGATGGCGAGCGGCTGAAACCGGTCCGGCAAAAGACCAAACCACCAGCGAGAGGAGACAGAAACACACGAAATCTACGGTATTATTTCTATACATTTAATGATATTAATTAAATTATTGTATAAACTTTAAATCCCGAATTATCTTTCAATATTTATCGTGCATATTTCATTGTTTTCGCTAATTCTCCCTTTCGGGTTGCGAGTGTGAAATGTACCCTAGATCAAGGAATGCCTGTACAGCCCCTTTTATATCATTTTCTTGTAACTTTATTTTTGTCATTCGCAAACTACTTACGCATCATTAGCCCTATGAAGGAAAGATGAAAAATCGAAAAGTTTGTTTTCTCACAAAATTCTCTCCGATTTGTCCCATACTCAAATCAATAGTAGTCCCATATTGAAGAACACGTGCCAATTTATAAAGGATAGTTGATTCTTCCAGGATTTCCAGGGGAGATGTTCACATCCTATAAGGGAAAGTAGAAAAATCGAATATTTTCTAGTTTCAAATGTTCTTATGAAATTCTTTATTCGAATTCCTATATTTTAGAATATTTTCTACAGATTTTATAGTCCCGTTCGTCCTGAATATTGCCGTAGGAAAATACGATAAATTCCACTCCGGAGTTACACTTATCGTTATTATTTATAATATGTGGCACATGTTCCTTCGATTTTTCATAAATTCCCCCAAAATAAATACGTTATTTACAGCAAATTCTGGAGGTGAGGACTTATCGTTAATCATTCCTGGGTTTAGGACTTATTAGATGCCGATGTACCTTATTAGATCGAAACACAGGAAAAAACCTCGAACAGCAGGGTATCAACCCCGGCCGTCCGAGGTTCTTCCCGCAAGCATAGTTTATAACTACAATTGTCATCGATATTATAATAAACGCATCGTATTATATTTATTTTCCAGGTGCTATACACGCCAAAGATCACAGGAAAGAGAACTGTATGGCGCAGGGCAACGGTAGCAATGCCGTTACTCTGAGTATCAACCTCTACGCGGCTCCACAGTCGCCCGAGTACTGCGGAGTCATCATGTCCAACGTGAGTATCCCATTAAGACAGTCAAAGGGTATTCAAAAAGGCCATTTCAACTAAACGCTGAATGAGGGTACTAAATAAGGCAATTAGACAAAACTACAAGACTGAATGAGAGGGCTCAATAAGAAAATCTGTCTGTATAAGAGTATTCAATAAGAAAATCGGAATAAGAGTACTAAATAAGATAATCTGATTTATAGTACTAAAGAAGATTACTAAGTAAGAATTCTAATAAGAGTATGAATAAGAACCATGTCGTGAGATCGAAATGAATGCTTATGATGAAGTGGGCCGAAACACAAATGAGATGAACGTGTGATGATTTTCCAACGATTTTCTGACCACCCGAACTCCTCAATAATTATTTAATAATATACCTAGTCAATTATATATCGTTTAAATAATATATCATTTAAAAATACACGTAGTCAATTTTTATACTCGAGCATATTATAAAATCGAATGCGATTGAACTAAAAACAATTTTGAAATTATCAAATATGAACACGAATTTCGTATTCATATATTTGATCGATAATCCGACAATGATTTAAGCTGATTAACAAAATCCGTCCCAACCAAATAAGACAAACAACATCCCCCCAAAACACAATAACAAGACACATGTATATACACACACCACAAATGAGCGACAGTGACAGCGCAGTGAGGTTGCCCGAAAATATCCAAAGTGCCAAAAGTGACTAACACCGCTACTGAAGATGGCGAGTGGCTGAAACCGGTCTGGCGAAAGAACGAACCGGCGAGAGGAGACAGAACGCACGACCTAAAAAATGATTTTTGAAAATAAAATATATTTATTTATTGATTTGCTTACAGAAAACAGATAACATCTCGTTACCCATTGCCGTGAGGATACACAAGACGTTGGAGCTCGCCGACGACAAGTTCTACGTGATAACGTGCGGCAGGGCGGGATTTAAAAATTCTAAGTAAGTTTAATATTTTCTTATCTAAGCGTTTTATTTTATTACGCGATCAACTTATCAAGTTCTGACCCTTCCTCGTGGTCTCGAGGTTTAGTTTTAGTCCTATTTATCCAGTCGCGCAAACAGACAAAAACATGTCTCGAACTACAAGATTTCGGTATAGCGATTGATTCCGTTTTCGGTGGATCTTCAGAAAAATTACTTCATAAATTACTTCAGAGTTTCGTTTCTTATTTTAGCCACAATATTTAAATTTTAAATAGAATTGTTTTAAAATTAGAAGATATTTTATTCAATAATTTTAAACTGTTTTTCAAAGACTTTGATTTTTATTTGGCGTTTTCATTCAATACTCTACCTCTGTAACCTCCAATGTTAACCCAATTTCAATCGCTATTAGTATAACGATTCAATAAAATCATCGTAGATTTGTTGTGTTTCCGTCTCCTCTCGCTGGTTTGGTCTTTTGCTAGACCGAAAAACATCCAAAGTGCCAATAGTGACTAACACCGCTACTGAAGATGGCGAGCAGCCGAAACCGGTCTAGCAAAAGACCAAACCAGCGAGAGGAGAGAGAAACACAACAAATCTACGGTATTTCAACCCCTCGCAGACCACAAAACAGGTATGTTAAACTAATAAAATCATCGATATATTAATTATTTAATAGAATTGTTTAAAATTAGAAAGTATTTTACTCGATTATTTTAAACTGTTTTTCAAAGACTTCACAGAATGATTCAATAGGATCGTCAATATGCATGAAATACTTGAAAAATATAACTTCACTTCGGTCGGGTGGTGGGCTTATTCTAGTTTTTAAATATCGGATCCGAAACATAAAAACGCTTCGGGCCACAAAAACACTGTCGGAAAACGCGGAGTTTCCCAATGTGGAGCGTGACCAAAACCTGACAAGGGACCAAACATACCGCTATGGACCCCACAATACCTACGATTGTGGCACGGGAACGTATCGCACCGGGGCGGTACCATAATAACGGTCCCACGATTCTTTAGATTGAACCGAAAATTCTATACATCAAAAGAGATTCTTTCGGTACGACAAGAGCCGACATGCCGACGTCTAGGCTCGATTTTCTGTAAAAGCGATCATTTTTTTAAGCCAAACCTCTGCTTCAGAACCACTTTTCTGAGACCCGATTTTGTGATCTAAATGTGCCTAAATCATTTTAATTAAATAATTAAAATTCTTGCAAAAGCGGTCGGAAAGCCAGTTAATACCGCTACTCTAGAACATCAGTGTCGCTTATTTTACAGTGAAAAATTATGTTTCAAATGATTATTCATTGTTTTTTTACAATTGATATCCGAATCGCTCTCAAACAGAGACTGACTTGAAACCCGAATTTATTTTCTTTTATTTTCTAATTTTCTTATCACTAGTATCACTGACCAGCTTGAGTGGGACCCTGACGACGGAACCGGAGTGTGAGAGTTCCAAAACGTCGGAAGCGAGCAACAAACACCCAAATACAAATATCTTTATTTTTCAATAAATATAACAGGAACATCTAGAAAACATGCAAATATTGGTTAATACATGCTATCCGGCATACACGGGCCTTTCTATATTCATATACTTAATTATTAGGACGTAGGCTGGTTGAATTTTTTACAATATTATTACTGTGGTAATCGGGAAAATTAACGATAAAAATTCGAGGACTTAATTTAGAATACCTGTTTTGTGGTCCGCGAGGGGTCGGAATACCGTAGATTTCGCGCGTTTCTGTCTCCTCTCGCCGGTTCGGTCTTTCGCCAGACCGGTTTCGGCTGCTGCTCTCCATCTTCAGTAGCGGTGTCAGTCAGTTTTGGCACTTTGGATGCTTTTCGGGCATCCTCACTGCACTGTATCCCTGCCACTCGCCAAAGTGACTAACACCGCTACTGAAGATGGCGAGCAGCAGCCGAAACCGGTCTGGCGAAAGACCGAACCGAGGAGAAAGGAGACGGAAACGCACGAAATCTACCGAGGGCTTAATCTACACTCAGCCCACTCCAGGGTGGTTGCCGAAAACAGGAAAAATCCAGAAACAGCCCCGGCCAACCGATATTTTTCCCCACATAAAGACTTTTCCCCCGAATTTCCGCACGAACCTGCCTATGTGACCGAACTGTACTCCTCCCGGTTGCAGGAACGAGACTTCGGTGGTCTCCCTGAAGGTCCTGGAGAAGGAGAGGATGCGCCGAGTCCAGGACGTCGTCTACGGCCACCCCTACGTTATAAGGGCGGAGATATCTAGGCCTGACGGTAAGTTCGGCCAACTTTTAAGACGAATTTAAATTTGAATTTACTTTCTTTTCTTCGCTACTAAGTTTTAAAAAAGGCAACATAACAATAGGGCTAACGGCCCCCATTTATCCTCAACCCGAAAACAGCTATGGATGACTCAATTTTCTCTTACCGAGTTTTCTTCTATGTCTCACAGATAATAAAACATCACTGTTGCTTTCAGTTCAAAATATTTGTCAAAAATAACAAAACAATTTTATTTCATTATTTTCTCTCCTCGAGTTTTCTTAACTTTTACTGATAATAAAGCTCCCTTCTCTTTTTAAGTTCAATAAAATGCGGGGTGTAATAAATTTGGAAAAATTAAGAAAACTATTTCACTTCATTATTACCTCAGTTTCTTCTCATTTTCTCACCTCTAGTGGGAATTAAACGTTAGTGATAACAAAGCTCCTTCATTACTTTAAGTTCAAAAGAAAATAGTAAAACATTTGGAAAAATAATAAAATAAATGTATTTCATTTTTGTCTGTTTATCTGTTGAAACAGAGAAATTTCTCTCATTTTCTCACCTCGAATTTTCTTAAAATTTAGTGATTCCATTATTCTCTCTGTTTCTATAATTTTTTTACCTCGAATTTTCCTATATTTTAGCGATAATGAAGCGTCTTTCATGCTTTCAGTTCAAAAGAAAGCAGTAAATAAACTTGAAAAAACAATAAAACTATTTCATTTCATTATTTTCTCTGTTTCTCTCATTTTCTCAACTCGAATGTTCTGAAATTTCAGGGATAAAGCTTCTTTCTAGCTTAAAATTCACAATAAAACAGTAATACGTTTGGAAAATTAAGAAAACTATTTTATTTCACGATTTCCTCCCCTTTCTTTATAATTATAAATACAAAAATATATATAATTTTATTTATTTATTTTGAAATTTCAGGTACATACGGCATAAGAGTCAAATCTTGCTTCGCCTTCAACAAGAGGGACAACAACGTTCCGCTCATCGACGACAGAGGGTCGGTATTTGAAAATTTTGTATATACATTTTTATAATAAATTATTGACTTAAATTTCATTTTAAACATCGGTACTTTCCGACGTTTCAACGACGGCCGTTTCTCTAAAAAGTAGAACTACGTATATATGGGGGCTTAGCCAATATGAAAGTATTTTCAGCTTTATCTGATTCGGCCTCGTTTTGTGTTTTCCATTTCCGCTGTAAAAATTAGAATGCTTTTGTCTCGCAAAATTTCAGCTCAACGTTTGATTTTTAAACCGGTGACTGAAGCCGTTTCGGCTTTCCGCCATCGTCGGTATCGCATCCCAGGCGTATACCGGAGAGAGAGAATGCATTTTCGAAATAATATTGTTATTTTGCAACTCAATGTTTGCTATACAAATTGATGTTGTTTGTTTCTGTTTTTTTGATTTTAGTTGTCCCATAACCAAACAGGTCATAACGGAATTCGTCTACGACGAGAAGGAGGGATACGCCGATTCTGTACTCCATTCGATGTTCCAGTTTCCAGATTCCAACCAAGTCCACTTCCAGTGCGATGTTGGCGTCTGCAAGGGTATACAGACATATATTTTTTCCCCTGAAAACTGTTTAATAAATTTGAAAATATGTTATTTTGATAACAACGTTTCGTTAGATTTCTCTGTATACTGTCAAATACATCCCAAGAAGCACAGTGATCAAAAGGTTGGCACGTCTCTATATAGTAAATTTTATCGTAGATTTCCTCTCTATCGCTCTCTCTCTCTCTCTCTCTCTCTCTCTCTCTCTCTCTCTCTCTCTCTCTCTCTCTCTCTCTCTCTCTCTCTCTCTCTCTCTCTCTCTCTCTCTCTCTCTCTCGTTGGTATGGTATTGGCCGCACGCCATCTTCGGTAGCAGCGTGGTGCGAGTCACTCTGTGGCGCGTGAAATAGTGACAGTGCTAACAGAATGCTCCGCAAGCATATAACGCCTCAAAGTGACTCGCGCTGCTACTGAAGTTGGCGAACGGCCGAAACCGGTCTAGCAAAAGACCGAACCAGCGAGGGGAGACTACGGTATTCCACAACCCATCGCAGACCACAAAACAGCTAATTCTAAACTCAATAAATCGTCGTTTAAATCGTCAATTTCGTCGTTTTTTCGTATGTACATTTAAATATCCTTTGATTTCCGAGATTATCCTGGGGTGAAAAAGACGAAACAGAATTTTATATATCGTATAGTTGAATGTTGTTGTTGTTTTGCCGCAGGAGGGTGCCCACCCCTGAACTGTGATGACGACCTCTCGCCCAGCGTGAAAGACACAAAATTGGACGACGGTGTCCTCTTGGCCTCCACGAGCGTTTTCGTCGTACAACCGGGAGACCCGGCAGGTAAAATCACTGCATCCTGTAACGTTTTACAAGTGTAAAGTATAGACACGCTTTAAATAATAATAACTATATTACAACAAAATACAAAAAACTACAATTGCAGAAGAACCGGTAGGCCGGGAAGTATTGAGAGCGAAGCTTTCACACATTCAGTTCCTGTTAAAATTTTTATCGTTTATATTTAAATAATTCTTTAGATTTCGTATGTTTCTGTCTCTTCTCGCCGATTTGGTCTTTTTCTAGACCGGTTTCGGCCGCTCGCCATCTTTTTGGGCACTTCTTGTGGGGAATATACTTATGTACAGTCATGTGTGTGTGTGTGTATATATATATATATATATATATATATATATATATATATATATATATATGTGTGTGTGTGTGTGTGTGTGTGTGTGTCTCGCTACTGTGGTTTTGGGGGGATGTTGTTTGTCTTCTTTGTGTTGGGAGGGATTCTGTAAAAACACAATAACGAGACGCATATACATACAACCACACGACAAACAGACAACCACCGCAGTATCAGCGACAGTGACAGTGCAGTGAGGAGGCCCAAAAAAACACCCGAAGTGCCTAAAGTGACTGAAGACGGCGAGCGGCCGAAACCGGTCTAGAAAAAGACCAAACCGGCGAGAGGAGACAGTCTAACACACGAAATCTACGGTATTCCAACCCCTGTCAGACCACAAAACAGGTATTCTAAACTGAATAACTCTTAGACCAAACACATCCGGCCATATATATATATATATATATATATATATATATATATATATATATATATATATATATATATATATACACGATACAGTCCGGAATGCGTACTAACGGAATGATACTGACGATGTCGAGACGCTGTAACCGTGTCATTATACCGATATTGATAAGAAATCGAAGTCTGGATTATACGCAAAGGCTTAAAAACCCCGCCCAAGGTTTTTTGTAATGGGCCTTTGTTGTGTAACGTGAGTGTGACGTAGGTGCCTATTGGGCAGGGGGCAGTAGGCAGTAGGGCTAGGCCGATGTGCCTACACTGGCCCGTAGGCGATCCAGCAATGTTCTTTGTTTACCGTCTATTATTGAAATGGTGGCCGCAGGGAGGCTCCAACACAACGCCGTTCGAGGCCCACATTGCCTGCCCGCCTGAAAACCGGACACAAGCTCAGAACGCTAACCCAATTCAATACCAACAATAGACTGACAAATACAAACAACTTTATTTTTCCAATTAGTACAGATATGACATCCGAGAAATCGACGATATACGAACACTGGTTCGTACACGCATTCCGGCCTACGGGCCTTTCTACATTTATATACTTAATTATTATTGATGGAGGCTGCTTGAATTTTATTTTTTGCAATATTGCTATGATAATCGGGAAAATTAACAATAAAAACCCGAGAACTTAGGCTATAAACAATAGACTGGTGTCTTGTTCCGCATAACATCCACCTCAATAGCATTCAAAAGTCAACGTAGACAAAATTTAATCTGGCCTTCAATTAAGACGACTTACAAGTTTATATGTATATCTATATTTCTTTTTAAATTATACCGTTCTTTTAAATTTTTTCATATACTTCTTTTTAAATTTATCAGAATTTAAAATTGAATTCTAATGAAGGTAAAACAAATTATGTAATTACATATATAGACATATATTATAGACATTTCTTTTAAATTCAGATCTTCAAATAAGCTGTAATATATTATCTCTAACCATGTTATATTGGTTGTGTTGACATGAGGGTATCATTATTAAATTCTGATTTAATAGTAAAATCCTAATGAAGACAAAACAAATTATGTATTTACACTATATATATATATATATATATATATATATATATATATATATATATATATTGCATGAAATAAGGCTTTGTAAGTCTGTCTGTCATTTTTATTCCCCCCCCTTACTTTTTCTAGTGATTCAATGTTATGTCCTAGAATATGGTTCACTGTTTCATCTTTATATATATATATATATATATATATATATATATATATATATATATCGCATTTACAGCATGTTAACCGTATTAAGGTTAATGCCAACTCCTAGGATACCTGGGCCCCAATCCTCCTAGGATGTGTATATATAAAATATTTTTTTCTGTGCTATATGTGCGAGATATTGTTCAGTGCTGTACGCCTTGACAATCCAGCTTCAATGCAATTAAGCTTATGGCGGTTTTAATGGACTCGATTGAAGGGCCAATTAATTATTATTACAGGCCGAAACGAGCGAGAGTTCCTTCCGAAAGTTAATAAAACTACAATATAACAGGCCCGTCGATGGTAGTACCTCTCAAGTTCCCAGAGCCAATTTCAGTCCCCCCCCCCCTCCGAATTTCGTTTTCTCCGAAAATGTGTCTCGACTTTCAGTTTTCATCAGTCTATATCGAGGAAGTTCGTATTACTGATCGGGTTTCCGACAAGCCCGCCGAGCTCCCCTATATATCACTTTCACCAATTTCTCTCTCTCTCTCTCTCTCTCTCTCTCTCTCTCTCTCTCTCTCTCTCTCTCTCTCTCTCTCTCTCTCTCTGGGTCGAGATTTTATATACATATTTTTTTGTCCCAAATACCGATATTGCGCAAGGAAGAAAGCGAGAGAGTTATAATGAAAAGACCCAAACTTCCGGCAAAGTTCCTGGCGATTGACTGGCCGGGACGCTACTGAAGATGAGAAACCAGTTTTAGAATACCCGTTTTGCGGTCCGCTGGGGGGTTGGAATACCGTAGATTTCGTGTTTCTGTCTCCTCTCGGGGGTCTGGTCTTTTGCTAGATCCCGGTTTCGGCCACTCGCCATCTTCAGTAGCGGTGTTAGTCACTTTTGGCACTTTGGATGTTTTTCGGGCATCCTCACTGCACTGTCACTGTCACTTGTACTGCGGTGGTATGTTGTGTGTGTATATATTAAAAACTAATAATTGGAATTCACATTCGAAAGTAGCCTTTGATTTATATTAGGAGCGAAATATATGATAGAGAAAATTACAAATCGCGTATTATATTTTACCGATCTGGCAAAAGACCAGACCACAGAAGACAGAAACACGAAATCTCTGATTAGGTCCTCTTCGGGACAGGCGGGATGAAGCCTCCCCTTCGGATGAAGCCCACTATGAAGTACAATTATAACTAATAAATAACTAATTGGCTGTTTATAATGTTCTCCGTAGCCGCGCTGGAGGACGTCGTCGAGGTGCCGCGTTGGGGCCCCAGCTGGCTTCTCTACCTCTGCATCGCTCTCGGCCTCCTCTTCCTCCTCATGCTGATCGTCAACGTCTTCCTCTGTTCGGCGATGACCTGTTCCTGCGCCAGGACCGAGGTCATCGACAAGGAGCCCTCGATCATCGAGGAGTACGACCCCTACAGGAGCTGGCATGGCACTCAGTACGGCTCCAGGTAGACCCTCCTTCCTTATATATCTCTCTGTATATATATATATATATATATATATATATATATATATATATATATATTTCTTTTAAGTTTAGATATTCAAATAAGTATTATACAAACAATAGCCTGGTGTGTTATTCAGCATAACATCCCCCTCAGTAGTATTCAATCAACATAACAAAAATTTAACAACAAAACAAAATTTAACCTGTCCTTCAATTAATCTCAATTAAGACTACTTACATGTTTAAATTTATATACATGTCCTTTAAATTTATGCCGTTATACAGAATTTTAAATTTAATTCTAATGAAGGCATACATATATATATATATATATATATATATATATATATATATATATATATATATAAAGGAAAGAGAATGAAAAACGTACATCACTATAATTCTAATATAATTAGCGTGGAATAAATGTTATGTGATCTGTAGTTTTGATATGCGTTATCACTCCTGTAAACATGGTTTGACCTCATGTACGTTTTGCGGGATGAACGTTTATTTTATTGTCGCCGAACAGAAGCGAAAAAAAAACCGCGAATAATTGGGACATGCTGCGAGTGTGTATAATCTTGAGGTATATTTCGCGGCGGACGGTTGGCACCGGCCTGACGACCGACCGAAATCTAGCGAGGAATCGTTATTCATTTTTTTCTTATTTTTTTTTTTTAACGATATTAACTTCGAATTATGCTGGCCAATTCTGTTCTGATTTCTTTCCTTCCGTTTAATTTCCAGGTACTCTCTGAACGGCAAACCGGGCGGCGGTTACATTTCGGGCGGCTCGACTTTGAATTCGGCTAGGTCGATATCGACGAACAGCGACCACTACGCCATCGTCGAATCGGGACGGCAATCCGCCTCACACAGGTAAAAGAACAACAACAAAACTATCCGCAATAAATACAGCCGTATATTTCCCCTATATTTTATATAAAGGGTTAACCCTTTGCACTCCGCTGTCCCATCTCAGGGGGACATCGTAATTCTAGCATATCACTCGGATGTCCCTCTCAGGGGACATTCCAGTTTATTAGTGATTACGGGGAATTGAGTTATTTCAACGAGTAGCTGATAGCAAACGTCCAAAATCGTTCCGAGTGCAAAGGGTTAAAGAATCAGCAGGATTAGCCGGGTCACTTTGGGAATTTATCTTTTCGTTTATTATGTTGTTTTGTTTGTTCCCGAAAATCACCATATTCTCTCGTATCTCTTTGCCCTTCTTGGCCGGATGTATTAATTTTAAAGATTCGTTGATGCCCATTGACTGTCTCGTGTCCGCTGTGTATAATGTGGTTGGCGAAGTTGGATTTATATTTTATCGCTTTTAAGGTGTTCTTCACCAAGACCTTTACTTGGTCCAGGACACGATTCTTGGTTCCCCAAGATACGATATTGGTTACGACCGAGATATTTACTTGGTTTGTTCTTTGTTATATTCGATGTTTTAAAATCTGGTTTTCTGAAAAACAGGTATTCTAAACTGTATTTAATAAATTGGAAAAAAAACGCTCGTTAAGATTGTAATGAAAGGTGACAAAATTCAGTGAAATCGTTATTATTTTATCATCAAATTTCCTCCATCGTTTTGTCGATTTCTTGATACCTAAATATCAACTAAATTCAGGAATCCCTCGGTTAGTGCGGTTTATGGGTTACTTGATTTATTGGATGTAGGTTTGAAAGAATGGTTGTTTACTCGGTATGAAAATATTTGTCTGATTCAAATTGAACACTTGTTCGAAAGTTTCAAAATATAAAATGTTTTTAAAAATGGCGCTATTTTCAGATCGCCCGGAGGCGGTACACTGCCAACTGTATCGGCGAGGGTTTCGCCCTCCCAGCACCACCACCACATGTACTCAATGCACCACAAACATTGATTTCACTGCGAAAGAAAAAAGAAATTGATTGTTATCTCCTAATTGCTGTTCGGAGTCGAGATAATTTCGTGGCGATTGTTTGTACAATAAAAAAAAGGTTCGACGGGCCCGACAATTGAGGCAGCCATGTTTTTTTTCCACCAACAGCCAATATGGCGTCGGTAAATGAATTTCACTTCAAAATTCTATTTTCGAATAATAATATTAATATGTATAAATAATATACATTCAAATACGGCCAACAACCAAAGAGTTGTTTTATATACATGGATGATAATAATAATAATCAAAAACTTCCTACCAATATGCTGATACCTTCAGAATATTTGTGCCCATAATTATGAAAGTGGTCTAAGTCATATATTTCTGGTTTCGAGATATTTAATGAATTGCTGTCGAATAAATTAACAAATATTTTTATATTATGCAACATTTTAATTTAGAATTTTATTAGTCTCGATTAATGGAAGTTTACTATAAATATGAAATTTTGTGTGAATTTCATATGAAAATGTTGTATTTAAAGTTTGAATTGACTTAGACCACTTTCATAATTATGGGCACATTTATTGCATTTTATTTTCACCTCTTATCTTAAACAAACTGAGTGAATTTTCAATTTAAAGGAAAATTTCCTGGTGTAATATATAAATATATTTCTATAAATACTAACCCGAAATTTGGAAATAATTAAAAGAAAATATTTGTACGGCCTTGACTTGTGAACGTCCTATGAAATTATGACTATATAATGTTTTTATATATATACATATATAATTATTTATGTAGTTCACAAAATGACTGTACCAATATTGAAACCAGCTCAGTTGCATATTTTTATTTAAAACTTTTTTGGCTGAAAAATGAATGAAGGGTCAAATTGCTATTCCTTACAAATTATATACTGATCACTGTTTCTTCTTACTATCCCCAATTTTCCCTTAATTAATGTTCAAAAAAATGTTTCCATTCAGGTTGTTTCAATCAATATTGGCTGTGAGATGAAATTATGGCATGATCGCTGCAGAATCAATATGTATAGATATATTGACTTACTGTAGTATTCGGTAAATGTGATAACATTGTAGTAAACCATAAATATTTATGGTTTAGTTTATCCTAAAATACATAAGAAATTATCAATCTCAGATTTGCCAGTTGAAATCATCTCTTCACAGACCTCTGAGTTTGTCTGAATTTTAATTTTATTTCTGCAATAAAATAACTTAATTTTTATGATTATTTCTCGGTTCGATTATGACTATATAATCGATATACAAGAATGTTTCCAGTTGTGTTCTTAATGTGGAAATCGATTGAATGAAATAATTGATATATTTAAAAAAAATAATTGTAAATATTTATATATACTCGTAACCTTCACCACTGCTACCACCATTTGCTTGCATGTGTGTGATTTATTTGTAAGAGCAAGTGTTTGCTGCAAGAAAATCTTTTTTAGATGTAAAACAATACTTATTGATTAGAGAGAAATAAAAATAATCTGCTGTCCACAGTTATATTATTAAATAATAATATACTACTTTTTAATTAATAAAAAGGCTGAAAATTCTCGAATAATAATCTTCTGTTACATATCTAATTTGTTTTTACCATTGTTTAATAAAAGATGTTTAAAATTTTTATGAAAAATTAAAATGAGGTCAATCCCTCTGTTTTCTACATTCAAGTCCTTTTGTATAGTGAAGTTAATTCTATGAAATAGTTTATAATGTGTAGTTCTAACATTCACTAGTTTAATATGGTGCCACACAATTTGTCTATTTTAGATCGGATGACAAGAAATTGTACAAATTTTATTTTTTTAATTGTACGCATTGTGCATTTGTTAAGTTCATTTTTGTAACAGACAATAAAACGGTCTATAATTATGAGATAAATACTGTATTTAATATTACAAATATTATAGAATGTAATGTATAAATTGATTTTTGCATTAACAAAACTGAATAAAGGAAAAATATTTTATTTCATTATTTAAACATTAGTTTTTGTGTTTAAATTACTAAAATGTAGTTTTTAATGTTGATTGATAACTAAAAATGAAGTTGTGTTTTACAAGTTTAAAAAAAAATGAAAATATAATAAAATGTGATCCTATGATGTAAAAGTGCATTATTGTAATAAATTGTATAAACAAAATGTTCATGAATTTTTTATTTGTCACCCTGTCATCATTTCCGAACCTTATATTTGAACCTTTAGAAATTTTAAATGAAAACTATTGAATCTTCCAATTCCTGGTTCGGCAGAAAATTAGGGGGAAAAAAAGGAGTATGATTTCTGGTCATTTCTTTGTTTTTGGAACCGCTTGCATCAGGCCAAAATTAATTTTTGTATCAGGAGAACAAGGCGACGCAGGAGCTCTTCAGTTTGTACAAAGCTTTGTCCTAGTTCCGAGATCGGCCGCTAGAGGGCGCCCCAAGCCGCAAAATCGGTTCAAAACTGCTGTCGGTTGAAAAATTTGAAATATTGTATCAGGAGAACATGACGTCACAGGAGGTAAACGATTGGGTTTCGCGGCGTTCTAGTTCCGGGTCTAGCTACAAGATGGCGCTGGCGGTCCGAAAGTTATCGGAAACTGCCGTCTTAGTTCCGGGTCTCGCTACGAGATGGCGCTGGCGGTCCGGAAGTTATCGGAAACTGCCGTCTTAGTTCCGGGTTTCGCTACGAGATGGCGCTGGCGGTCCGGAAGTTATCGGAAACTGCCGTCTTAGTTCCGGGTCTCGCTACGAGATGGCGCTGGCGGTCCGGAAGTTATCGGAACTGCCGTCTTAGTTCCGGGTCTCGCTACAAGATGGCGCTGGCGGTCAAAAATTCAGAATTTCCGGTCAAAAAAATAACACCGAAAGTTCCACTAATGCTACTGTACACTTTCATATGAAAATTTTAAAACTTAAATATATTAAATCAATCGAATTGAAACTTCCGCATGAATTTAAGGTTGTTAAGGGAAATACGAACAAAAGTTAACACCAAAAACACAATCATTTATTTTTGTTTTTTCATTTTTTTTCAATTTCATCCTGTCTTATATATAGATGCAATCTCAAAATTACAAACGCCCTATATTATAGACTTTTAAAATTTTTTTTCCCTGTTGGATTTTTCACATAAATCTCTGACAAAAATATAACTCTACGAATCGTGCTTTCGTTCAATCATCTATTTGTGACACAGTACTTCTTCATCATCATCTTAAACCATTTCAATTGCTTTTTTTTTGGTTTTGTTTTCCCATTTGTGTTTTACATATATAAATTTTTTTTACATATACATATATATACCTTTATATATAATATATTTCAAAAAGTCTGTTATTATTACAGTAATAATATACTCATTCATATATGTATAAGTATTATAGCTTCACAGGTGAATGCCGTGCCTACAAAAAATTTGATGAAAAATGTTTATCATTCAAAAATGTAGGTGATATATTTTTTTTTATTAATTAAATCTCCCCCTGAAATTTCGTTCTTTTAATTATATTACTAGTTTTGACAACTATTAAAAAAAAAGAAATAGTGATAACCATTTGACAATATGAACAACATTTACCCCATTGTCATTTTTTTTTGTTTTTAAATGGAACGTATTCAAAATTTATGATGATAAGTACGAACAATTGAGAATAAGAAACAATTCTTTTTTACTAAAATTTCACAACTACCGAAGAGGAAACGGCAATCTGAAAATCTTTTTTTTATTTTGGAAAATCTGATATCGATAAGTGATATGCTTAAATGGAAGAAATTGTAATTGTTAATTTTTTTAATCAATATTGAATTTTTAGTCGATTATAAAAAAAACTTAAAACTCAGCGGGATTAAAATGCAAAGCATCATTTGTGTTCCAAAAGTGGAAAACTGCAAAATTTTGGATTTTGGACGCACAATAAAATCTAAAAGCTGTTACCCGATTGATTTTTAAATAATTTCTTGACATCCTAAAACAGCGTCCACAATTAAAAATTACCCACTGTTTCTCTAAGCGCGGTTTCCTCTCCGACATTTCTTTTCGAAAAGTATCGAGCCTCGAGAATTGTTTTACCTAATACAAATTTTTATAAACAATCAATTTTATTTTAACAATTAAAGGGGGGTAGGATGGCTCAATTACTTCAGTGCGGACACATTTTATACATAACAGAGGAACAAAAACAAGACAGATCTGGTTTCCCCCGACAGTCAAAAACGTGATATGTACAATAATATAACAAACAGAGAGAAAATGTACATCATCATCATCATCATCGAACAGTCAATATTGGAAAGAACAAGAGAGAAACACACAATTGACGTACATAAAAATTAAAACATCGATTAAAACCCTGAAGAGAAAAACTTTCGACCGACATTTCCGCCCTCGAAATTGATACGGAATTAGTCATTTTGTAATCCGAGAAATGCATCCTTCGTTTTTTTCATTTTTCTACCCCAAAGAGTTCATTTTTGCTAATAAATATTATCAGAATAGAAAGGATATAATTGGAAAATTTTAAATTCACCATCGTGCGACATCGAGAACATATTTTTCAAATTTGGTGTATCGCAAACTTTGTTTCCATTAATATTTTAACTGTATTTTATTAGTAATCTAATTTCAACTATTTTAGTCTGAACAATTGCCACTTTAATTTTATTCTTTACTATCATCCAAATAAAATAGGAATCTTGATTATTTATTTCGCAAAATATTTATATACTCGTGTTTTCAACACAGCTGGTGAATACAACCTTAAAAATATTTTAACGTCAAGTGCCTGATTAATATTTCGTCTTTTGTTCCTAACAAAGTAAGTTGGTCAACAATTTCAAATAATAAATATAATCATAATCTAAAAAAAAAGAAAACTGCTTATGGATTTTCGCAGAGCTCCGAAAGGAAAAAAAAAGAAAAACAATTTCTCCAGCAACAGCATCATTACCTCCCTCCGACTTTGTCAAAATGTATATCTCCTGACCAGAGATAAAAACAAATCAACAACAAAGAAAAAACCCTGTCCGACTAAAACAAAAAAAACTCACATCGACTAGAACAAACAACATCGAACATATATATATTTACACACGCCATTTTTTAAACATTTTTATCGTATGAAATTTTCAAAAATATACACAAAAAAATCTTAGAGAACGAGGAAAAGGAGCAAAAGAGTTCAGGAAAAGAATCGCGCCCCTCTCGTGAGATAAATATCTATATGTAGGCCTAAACAATTTGAACGCTTCAGCAAAAAGCATTTTGTTGATTTGAGACTACAATTAGGCATAGAAAATTGCGACTGTATATCGCTATGATAAGGGGAAATGTGTGAGCTGTTTTTTGCAGTTTTTAAACAGAGAAACGCTTCGCTAGGGGGTTTGGTTATACCCCCCCCCCCCCGAATTTAAAATTAATTTTTTTTTCTTGTTTTTCTCTAAAGATATGTACATAAAAACCCTGGACAGAGAAACGTTAATACTACGACATCGGAAAACTCTCTCTCTTTCTCATAAGAGTGCACTGTACAAAAAATTTCCCGATTAAAAAACATCACCACTGTCGGAGCTGTTTTGTCGCTGTTTTTTTAAAAAAATATTTAGAAAAATTCTACGAGTTTCCGAGTTTTAAAATTGTCAGCCAGCGGCCACAACACACGCACGCTCGGTTTAAGGCAAAAAACAATTCTCTCATCCTGTCCATCTACACCAGAGGAGAAAGGGTCCCTCTGTGTATATGCATGCAACGCGAAGGGAAAACTTAATAAATAAGAGAGAAGAAGAAAAGGAGAACAGAAGGCGATACGCGAGTACGAAGAATGTACAAACTTAAAAATTAACATTTTTGTTTTTTTAACATTCATTCGGAACCGTTCCGAAAGACCGTTATCGTATATTGCACGTATATTCTTGCACATCTTGATTTTTTTTTTCAAATAAATAAGAAACCTGTCCCTTCCTCATTCATTCTCCACTCAACAAAGTACGTCTGAACAACAAACGTATTCCCATTTGTGAAGAATGATGGAGCGTTGGCTTCCAGAAAAACAAAAAAAATTTATCTTTTAAGTGTAAAGCTTTCTGTGATGGCCAATTACAGTTGTGAGTAGAAACAAACGATGAACAGACGGAAACATTGTTTCAAAACAACATTAGAAGCCAACGGACCCCAATTTTCCGCTGTCAGTTACAAAAGAAAAGAGAACACGGCGCATCAACAATATTCAGGATGTAGGTGTGCGCTCCATGATATTATTGCACTTCCTGGGATGAAAAATATACACACAACGAAAGCGTTGGAATAAAATTGCAAACAAGAATTCAAAAAAGGGAAAATAAATAAAAGGAAATTCTACTTTTAAAACTGAACGGGGGTGGTGGGGGCGGAGGCGGCCATTTTTAAATAATTAGGTTCGAAAATTCCTAATAAGGAGACCCATTATCGCGAGGTTAATTCGTGGCTTGTAGTTAATTTATTCCGTTGAACAAAAAAATAACCAGTACCTCGAAGGCAAATAAATAATGTTTGACACACCCTTCCACCAATTATATATATATATATATATATATATATATATATATATATATATATATATATATATATATACACATACATACATACATACATACATACATACATACACATATATATATATATATATATACACAGACTACCCCGAATATGTTTACAGACAAACAAAATCAATAAAGAAAATGGGGATATTTTATCCCCAGAAAACAAATTGGCTACAATAATAATAATAATAATTACGCTAATAACAACAACAGGACGGATAAAATTAGTTTAAAAAATTGTAAAACTAAAGTTTCGCGCTCGGCGCTTAAAAATAGGCTAAACTTAATTCAACAAAGAACAAAAAATAGAAAGAAGAAACAAACTTACAAGGAACTCCAAAAACTGAAATTCATTGATCCATTGAAAAAACAAAAAAATTACAATCATACACTTGTTCTGTTATTTTTTTTATGTTTATCATTAAACACCAACATTTTTCTTTTCCTCGAAATCGCTTCAACACTCGATGAGAATAAGACTTCAAAACCGCCCCACTTTTTTTTCTTCCTGCCTTTTCGAAAATTTCGGCCAGCTCTTCCTCAGGTTTCATTTCAATAAACAATTAACAAAATATGTATATGTCGAAAGAAATGTCCCAGGCGCAGACGTGTTGTGGACAACGGTCGAATGCCAAAATATAAAAATTGAGGGGGAAGAAAATGGGGGGATAAAATTAATGATATCGTAGAATTTTACAACACCGACAATACAAGGCCGAATATCGGGAAATAAAGAATTTTTTTTGTTCAAAAAATTGCACCCACGAAATACAAAACAAATAGTAATGATGAAAATTGCCGAAACATAATGAACAAGGGGTGGGAGGGGGCAAATACGTAAAAACGAATGTACATATTCACAACAGAACATCCCTGAAACGGAACAAATTCAACTACAGAACGCAACTATGATAAAAAACGAAATGTAGAGAATTCCAGACAGACGGGACGGAGAACTTTTATATCGGAGTTGTTAAACAAGGCGAACAGAAATTTTATTTGCAGGAATGTCAGAGAAAAAATTAATAATTTGGGAAAGTTATTAATGGGAGGGGGGGGCTAAATGAAAATGCATCGATGAAGACAATTCGTGAAATCCGTGCAGCGAAAAGTTTTAGAAAAAATGCTTTCCGCTCGATTAAAAGAAAAGAAGAAAAATTCAGAAGAAAAACCAACACGTGCACAATTTAGAGTCTCTATGCGTGTGTAGTCCGTGCATTAAATGGGCGAGATTAAATTTTTTTTTTGTGTATATACACATGCCTATGTGTTGTATGTATATTTTGTGTGTGTGTGAATGTGTCTATGTGACTGTGTGTGTGTGTGTGTGTGTGTATGTTAGAACAACAAAGTGCCGTTTGCTCCAGGCCCATCTTCTTCGATCTCTTCCTCCCCTTCTTCTTCACCATCCTCATCATCATCCACATCCTCCTCCTCCTCCTCCTCCTGGTCGTTGTTGTCGTGTTCGTGCTGCTGCTGCTGCTGCTGCTGTCGCCGGTCAAAAGCTATCGTG
This sequence comes from Lethocerus indicus, assembly GCA_019843655.1. Classification (NCBI taxonomy): domain Eukaryota; kingdom Metazoa; phylum Arthropoda; class Insecta; order Hemiptera; family Belostomatidae; genus Lethocerus; species Lethocerus indicus. The sequence goes on from JACDQD010000001.1 coordinate 8,249,935, forward strand.
TGGACGACAGACGAGAAAGACGACGATATTGAAGGCAGCCGCATTGTTGTTGAGCCTGCGCGAAACAGAAAAACTAAAAATAATAACGTACATTTAGTGTGTTTCTGTCTGCTCTCGCCGGTTTGGTATTTAGCTCACCATCATCGGCAGCAGTGTTAGTCCGGTATTCCAACCCCTCACAGACCACAAGACAGGTAATCTAAACTAATTTTGATTTCATAACATCATCGCATCTACGTGTTGTTTACAGTTTTTACAACTAGTTTAACATACCTGTTTTGTGGTCTGCGAGGGGTTGGAATATCGTAGATTTCATGTGTTTCTGTCTCCTCTCGCCGGTTTGGTCTTGTGCTAGCAACCAGCGAGAGGAGACAGAAACAGACGAAATCTACGGTAAGAATTAACTGTTATATTAAATCGCAGAGAAATGTTAACCGTGTTAAACAATATATTGAGGTCTGGCCAAAGACTGAACCGGCGAGAGAGGAGACAGAAATGCATTAAATCTACGGTATTCCAACCCTTCGCAGACCACAAAAACAGGTACTCTAAAACAAATAATAACAAATTGCTCTAATACTCCGAAATGGGTGAGGGATCCGAGAGACAGTGGCGATTGAAAGAGGGCACCACAGAAAATAATGTGAACACGGAAAAGTGTGGATTGAAAAAAGGTGCACAAATACAAAATGAACACAAAATAGCAAAATGGTGGCAATATGGCAGATCGGAAATATAGAATGGAGAACATATTCTCTAGTATATAAATTAGATAGTGTTTGAGTTGATCTGGAGTACACCATAATTTAGAAGCTTATATATATATATATATATATATATATATATATATATATCTCTAAGAGAGAGAGAGAGAGAGAGAGAGAGAGAGAGAGAGAGAGAGAGAGAGAGTGAGAGTGTGAGTGAGGATGGGACTGACCAGAGGTGGGTGGATGTTTTGAGGTTGGCGGATTAGTCGAGGAGGCCTCTAGTTAGCTCATCTTCAGCCTTTTGGCCATCTGCTGCTGGTGGTGGTGTTCCTGAAGAGTCGACCCAGTGTTGCCACCCGAACCGTGGTCGCCTCCACCACCGCCACCGCCTCCATTCATCAGGTCAATACCATACTCTAGCCCACCCGATGTCGACGGCTTCTGCTGTTAGGAGTGAGAAGAAATTAGGTTTAGAATATATCATGTTTTTTTTTTACAAAATTACAAAAACATTATTTTTTTAATGTGATGTATACAAATACATTATCCAGCAAGAGGAGACAGAAACACACAAAATCTACAGCATTATTTTTTTGTTCCAACATCCTGTTAGCGATAATACATGTTCCATTCGCAAGAAAACTTTGATAATTTAAAATATACTTAGGTTTGTGCACAATGTTGGTATAATAATCAATGAAGTTACAAAAATAAAACAATCAGTTTAATTCTCAGTTACCTCAAATTCACCCGGTCTTGGCTCTTTGCAGACACCTACTTTGTACTTGTGTTACCCCTTTCAGACTTTAGTTAAGACTTTTTCTATTGGATTTTATGCACATTAACTAGAGCAGTAACATTATGAGTATTCACCGGTAACATTATTATTATAGTTATATCTTGACACTTCAGTTCACCCTACTTATTAAGCTTAATCTATCTTGAGCCATACATAGACATGTAATAAATACAAAAATTCATCATATTTTTGTTTGATACATATTGTGAACAATTGTAGATCATTCTTTACCCAGAAATTCAGTTACTAAAATTATTCCACTGTCATCCAAACGCAGCATAGAATTGATTTCCATTTAAATTAAATATTAAATAAGGGACTGACTGCATCACATTAATGAATGGCTGGTGGATTGACTGACTGATAGACTATTTCTATGTACCTCTCCCATCACGGCTATCGGAGTTTCGCCTGTCGCCATGGCAACCTGATGCTCGATTAGGTAGAACATGTATTCGTCGTAGAGAAGCCTGATCAGGTGAAATGAACCGAAACTGGCAGCAGATCTCAGGGTCAGGTCCCTTATCACCATCGAACTGTTCACGGAGAGACAACAAACAAGACAACAAATTAGCGTTAAGTAAATTTCACAGTCGCGGTCCAATTCAAGCGGAAATAAAATATACTGGCCGCGGAGAGATCTTCTGTAGCCCAGATACAAGTACCATCATTCGTGGTGGCACTTTATCAACACAAGTGCTAGAAAACATCCTTCCGCAATTGTACTTAAAACAATCATGTGATTGTACAACAAATAAAACAGAAAAAAAAATTAAATAAAATATGGAATTATAAATTGTGTCTAAATTATGGTTAACAAGTATAACTCAGAAGGATTATACCATTAAAAAAATGTATATATAAATATATGTATGTATACATACACACACACACACACACACACACACACACATACACACACACTGTTTGTTGTGTCTTGCTATTGTGTTTTTGGGGATATTGTCTGTCTTATTTGGGTTGGGAGGGATTTCGTTAATTGGCTCAAGTTTTAACAGCTTAAGTTGGTTTGAGCCTTAGTGGGATTATGGGTCAAAAAAAGGGGGGAGGGGTTCTTCAGTAGGATTAACAGGGCTAATATAGGGTCACTTTGGGAATTTATTATGTTGCTTTGTTTACTCTTGAAAATCTCCATGCTCAGCTTGTACTGTGTACAAGTGAAAGTGACAGTGCAGTGAGGATGCCCAGAGAAACATCCAAAGTGACTAACACTGTAATGAAGATGGCGAGCGGCCGAAACCGGTCTAGCAGAAGACCAAACCGGCGAGAGGAGAGAGAAAGACACAAAATGAACGGTATTCGTCGCAGGCCGTGGAACAGGTATTCTAGGCTATAAAAATACTGTAATAAAGCAAGTAAACCTGTAGAACGACCACTTGAGGAGGAGTTGCCTTGCTGCTGTCGTGAAGTTGGGCCTGCCCTGGTAAGGCTTGAGGACGGTGTTGACGACCGCCTTGAGCCACGAAGCCCACTGCTCGAGAGAGTTCTGCTGCTGGAGCGTCGTCTTGAAGTCGGCCTCAAGTCTGGCCACGAGCGCGCCGTCACACTGGCACACCCATGAAGCCTGAACGCACACAACCAACATCACGTTACAAAACGGGAAATTGACAGTAACCGCAGATTGGATAACAAAATGAGTTAGTCATTTTTTTGTATCTTGATTCACCGAGAGTGCTTACTCATATCTCGGATCACGTCGACTGGACTTACAACAGGCTTACGCACTTTATTTTTTAGTTAAACAGTCTGCTGTGATAACAGTCTTAGTTCTGTAGACTACGTATGTTCCTGTCTCCTCTTGCCGGTTCGATCTGTTGGTAGACCGCTTTCGGCCGCTCGCCATCTTCAGTAGCGGTGTTAGTCACTTTGGGTTTTTTTTGGACATCTCGCTGCACTGTCACTTGTACTGTGGCGGTTGTCTGTTTGTTATGTATCTTGTTATTGTATTTTTGGGAGATGTTGTTTGTCTTATTTGGGTTGGGAGAGATTTTGTTAATTGGCTCAAGTCTTAACAGCTTAAGTAGGCTTGAGTCTTTGTCGGATTATGGGTCTGTACCACCTACATTCTGCATCCACAGACACATAACCTAAAGCACTGAGCCAATATTCCACACAGCTTATATAATGCTGTGTTAAGATTCTGTTATGTGAACATAGTCTTAAAAGTTAACTTTACCTTCACACCAATAAGAATTGGAAACATTCACACTACAAGTTTCTTCTACTTTAAAAGTTTTGTTAATAATTTATAATAGTCATCAAATTCCTTTTTTTGTTCATCCATAGTTAAGGGTTAATTATATATCTTATCCAAATTTATTGAGCCATTGTATGATATTTCTTGTCTTATCCAAATTTATTGAGCCAAAGTGTGGCACAACATAAATATCCCAAAAATATCTACATTCAAAATTTTTTTATTTATTCACACTCCATGCTTTAAACTTGAACCTATACTAAGCTAGCTTTTACACTACGCTGCAAACCAATTTAATAATCACCTGTTCTTGGACATTGTGAAAATCCACCCTGTTGAGATCAGTCAGCATCTGGTTTATCTGTACCGAGTTCTGTAGGACGGCTCTGGCGGCCTGCGCCAAATGGTTCAATGACGTGTACCTCCTCAACGTCTGAGCAAAAGCGCAAACTGCACTAACCTGTATAAACAATATAGCGCATCAGTTGAAAAAAACAATACAGAAATAAACCAATCTGCATCGGTTTAAACATAAAAAGAAATTATGTAATGCTCCAAGAAACAGTTACAAAGATTTCAACGCAATTACTTGAGAATCCGTTGTACTGTCAATGTCGATAAGATGTACTATCGATAATATATTTGGAATGCAAGGATACAGATATATCATAAATGAAAACCCGTGCGCTTTTTATGATGTAGCAAGAACATCTAAACATAATTTACATCAAAAATTAAAAAAAAATAAATATTTTAATAAATAAGGATGTCCTGATATAACAACATATCGTGTTCAAAACATGTTTTGTGTTATCCACAACTGCCATAATGATCAAACATGAGCGAGACAGAGAGATCAGATCATTAGCGTGATCCACAATAAACTTTCTTTGTGATCAGAATACCTGTATTGTGATCTGCGAGGGGTTGGAATACCATAGATTTCGTGTGTTTCTGTCTCCTCTTGCCGGTTTGGTCTTTTCTTAGACCGGTTTCGACCGCTCGCAATCTTCAGTAGCGGTGTTGTTCACTTTTGGCACTTTGGATGTTTTTTGGGCATCCTCACTGCACTGTCACTGTCACTTGTACTGTGACAGTATGGCGAGCAGCCGGACTAGGAAAAAACCAAACCAGCGGGAGAAGACCGAAACACATGAAATCTACAGTATTCCAACCACTTGCAGACCACAGAACAGGTATTCTAAATTGAACACAATTATTTGAATGAAATAACATGTTAGTGTTGATAACATTTCTGGAAATATAAATGATATAGAATTTATAAAAATTGAGAAAAAATCAATTTATATTACCTTTATTTCGAGCATATCGATCGGACAACCCTGCATGGCGGAAGTGAGCCAAGACTCGAGACCTTTCGCAAAATTTCTGATCGCCTGTGTCAGTGAACCTATAAAACAGTTTATAACATAAAATTTGCATACTTCATATTATAAATAAACAGTTATGTTCAATATGTTGTATACATCATGCGAGAAAAGCTACAATTATGAAACAAATAGTTTTAAATAATAACAAGATATTGTTTCCAACATACGTGACGGTATTATGATATTGATAGTTTCTTTGTTTTTATTAAAAAACAATTCTATATATTTTTCAACCTACAATATTCCAGACGTAATAACTTCGGTTATTACAAGTATTAGCTTACCGCAAAATAGGTATTCCAATTTATATTGGCTTATATTTATGACAGCGGTGAGTATAAAACCGATGGAATACTCACTGGGTATCGGTCTGAGGACATCCGGGATGAGCACCTGAACCAAATTCTGGTAGAACTGATAGTCGACCCTTTTGACAAAATCCTGCACCGGTACAAACTTGCACAGAATCAGCAGTTTAGTCCTGAAAATAGCAAAACATTTTAGAAGTATCGAAATGAAGAAAAAGCCAGGGGGAAAACCCAGTTTTAATTAATTATTCGTGTACAGTTCGCTAAATAATAGACCAAATTAGAAGGCATTTCTGGGAGGACTACAGGGGTTTGTAACATTCAACGCTTACTGGTCTGTTATTGTCACCTCAGTATGTTCCTTATTTGTGTGTTTCATGGATGACTGTTGAGGCAACCGAGAATAATAATTCCTTTTATGTTTATACAAGTATATATTTGTATAAATTTAATTTTAAATTTATTAAAGAAACTAAAGGTCTTTAAAGTATTAACATCCCCATATTTGCATCATAAATTCAATTATGCATTAATTTGCTTGGGTGCTTTATACACTGTTAAATTTTATTTTATATATCCATATATTTTTATGGAATAAAAATTTAGTAGTATTACAATTTAATACAGAGAATACTTCCTACATTCCTAACACATCTGTCTAAAAATAAACAATTGGGAAAAAATAAAATACTTGCTTAAGCAAAATTTAGGGAAAATGTGTGCATCTTCAATATTATATTTCAACTTAATGAAAATGTTTGTATTTAATTTAGATTACAAATTGAAGTAATACTTTGTTCACTTTTTAGGTTAAGTGCAGTGTTATTACAATGAAAAATCAACTCACTTCGATAAATACTTTTCTTCTTCGCACTCATCACCATTGTTGTTGTCCTGACACCTCCAGAATTCCCTCCACAGCGATTCTATAGTCACAAACTCCAGGTTGACAATGGCGTCCAGAAAAGCCTGGTTATCGGAAATTTTGAAAAAATGAAGAATTAAAATACTCATTATAAAATTAAACAAGTGTACAATTATGTTGCAGGATAAATTGGGAAGAACCGCAAAAAACTGTGAAAAACTTAAAAAAATATGCACACTTATATGGCTATAACAATTTATTAAAGGATAATGTTGCTCTTGTTTTCCTTGTGGTCAAGGAGATACCTTATGATATATTATGCAATCTCTATTTTTTACTTTATATAACTATTGTCAGTTTTGTATCCTTTAATAGCTAGTCTATTGTTTCTTTGAAGTACAGTGAAATACATTTCAGTTTAATATCTCTACAGTCCTGTACTCTGTACATCAGCATGGAAAATTTGAGTTAGAATATGTTCATATAGAATATATTAACGTGGTGAAAAATTGATATTTTGAGGAAGGACAAACAAGAAGAAGTCTTCTTTTTGGGCAAATATTGATAAGATAAGAGAAAATGAAAAGAAGATAGGGAAGAATAGCGATCCAATATGCATGGATTTTTCAAACTAAATTATGGTTTTTTCACACATGAAACCATTCAGAATTACTGAGAAGATAATCGATTATACAGGGGGGAATTCTTGTCATATAGATATGAAGTCAATCCCTATTATAGTACTATAAACAAATATGCTAATAATAACTTGGCCAAAAAAACAGGAAGAATGGCTTTTTTAAACCTATATATTTCTAAATTCTGCACACATTTGTGCTTTCTTTTGCAAATCAAAATGTTTGTGAGTACTTATATTAGAATTTTAATTAAATGATCCCAACAATTAATTAATATTCTAAAATAGATTATATTAATATTGAAATAAGTGTTCTTTTCGGACAAGTATTCATAAGATGAAGATTAAGAAGAATAACGCTCAAGAATATGCATGGTTTTTTTAAACTAAATTATGGTTTTTCCACACCTGAAACCATTCAGGGTGCTTGAATCACTGAGAAGATAATGGATTATACAGGAGGGATTTTTGTCATATAGATGTGAAGCCAATAAATATTATAGTGTTATAAAAAATATATTAACAATAACTTGGCCAAAAAAAAACAGGAAGAATGATTTTTTTTAAAGCTATATATTTCTAAATTGAGCTCACATTTGTGCTTCTTTTTGCAAATCAAAATGTTTGTGAGTACTTATATTAGAATTTTAATTAAATGATCCCAACAATTAATTAATATAAATAGGAATTATATTAGTATTGGAATAAGTCTGACCTCGCAGTGTTCCCTGTAGATCGATCTGAACGAGTCAATATCTTCAAGTGAGCAGTGGGAAGGCAGAGGGCATCCTGTAGGCAGTTCGATCTCCGGAAATTCCGGAATTGCTCTGCTTCCGTCCCCGAGGTATTCCTGGTTTTGACTCTGCGACAGTTAAAAAATATATATCAGATAATAATAATCGAATGAAACGACAAATAGGCAAATTATTTACGGCAGTGGCGCTGATTTTTCTGTTTGCATTTACCTAACATCGATATAAGATGCGATAAGCAATATGGTTGAGATTTGAGTATGAATGTAGGAAGCAAAATGCAAGATATAGTGACAATAAAAAGCTTTATCTTAGTACAACTTTATTATTGCAGATTAATGTAAAAAATAAGAATGTTTTCTTAGAATAAAATTAGCTTCTATTATGGTGAATGAAATGCATAAGTGTTAGTGATAAGAGAACTTTGAATGATGTACAGAAAGTGTAATTTCAAATTTTATATTTTTTGAATTTTATATTAGAAAACAATTTATATTGCCACATTAAAATTATTAAATTAAATTAAACATTAAATGAAAGTTTATTTTTCAATATTGCTTTATATAGTGAAATTGGCAGGTTATGGCCAGGTATGTGTTTTGTTATATGAAGTGAGTGGCTTATGTCTCCTACCTATCACTGTCAACTACTTACAAAATCAAATCCGTTAACTGTCATTTCACGGCCTCGTCGAGATGTAGAACAAGTTCTGACTTTATTGTGCCCAGCCTTCAATTTAACTTAAGTTAACTGCGTCGGGTTGCGTGAGAAAAGAAGTTATACAAACTGAGGCATGTAAATGTTTCAGAAAATACAAAAATACATGTGCAGAGTTACAAATTTCCTCGGAAACGATGAAAAGTATACCCAACGACTCACGATGAAGAAGAGTTAATTTTAAAGAACCAGTCAAATGAACGAAACCCAAAAGTCGAAATGGTCGCTCCTGGAAAAGTACATTGAGAAGTTGTTGTATTCTTTGCTCGGACTTGAGGAGAAGTATCTCGAACAAAGACACAGCAAGATCAAGTCCACGATTATGGGGAAATGAATTATTACACACCTCAATTTTTTAAACAAACAGGCTAGCTATAAATGAAAATTAAAATTGTTTCTCTACAAGAGGGCTCTGAGAAGATAAAATTATTTCTTATTTTAATTTTGAAAAAAGCCAGATGAAGAAGGAAATGTATTCCTAAAAAGTGATCCTCGTGAAGACTTATCTGGCACTGAAACCTGGTGTGCTGAATCAAAATCCGGTACAGAGTAATGGCTTATGTCTCCTACCTATCACTGTCAACTACTTATAAAATCAAATCCGTTACCTGTCATTTCACGGCCTTGTCGAGATATATAGAAGAAATTCTGACCTGTAGAGGCGTAGTGGAGTGCGGGGTCGGGTTATTGTCGACGACCTCCTGCTTGGTCCCGGCTCCCCCACCCATCCTGAACCTCTTGGCACCACCCCCGGTAGGTCCTCTGCCACCCCCGCCTCCGCCGCTGTTCTCATCGTTGACCACCTGGGTCAGCACCGATTCGGCCTTCACTCGGATGCCATAATAGTGGTATTTCGAATTGCCCCTGTTAAACAGAGCAGTCAAGCTTATACTGTCTGAGAATAAAGTACTGTGGAAGGGTACGTGTGAACTGGGAGAATAATAGAGAGATCGGGGACCTCTACAATGGGGCAGATATAATATGCGAAATATTATCCCTTCTGATCCAGAAGGAAGACGACCCTGTGAAAGACCAAAACAAAGATGGTGGAACCGAATAAAGGCCGACATGGAGAAGATTGGGGGCTACTGAAGAAGACTTGGAGGATTGGTGCAGCTAAATATCAATTTAGATATAAATGGCCCTGGGGATGATGAATGTAAACAATCAGATTTTAGTCTTATTCTATTTTGCTAAATAATTCAATGGAATATTGCTCGCAATATTTATTGTATTTAATTATGCATGGCACACAAAATACACAGTACCAACATGTTGCCAGTGATAATCAATAAAATGAAAATTAATAGCGAAGAAGAGGTTACAAATGCAAATAAGCATAAAATTGACCTCTATACCCTTATTAATTAAAATCTACAGCTTCTGGGAATGGAAATTATATAACACATTCAATACTTAGAGTTAATAAGAATTTAAGGGGCATAATACTTTTTATAATATCTTGTTACTGAAGTTCAGCAAAATAGTATTATTATTGTTACAATACAGACCCACAGTTATATAATATTAAATATAGAAATTCAAATTTAATTATTTCGGTTACTTATATTGAAATTTGAATTTAGAATATACAAGGTTTAGGCAATACAAAAGGTGTGGGCAGGTATGAGGACAAAGAGACCTGTTTTTCATATATTGTAAACAGCAAAGCCACAATTATATAATAGGGTTACATATTGTACACAAGTGTTAAGTGCTATGTAACCTACAAATACAAGAAAATATGAAATAATTCAACCCATTTGAGGAAAGCCCTACTATTGGCTTGCATTGTCAGCTCTGTAGCATTGTTGGCCTTGATAGCCCCATCCTTCATTGTTGAAACAGGCGCTGAACAATTATGAATAGGAGAACCAAATCCTGGTTTATTTATTTTCTTTGGGAGGGCTTGGCTCCGCCATTTTGAATTCGGAGATACAATCTTTTTTCTTACAGGGGCCATTATAAAATGAGATTAGGCGCAATTCGGGTGCCAACATTATAGGGGGGGCACACTCTTGAGATCCACTAGGGCTACTAAATACCGACCACGTGAGAGGTGGATACTTTGGACAATTAACGAATTTCGGGTTTTTCGGGTGGTACCCTATACCGGTACCTGGAATCAGAACCTACCTGGTTCCAAGGCGTCTAGTCCTGAGTCCGAGAAAAACCGAACGTATCAGCTTTCCGAATGAGGCGGCGTTCACAGGATCCAGTTTGTTATCGTAGCAATGGCGGAGGTAATGGTTGTAGAGAGTCGATCTCGGCAAAGAAACGCCTTCGGCGTTTTCGTAATTTTCCAGAAGCCATTGGACCTGTTGCACGTTCAAAACATGAAGCAAAAATAAATAATCTTATTACATTATGAAAAAGGAATATTTTTTTACAAATCTAATAAAGTTAATAATTAAAATTGAAAAGAATACCTACATAGTGTTACCTGTTACTATATTTCGGGAAAAAAGTCTGAACACTACAAACAGCTGTTCATATAAAATACTTTACGGTTTACTAGGGGAAAAAATGAATGATGAATCTATAATCTGAAAAGTGAGTAGAACAATTTAATTTTTTTAAAAATAATATTTCTATATAACTTTTAGAAAGAGATCGGACAACAGATTGTACTATGGCTAAATTCAAATTTCATTATACTTTTCTTAGCGACACATTTCTACGTTCGATTTCTTACTGTAGCTTAAAATATGGGAAGCACAAAAGTGAGGAGAGTAGAGGTTGGTTACCTGGGTTACCTTGTGGATCACCAGTAGGAACAATATATTTTTTGATTTACAATTTTTCAAAATATTTTTTAGGGTAATCAAAATATTCCATCAGCTCAATGTTTAAGCGCTATAACATTTTGCTACTTAGGTGAAGCTTAAACTAATCTTAATCCGTACTTAAGTATAAATTCAAACAAACAATACCAACTTTAATAATCCTAGCAACTTGCCAAAGAGTATAATTTGAAGGTAAAATCCATTTTTCTTACACAAGCACAGAGAAATGGCATTTTTAAAAACAAAAAGTATTTCTGTCGAAACCTTACCCTGTCCAGCCTTCAATTTAACTTAAGTTAACTGCTTCCGGTTGCTTGGGAAAAGGAGTTCAGATAAGACCAGATGGAAGTATGGGAAATGTGGGATACACTTATATATATATATACAGAGGCATGTACAATTTTCCTAGATAACGAGGACTCGTGAGTTGAGGATGAGGGGGAAGTAAATTATTTGGGAACTTGATTTTAAAGAACCAGCCGAAAGAATGAAACCCAAAAGCTGAAATGGTCGCAACTAGAAAAGCACATTGAGAAGACTTATCTGGCACCAAAGTACAAAGCCCAGAATTAGTTAAAACTGACCCTAACTGGGCAAGAATAAGGTCACGATAAAGAGGAAATATCTCAACTTTAAAGTACCAGTCGCCAGGCATTGAGAGCAGAATTGTCACAAGGCGCTTTGCTCGGAATCGACGATGAAGGGGAAATATATTAAATTCGGACTTTAAAAGAACAGTCGACAGGCAATTTGAGAGCGAACTGAGCCAACTGGGCATGTCTGAAGGAAACGCGCAAATGGAAATGGCTGGCCCACAATAGGGCTTTGAGAAGACTTATCAGGTGAAGTCCAAAGAACCTCGTCTCCTGCAAACCAATTGTTTTTTTTAGCCTATTTTTTGTACAATCAAATACATATAGTTAATGGTACAAATGTTGAGTGTTTTTTGTTTTTTTCCCACGTGTATGTCTCGATAAAAGAGACCACCCAATGATGGCACTTTTGTCACATGAGCAGCTTACGGCATCGGATTGAGAAAATCTCTAGGCAATCGGACGCGGGGGGGATAATGGACGGGTAAGAGAGGAAAGGGATTGAACGAGTGGATTAGGATGTGGAGAAAGGCGGGAATGGAACTTCAGGAAGCGAGAATTATCGACTTCGTCAACTGTCGGTATTTTGAGGTCACGGTGGATTGTCTGGTCAGAAACATACCGGGGAGCATTAAGGATGGTATGAAGGACTTTTGACTGGAATCTCTGGATGCGGGCGATGTCGGATTTCTTGGCGGAACCCCATACCTCTATTCCGTAAGTCCGTGTCGGATTTAATATGGATTTGTATATTGTCAGTTTGTTGTCTATTGTAAGTTTTGATGTCCTTTTCAAAAGAGGTCTTACTTAGGAGTCCAAATTTACGGTTTAGGTATATTCTTTTCAGTCGGGTATGGTGGTTCCTGCAAACCGACTGGACAGAGTTACTTGAAAGTGGGGTTCCGCCAAGAGATCCAATATCGCCCGCATCCAGAGATTCCAGTCAAAAGTCTTTCTTACCATCCTTAATGCTCCCCTGTATGTTTCTAACCACACAATCCACCGTGACCTCAACATACCGACAGTGGTGGTCTCTTTTATCGAGACATTGACGTGAAAAGAAAACACTCAACATTTGTACCAATAACTTTATATAGTTGATTGTACAAAAATAAAAAACTTGAAAGTAGCCCGGAATGCATATAGGAACCATTATTTGCATATCATTTTTCTCGGTGTCCTATTTGTATTTGCCTCCCCACGGTGAATGGTTACTCCTACTTCCCGCGAATCTTCGCTTGCGACACTCCTCCACGCTCCCTAGGGGAGGCGTTAGGGGATCCGTCCAGTCTGAATGCTTCAAATTGATAGCGAGGGTCTGGTAACTTACCGTTGTCGGTGATACCCTCGTAGCGTGGACGATGTTCGGTTGGCTGTCCGCGTCCGATATGGCAGCGGCGGCCGGTCCTCCGCCTCCGGCTCCTCCGCCTCCGCCTCCGGCTCCTCCGCCGCCGCCTCCGCCCGCTGTTCCCCGCCGCCGCCGCCTCCGCCCGCTGTTCCCCGCCTCCGCCTCCGCTGTTGGCCGCCGCGTTCGCGTTCACCAGGTAGGCCACGTCCTTTTCGTCCCGTACACCGTTTTACATCCCCCGGTTACAATGTTACACATGTTTTTTGTTCCCCGTTACGCAAGCGGTACACATGCAGCGTGGAGCACCCGGACACACACACAGACAGGGGCGTCACGGGAGAGAGAGTCACATGCCGCGGGATCCGGGGAAGCGACAACAAGCAAACGGCATAATGTTAGAATTTCGGGTATTAATTCAGGGTTCAATTATATTGGGTTGACAACTAAGTAATTGCGGAATTCACCGACAAGTGGCGTTGTACCTGCACGCTACGCGACGCCGATCGTCAGCCAGAGTATCGCGGCGGAAAACCAAAGCTGCTTGAATGTTTTCGGACGAAAACATTTTTCTCCAAAGGATATTTATAAATAGAGTATTCCAGGGTAATGATGCAAAACAAAATACTATCAGTGCACGTCCAGAGTCAGATACTTATGCAAAACGGTTGGCCGAAATTCCTCAGCGGTATCTAACGGAGAGCCACTATAGTGGCCCGTAGTACCTCAGTGGCATCTTATGGAAGGCCACTATAGTGGCTCGTCGTAGCGAAAGGTTTAAGTACGTCATCTTTGCAGAGAGAAGTCAAAGATGGTATTGACTGAGCGTATAAGATACATTCAGCTTCTCTGCAATGTCCCTTGTTGAACTATGGCGATCTGAATCAATAATGGTCATCATCGACCTCCACTGGACGTCCGGAGCGCTCCTCGTCTTTTAATGAAAAATCCCCCTACCGGAATTTTGCGAACCGGTACTGTTGTTCTTTTAAGGCATTTACACCTTTGCGAAAATAAAAAAGCAAAATGTGACGGAAATGCTCACTTCGGTTCACCGTGTTTTAGCTTTTTATACACACACACACAATTCAGCCGGTCGATGTAATTTTGATACTGAATGTTTCAGTAAGGACCAAATAATAACGTATCAATGAATCTTATCTGTGCAAAGATGTTGACGTACTTAAAAATATGTACAACGCCATATGTTCACTTGTTGGTGAATTCCGCAATTACTTAGTTGTCAACCCAATAAAACCGCAAGAGGATTGCTAAACTAATAGTGTCACCGATTGGCTTCCAGTATTCTGATGGATCCTGATGACGGAGCCGGTAAGGGCAACCGAAAGGGCTCTACGGTCAACCCCTGCCGTACGACAGTTCTTCCCACATTACGCCATCTTACCGGAAGCCAAACTGTGACAATTCAAGTTCCGGTCGCGCTTGAAACCTTCGCTCATTGTATAAAGTCACTAATAATCTACACAAATATAATTTCCAATCCACTTTTACCCTCTGAGCTTTAGAAAAGTACTAGGGACCTAGGAGTTACCCAGCCCTTTCATTTTCAATTTGAACTGATTGAAACCTTAAACTCAAATAACTTCAGTTTTTTACAAAGTTTCACGTTTTAATAAGGCGAAGAGTCGAAATTATAGCAGGGGAGTGTTTAAACCCAAAACTTGTCAGGGTTTCGATTTCGGGGAACAAAAATGTTTATTTCTTTGATAATTCAGTAATTATTATATTTTTTCTTAAACTCGTGAGCCTAATTGATATTTTGACTGAATTTGGTTTTGTAGCCCTTTCCTAGAACAACTGTTTGCAGAGAAACAGCAAATCCTCAATACAAAAGGGTTTTCAGAATCTAATCTGCTCCGGACTTCGGGAAATGATAAACTCCAAAAATTCATTTTCTAAAATACGTCATTTTAAAATAACCTCCTTAAATTTATATCCCAAGTTTGTTTCGAAAAGTTTTTTCAAAGAATAGTTTTTGAAAAAAGTTAAACAAAAGAGAAAAAGTTTTCCTTTTTTCACCGAATGTAAAAGGAGCGTATCAAGAGGAAATAACGAGCTCAGAAGGTAAGAGCAGCTCACGTGGGCCATAATAAATAATAATTTAATTTTGAACCATAATTTAATGCTTAATTTACGTAAAAATAATAAATTGGGACACGTCCGATCGATAATCAATTAATCCTCGTGCGGTTATGATCAATAAAAACTGACCCATTTCACACACACACACACACAAGCATTATTTCACATGGTACACAGGTATTATTATTTCATTTAACAATTGAACAATATGTATGCAAAGAAAATGTTACACAAATTACTGTTTTTTTTAAACAAGCCCTCAATATAAAGACAGTAATGTGATATATACCCCTTAATATTGTCCGCTAATCGTTCCTGAGATAGGGACGAAAATAAGTATTTTGATAAGAAGCATTTTCAACACTTCCTTTGGGCTTACATTCAAAAAACGATTTAAGCCCCATTTATGGCACAGTGAAACGAAATCAGGATTCACCCTAATTATGTTTGTATTTAATTTTATTGGCCAAAATTTAAAATGTAAAAACTTTATATCAGATAGAACTAAAATTTTTTTTATTTATTGTACGGTATTCAACGCTTTTTTCATAATAGAATATTATGTAGAATACAGAATTCGGTCTTGTAACAAAACTGAAGTCTATAATGCACTATTAAAAGTTTTGATATTTAATATTCCCATTTTTATCCTGTTTTTTATATTTAATCTTATTTTTTCAATAATTGGAATAAATCTTTTAGGCTGCGTTCATTGCAAGGCAGTATTTGACTTGGAAAAACGTTTACACGCGACACAGCAAACAATAAAATGAAATCGATATTTAACAAGAGTGATCGAGACTACACTTTTATGGCGATGATCGATATGTTGTTTACCGATATAAACGCGGCAGACCAATCGCAACATAAACTATATGTACATGTTAAACGGACCAATAATGCATACTTCAGGTTTTTAGTACGTTAAGCGAAAACGGGGTAAGAGAAAATATGTATAGCATTAATTTATGCGGGGAGTCGACAAATGGCTTCGACAATGGTTTTGTAATAGGACATACAATTAAAAAAAATTCTATGTACATTTGAAAAACATGAAAGTTTTTCTTCATATAAATGTAAAATATATTGTTGGAAATTTTAGTTTTAATCCACATCTTTGGTTCGAGTTCAATATTTACAAGAAGGAAGCTTTCCATTAATCGTGCGATTTTCTGTCTTAAACTAAACTGATTCCATTAGCATTCTGATTTTATTATAGTGGCATAACTGAAACAGAACTAAATGTTTCGGGTTTTTTTTCCTTTTACGATTGCGCAGTTTCGGCCATTTGTGCCACTCCTCCGCTCCGAAACAGATATTAGTATTTTTAATTTCTCCTCATAGAACGAATTTGAAAAACAAAACATGGGGAGACCAACACCAAAATCCAAAGCCACAAATTCCGTACACGCTGTTTTATATTATATTCGAATTACCTGATATTTCCTCCGAAGCTGGCTACTACGGGGGTGTAGGGGGAGTTTTTTCAGGCGCTATCGGATACCCAACGGTTTCAGTTCGAGATGAATATCAAAAATTATTCGATTTAACCTAATTATTAAAGATTTTGTTTAAAACAAGAGCGGAGCGGGAAAGGAAATTCGGCTGAAAGACGGGAAAGTCGTAGACCGGAATGAAGCTGTTTTGAAAAATGTGAAATATTGTGAAAATTTGTTGGTCGAAAATGAGATTTGCGGGTGTAAACTTTTGTTGTTTTTATGTTTTCCTTTTTCTCCCTTTAACCTTATAATAATAATTTGCCCTGTCCGAAACTATTTCCAATTCACAAAAGACTTATACAAAATGCTGTTTGGCCCATTTCATTATCTTAAAAAAAATAAAATAAAAAATAGACAGGTACAAAGTTAACAGATGTTAATCCATAGAAACAGATGTGAAATCGGCCATGCATGTTGTGGTATGTAATTGCCTACGGCAAGGTGGTTCCGGTGCTCGCCCCCGCCCTCCCCTCTAACAGCTGGTATTTCGAAACCAAAAAAACCAACGTTTTCGTTGGGTTCGGAAAATACCGGTTGAACGAACCGTGTTAAAAAAAAATTCAAGTTCGAATATTGAGGGTGCTGCCTGTACGAGGAAAAGCGAAATATAAGGGTGGAGAATAATTTTTGGAATAAAAGACTGGGGTGATTCTTCCGTTTGTCCCCTTCAGACTAGACTCATATTTGGCATCTCACCGTTGACTATAGCATGCAAGTCTGTATTACAGTGAAATACCGTAATAACTATACTGCAGGCACTGATACTGTAGTTCAATTTTATAATTAAATATTTAATATTGATTTGTTCAAAAAAACAATATGAGAAGTTAAACCATTAAACATCCAACACACAGGCCTATGTTCCAGTCAAATTTTGAACGGCCAAAATATCAATTATTTAATATAATAAATTGAATTTAAATACCATAGATTTGTTGTGTTTCTGTCTCCTCTCGTTGGTTTGGTCTTTTGCTAGACCGGTTTCGGCTGCTTGCCATCCTCAGTAGCAGTGTTAGTCATTACAGACCAAACCGGCGAGAGGAGACAGAAACACAACAAATCTATGATGTTCCAACCCTTCGCAGACCACAAAACAGGTATGTTACAATTAATTTAAATATTTTTGTTTACGTTTATTAGAATTTTAAAAACAAAAGACACAATGGTGCAGTAGTCCATGCAATCAGGGTAAGACAATAAACATCTATTAACCAGTTTAAATTATCTCAGTGTACTATCAGTGCTAAATTTATGCTAATATGAATTCGATGCTCGTGACAACGGTGAGAATCCAAAACTGCAGACATATCCAAAAAGGATAAGAGAAAAAAATCAATTCCGTTATAAAACTTGCCTATAACTAACTCTCAATTATAATGACTATCTAACTTCTGCTGTTCCTAATTTGAAATTGAAGCACCTGTATTTGTACTACTTATTTTGGTGGTGATAATAATCGTGCAATTTCTGTGGCTCAAGCTAGAACCAGAATTTCGGCTTCTTGCAATCCAACAAAAATTGTAGTTTTGGAGCGATAATAAAGCAGAGTGCCGAATCACCGACTGTGGCCAGAAGCCGATATGGGTTTGGCTCAAGAAAAAAATTCAGCAAGAAATAACCCATAGATTTGTGTTTCTGTCTCCTCTCGCTGGTTTGGTCTTTTGCTAGACTGGTTTCGGTCGCTTCACTTGTACTGTGATTGACACCACTTGGTCGCCCTCTTCAGATGCGGTGTTAAGCGGTGACAGTGACAGTGAAGTGAGGATGCCCGAAAAACATCCAAAGTGCCAATAGTGACTAACACCGCTGCTGAAGATGGCGAGCAGCCGAAACCGGTATGGCAATAGACCAAACTAGCAAGAGGAGACAGAAACACAAATCTACGGTATATTCCAACCCCTCACAGACCATAAAACAAGTATGTTAAATTATTAATAACCCTTTGAATTATTTAAATTTCAATTGTTCCTCCGACAGAATATAAAGCTTAATTCCAAAGACCATTTTTTTTTACCTAGAAATTAATTACTACATGTCCTGGTTACCTCTTCGATTGCGGACTGAGAGCAAAGGAAGGTTTTCTTTTTCTTTGAAATTTTGAGTAAATTGTGGAAAAATTGAGACTTACGGCTGCGACAGTCTGAGGACTTGTTCTTGTGCCGATGATGGCTGCATGATCAGTGTCGACGCCCTGCTGTATCAGGTACGCTGTATTGCCGATGAGCTGCCCCTGAGAGAGAGAGAGAGAGACAGACAGAGAGACAGACCCATCCGTCAATAGACAACAGACACAATAAGAGGGAGGTAGAAAAGGAGAAAGAGAAAGACAAAAAACAATAATAAAAAATGCAAGAAAAGAAACAGAAAACAAACAAAACGGCCGGGACAAAGATAAAAAATATAAAAACGGGATAAGAATGAACGAATTGAGCATATGGCCGCGAGAGAAGAATACACACACACACACACACACAAGATTTTAACAACAGAAAAATGCTAAGTTCATTTGGACAATGTCTACCGAATAATAGAACTCACACAGAAAGAAAAATCTTCAAACTACTCATAAATTGGAAAAAGTACACAATGCCTTGGAAAAAATCAGTAGTGTCTGGAGACCATAATAAAAAAAAACCAAAGAATTGATACAAAAAGAAGAAAATTATGCCTAAAGAATAATCTAGTATAATATGGATTTTAAACAGAACAAAACTCTGCTTTACACTTTTATCAGAAGTTTTAAGGAGCACAAAGTACTTTGGCTTTGGTTTAATTTATACCATTAGGGTTAGTTATTTTTCAATTTTTTTTAATTTGTGAATTCCTCAAAGATAGTTAAAAATAAGTTCTTGCCTTATTGATTCTGTTTTTTTTAATTCAATGGTCATTAACTGAGCAATTTATTAACATTAATTTGTTATTATATATTTAATATTAGCCCCAGTAAATAATACAGAAATAAATCTGGGAACGCAATTGCAGGTAAACTGATATCTAGATTTTGTATTTCAATCAATGTAATAATAAACAGAAATACTGGAATTAACTTTACAAAGTGATTATAATTTGTTATGCACAATCTGAAGATTCTTTATTAAATTTAGAAATAAATTAAATGTTAAATGAAGTACAAGGGCTGAATACAAAAAAATGTTGGATTTTCAGCAGAAATTTACTCCATTATAATTTGGTAACACATCCAATTAGGAATATAAAGAAAAAATAATGTAAATTTGATAGGTCCTAAATAGAAGACTCAACGCAAAATGGGACAATTCGGCAAAATAATCTGCATTCCAATTCTGCTACAAGTGCAAAAGCGACAAAACTATGTGCGCATCTTCAATGCATAAAAAAAAGGCAGTGCTTTAAATTGGCAATATACAGTTGTTTATAACCACTTTACTGCAAAACCATAATTGAAAGGGAGAAGGAGGGTTGGAATCAATAATTTCGGAAGCAACTAAACAAGGGAGAAACTTAAGATATTAAGACTGGTGAAGTCCATATGCAAACGAGAATTTGGTTTCACAGAAAGCGATTCCATAATAGCAGCTATTTTGTCATCCAACATACGAGCAAGAAGCCACAAGGAGCTCAAAATCTAAAATTTTGATACAGCTTCGATGATATTCTATGAGAATTAATATTACCAAAAAACAAAACAGAAATACCAACTGGAACTTCCAACCGAAAAAATCTTTTTCTAATAAAAATTTATTATGATCAAAAAAATGTTTTGAAACAAAATTAAAAATATTATTAATAATCAGTAATAGTTAATAAAATATAAATGAAGCTGGACTATTTTATTTACAGCATAAATATGTTGGTCTGCCACCAGAAGGGCCAAATTCCATGCTACTATTAGACATCCGAAATTTTCTTTTCTTTATTCATCTTTTCTTTTATATAGACAACTATAGAACAAAGGTCTGAAATATACCAAAGCTAAAATGTCATTTTGCCAAATTTCAAATGTAAACAGTACAAAACTAAAGCAGCAACCTGTCCTATATCGAAATTTACCATTATCAATTAATTTAATTTCCCTCAACAGCACCTCTCAACTTTTAAATGTTTATTCATTTTTCTAATAAATTTCTTTTCCGTGAATTTTGTTTTCATTCATTCACGAACACAAAACAATAAAGCTTGGTTGTAAAAAAAAAGTAATGGAGCGCCGAATGTAATGGTGTATTGAATGGAATTCAATTTTCCAATTCAGTTTTTAAAAGTTTTGGTATATAAAATGGTCGGAGTTCGGAAAGGATATGGTAGTGAATACAGGATGGAAGGATTTCGCTACACTCTTCTAAATACTGTAATAATTTATATAACATTCTACTGCACAATAGAGCTCGTGACACTAATAGATACTACAAATTTAAAAAAATTAGTGAAAATTAACTTGGGTTATTACCTGGGTGTAGGTAACTGGGGTTGTGTTGCCTGGTGTGTAGTACTGGCCCGATGTCGATGTGTACATCGCACCCGATTCACCGACAGTATAAACAGGATACCTGAAATTTATTTATTATTATTTAATAAATATATATATAATATTATTTCACCATTCCTTATATAATACAGTTCAATTGGCAGATTACGGCCAGTTATATGCTTTGTGATACAGTCTATGTCCCCTTTCATTACTTACAACTAAAACTAACGTTCATGGCATACAGGCGGATTTGAACTAATATACACTGTGCAGTGAGAATTACATAATGCTCAAGTAATACTAACATACTGTGAAGGATAGGACCATGACAATATTAGGAAACCCCCACAGACCTCTCAATAAATATCTTAAACTGTTTAGTTTAACCAATTATTTGTGTTTGCTTTTCACACAATTGTGAATTCAATACATGCATGAACGGCTTATGTTGCCTCCTACCACTGTCACATATTTACCATGGCATATGGGTGGATTTGAACCACCGACTTCTGAGTTCAAAGGTGCACACTGATTGATTTAAAAATATACTTATTATAATTCTAAATTAGTAAAAATAGTGTTCCTAAAATCCAGACTGAACATTTTAGGCTCAATTTAAACCTGCAATTGACCTAACCGTGAACTTAACTTAAAGCTGAATCGCCAGCTGACTAGAAATTGCATCAGACGCATTGTTATTATTTATGTAATTAAATTAATACATAAATTTGGCCCACCACACCGAGGTTTGAACCTAGGTCAAACCACCTCTTTCTTGACTTCTTCAAATTTGATCAAATTTAAAAAATAAAGTACACAAAAACAAAATCAGTTCGAAATTTACTTACATCTGACCATTGCTCGTAGTGTAAATGGTCTGCTCTCCTGTCCCTTCGACATACTGAACATAGGAGTGGGTCACTTCGTCAGAACCAGCATCTGAAGCTGATCCATATAAATAAATAAGAAATCGGATGTAAAAAAAGAAAAAGAAATGACTAAAGTACATGCCTAAAATATGACAAAATGTTGATATTCCTCGGAGGAATAATTGAAAATTTCAAGATCATTATTTCCAGTTTTGTACTTGTCAGAAATTGTGCTACATTACAGATATTATTATCTATAAATCTGAAATTTATTATTTAATAATAAATGCAGGCTTGTTTATTTTAATTAACAGCCGCCCGACTGTTATTTTTTGGGCAACAGTTCCAAACAAATTTAAAATTAATCAGGCTGACCCAAGTAATAAGAGTGCAGCAGACAGATTGTTGTTTTGAGAAAAGAGAGATATTGTCAGAAACAATGAACTAAATATACTGACTAAGCGATTAAACCCTTTTTAAATATTTGTTTAAAGATCAAAGATACATCAATATACAAACAGTACAACAAACAAAGCCAAAAACTGAATGAAAAAAAGGACAAAAGTTCAAACAAAGCTGAATTATCAACAACAACGAAATATACAACAAACATGAATTGTATTTAAATTGGCAGGAACCAGAAACAATTTCATATACTCTTCATTATAAAATACAGTTTTCATCCCAGTTCACAGTTTTACAAAGGGCAGAATTTTATTCCTTAATTAAATAAGTAGTAATCATAATATTATTCAGTGCAAATCGATCATTTTATAAATTAAAACATTCCTTAATGAGATAACAAAACGAATTAATCAATCTACACATGGATCGCATTTTAAAAAGGTAATTGTTTTCTTGCATTATCAGTTAGTTGCCTCTATATAGATAGTCAAGGATCCGCCACACCAATGTTAACAAACAAAGTTAAAAAAAACAGAAAATTAATGCACACAAAATTAAAACAAAAAAAAACCAACAACAAAGCAAAAAGTGCAAATTTCACAACAAATTAAGCAATTTTTAATCGGATAACGGTGTTGGTAAAAATGGGGGGGGAAAGGGAATTATAGCCTAGCTTGAGCCTTCTCTGACTTATTTCATCTTACTAAATTACGTGAAATCAATTCTGAAATTAACTTAAATATTACTGGAAGATGAGTGGAATTTTTTCACAACCAACAACACCAGGCATTCAAAATTTCTAGCGGTCTCAAAAACACCAAGTATCCACCTATTCTTTAGGGATATTTATTTTTCGTATTCGCACAACAATGTTCATTTTCCCCCAAACGGTCCAAATTTTTGGCCAGGAGCTCTCGCACGTAAAAGTTTTGCTACTGTAAGTGTCTCGCTTAGGGTAAATGGAGAAAATGTCATGCTGTACTGTCATCTAGGCAACGGTAGAAACTGAGTTTTTTCTATCCAATCTGAAAGTTATGTTGTGTAAGTGAAGTGACATGTAGCTGTAAGTACCTCAGTGTTGCTACTGATGGAATGCAACTAGATGACAAGGCGAGAAGAGCTTAATGACAATCAAATGAGAGGATAGAGAAACATTAAAAATATTTTATTCATTAAAAACTGATCGGACAAATAAACAATATCGTGAAGAAAGACCCTCTCGAATATTCTCCAAAACAGTGTCACACAAAAATTCTAAACACTCCAAGCAAAAAAAAACCAATGCATACAATTTATGAAAACACAAACACGCAGAGAACAAAACATGAAAAATACGCATAGACAACAGTGTTGTCTGTCTTCTGTGACTCAGACAAGCTGAATCGGGTTTTTCACGGAATTGATAAAATATTCCTCCTTAAAAAACATGTCAACAAACAGATGGAATCCCAAAATTCAATACAACAAAAATTCTACAACTGATGAAAAACAAAAATAAAAAAACAACAAAAGAACAGTCAAAAAGGAGAAAAAAGTGTAAATCCACACAGGCACACCACATTGAAAAAAAAAAACTTTAATTTCAAAACCAAGCTTACCGACAACTCCTGGATTGACGGACGTCAATGAAGCGTAAGACCTTGGTATGACTCCTTTCGTATTATAAGTTTTTTGTTTTTTGGGGTTCGAGATTTTTCAAGGTGGTGTGGATTGGTTAAGTTTTGTTTTTGCGTTCCATTCGGCGGGTTAGTTTTGGGTGCGGCGCACACGCGGTGGTTGGTAAGACATGGAAAAAAAACGAAATGACAAAACAGCAAATAGGAAACGACTGAGAAACAACACGGAGCTGGATATGAAACCTCGCGGCCTGGACGCAAAGGAATTATTTCAATTTCAATTAACAAATTCGTGCCGAAAGAATGCTACTGGCCTTGGCGAGAAGTAGAAACATCCTCTCTAGGATAGGAGCAAACAAACAATAGATGACCGAGATACTCCAAGCACGTGCCTCAACTTCCCATAAATGTTTCAAAACTATCTTTTTTCTGCGTTATAAAATTGACAAGTAACAATAATCTTCGTGAAAACAATCTTCTACTGATATTCCTTAGAAATTGAAAAATTATCTACAACACTTAGATCTAACGAAAAAGACTAACGCCAATTTTTTTTAACATTCATCATTAGTTGGAAAATAGATTGTTGGCTCACAAATTTAAAATTCGGATAATATGTATACAGATCGTAATTAAAACCATGAATTAAAGTAATATCAGTTTTCTGCGAACTGATATCTCAAAATATGAATTTCAAATAAATAACATGGGCAGAAATTCAGACCTGGGTGGGAAATTAACACTATCTGAAAACTAGTCTGGAACTTTAACTCAATAGTTATAGATATGCCCCATGTTACAAAGCTCCTACACATCACCACTAAATTCAACAAAAGTAACCCTACAGGTGATAAAAGAAAATCTGAAATAGCAAAAATTGTGAGTTCAACATTAATTCAAAAACATATACATATATAATATTATATACTGATAAAATAATGGAAGAAACTGAAATAGAACTGCTTCATGCAACAGAAACACAGGAAATAAATATTACAATCAATTGTGATTTGTAAAAAAATTTTCAAACAATACAATATGATGAACTAAAAAAAGAGAAAACAAAAGTACAGAGTATAAAATTTCAAAAAGTTATATAAAGAAGTATTAACAAAGAGAATACTGAAAGGTATGAAATACACTTCACAAATAAGGACACAGAACAACAGTCAAGAGGAAGAGAAAGATAGAAGAAAAAACAATAACTAGTTATTCTTTTTATATTTCTTACCAACGGCTGGGTTAACAGTAGTCAATGATGCATACGATGGATCGCCTCCTTTATCGTTTATTTTTTGTTTTTGTTTTTTTAATACATTTTCGGTTAATTTTTGTTTGTTTGTTTGGCGGAAAGACATGAAAAAAGATTCGACAGAATGAAAAAAAATTGGCGTCGCTCGTTTTGAAAGCAAGACATATAAAATGCAAAATTTTCAACATATAAAATAAATACTATTTATCACTAACTTCTGGTAGGATTGGATAGAGCTGTGGGAGGCACTTCGGTATTCCAGGATTTTTCCTGTGTTTGGAAACCATCTGAGGGCCTTCTATTGAAAGGGTTTTTTGCTTCTGACATATTCAAACTATTACCGGTTCCGACTGAAGAGTGGATCACCTAGGGGTCCTATATATACCTGGAGGTGAGGTGTTGTTAATCCATTTGGGATTGAGACTTATTGTTTGCCCATATTACCGAGGGCAAAAACCCTTCCAGTAGAGCCAGCTGGGGTGGTTTCCAAACACAGAAAAAGATCGTTTAACATACCTGTTTTGTGGTCTGCGAGGGGTTGGAATACAGTAAATTTCATGTATTTCTGTCTCCTTTTGCTGGTTTGGTCTTTTGCTAAACCGGTTTCGGCTGCTTGCTATCTTCAGTAGCGGTGTTTGTCACTTTTGACACTTTGGCTGTTTTTTGGTCATTTCTTGGGGGATGTACTTGTGTACAGTACAAGTGACAGTGACAGTGCTGTGAGGATGCCCGAAAAACATCCAAAGTACCAATAGTAACTTAACTAACACCACTACTGAAGATGGCGAACAGCCGAAACCGGTCTAGCAAAAGACTAAACCAGCGAGAGGAGACAGAAACACAAAAATCTACGGTACAGAAAAAATCCCATGACAGTGGAGGGTCAACCCCTGCCAACCGAGGTTCTTCCCACATTATTACGTGACCCTACCAGAAGTTAATGATAATTCAAGTTCTGGTCGCAGATACCATCCGTCATTTACTATTACTATTGTTAAACATTCACGCAATCAATGGATACTGTCAATATTACTGATCGTAAAAGTTTTTTTATTCTTCTTATATATAACAATTAAGATTGGGCCAGTTATAGTAGTCTAAAGGCTGCAGTCGGTATTTAAAGCATTTTAAGTATTGACAATATATATTGATTCTCTGACGGATATTATTTGTACAATATTTCAGGAAGCAGTATATCGACCTGCACCACGCATGTTTTATTTATACAACGGGAACCCAATATATATTGGCGATAATCTAGGCTACCGAACATAATCTGTAAGTTATAAATATACAAAAGAAATAACCGCAATTTTCCTTTTATGGAAAATTATACTGAAAGGTTATACGTGACAATACCTCGTAGAGAAAATGTTTACCCGGATATATATATATATGACAAAAATAGATTTTTTGAGATTTCAGAAAAAAAAAGAAATGTGGATTATCCCTGTCTAAGCATGCGTTCGTGAGAAAAAAAGGGTCCTTTCCTGTATTATCCGGATAATGGACAGTGGACAATATTTACAATCGGTGAGTTAACAGAGGTGAAACAGTTTTGTTAATACGAAAGTTAAGATGTTAGTAAACCAGCAAAAAGGATAATTGTGTATGCACATTAATGAAACAAGAATATTAATAAAAAACAAAAAAATAAATGCAAAATAAAATAGAATTTAAAAACAATTTGACAGGTTCCCCATATCATTGGCGGTACAATTCCTAGACTTGTTATCCCTTAAGATTCAATAAGAACAAACAACATTGAAAAAATCCATGTACCAAATAAGTGGAATGCTTAATATTTTTTGGAAATAATTGGTTAATTATCTGCAATAATGACCAGCATTAAATTATCAAGTTTTTTTAATCGCTGTGTAATGAGGCTGCTTGTGTGCCTATTTCAAACCAGTTTATAAGGTAATATCTTATACGTAATGCAGCCAGGGAAACCCCTGTATATTAGTACATTTTTTTAATGATGATTGGAGATTCAGATTGTTTTTCTTTAAAGCCAATATTCTTTAATTTGCAAGAGGTTTTTTTCTAAAACATTTTTCAGGATTCAACACAATTATTTCCATCGCTCATTAAGTCAGATTAGTTTCGAATTATGCGGTATATCTCCAGGAACCCATAAGGGCACTAATCAAGGGACTCATGTCCCCTGACTGCATTTTGAGAACTTTTATCAGCGAGTAGGCAAAATAAGAATGGAAACCACCCAGTCTAATATTCTCCTAGGTCTAGAAACTGTAATTTTAATATGTACCTGTGACCGTAATGAAATGTCCCGCTTCGACGGGCGGACTGCCCTCGTTTGGCGCGGGCTGAAGCGTCGCCGGCTCATCGCAGGAATTACCTGGACTGCTCAGCACTGGTTCAGAGTCACCCTGAGTGCAGAAAAAGGAATTAATTTCAAATATTTATTTTCCTCAATCATATACACAGCCCCATCATCAGCTTTCACTATCACTATACCCCATTTACGACTGACCTACATGTTAACGTCCGATTAAAACACGCATACGCATATTGAATTGGCAAATAACCTGTATATTTCTGTGTGCTGTTATCGTAATAGAGTGGTTGGAATCAACCGAGTTTTCTGGACTCATCTGCACGGTCGGAGTCACCTGCGAACAGAATATTTGAATTTCAACACTCGTACATTCCAGTCGTATATTCAGTATTCAATTTTAAAATTCTAAATTCCAATCACTCGATGGAAACCTGCATCAAATCAGAAATTTTGTAAAATACCAATTTCGGTAAAGAGAGAAACTTTACCAAACTATTCCATCAATCAGAAAAGGGTACAACGGACATGACAATAATCGAACATTGTCATAGCAACCTATTGATAAAGCCAAACTGTCCCTATGGCAACACAGTTAAGATTCCTCTGGACAATCCAGGCAATTCTTAGTGTTTTTTCTTCTTTATTCAACTACGCCTTCTACAGGCTGAATTTCCATTCCTTAAATTTCGCACACGCCAACCAGAATAGAAAAAAAACACTAAGCATCCGAAAATATTAATTAACTTCCCAGACTTAAGTACAACGATCATGAGTATCGAAGTCCTCAAACGTCTCCAAATCAATTCTTAAAATACGGTCTTATCGGTAGGGCTAAATATTAAGAAATAAAAAAAGGGGATAGCTAACCGATAGTTGTACCTGGATTAGTTGAGCTTGGGGCACTACCGAAACCGTCGCAGTACCGGCGGTATCCCCAGACGGCTGACCTGCGCTCGCCATACCCCAGAATTCTGAAAAACAAACAGATCTCAACACCTCTGGCCGATTTATGGCTCCGAACCGAGTTTTTCCCCCCCCCAACAGTAGTCCTCCAAAGAACCAGTAAGAAGTTGAGTCTGCACAGTGTGTATTACTTTAATCAACAGAAAAATTGATTTTGCCTAAATACTGACTCTCAGAATATCATGAAAATTGAATTTATATCCGAAAAGATCATTATAAGCAAGAAAAAACTGAAATAATTACATTATCATTTTGTATTAAACTTATTTTTTAACACGTTGACTGCCAGGCGCATTTTCCACGGTTTGCCCAAGGCGCCAACATGAATTTTTCATTATGTGATGAAAAAAAGCAAACACAAATTACACAAATTAATTACAACTTATTTCTGTATGTTCTATATTGCATTAATTTCTTCAAACCATTATAGTAACAATGGTATTATTGAACAATGTATCAGTATCAATATTTACACTAATTATGTACTTTTATCATTTGCTGCGTCGCCGGTGACCGGTGGCCCCCACGGCAGTCAACGTGTTAATACGAATAATTCAAAATAAATCACAATTTATAAATTCATTTCCAGTAAATGCTATAAATAAAATCCAAATTGATACAAATCACATTTTTAAACAGCACTACATTCCTTCAATACTGGGATACTAATTTTGTTATTTATAAGACTGATTATTGTACACAAGTAATATGGAATATAAGGTACAATCAAGATTTAGTTATAGTGTGGTAATGGTTATCACAGAATGAAAAATAAATGAAACCGAACCGACCGAAAATAAACGCTCAAGTCTTGTGCCGTGTAAATTAAACATGTATTAATTTACTTTTTGAGATAAGACACAAAATAAACAATGCATTAATGACTAATATTTTTTTCTGAAAATAATGCAAATACGGATGAAACTAAAAGGACAATATCTGACTGGGGACAATCGATAAAATGATCGAATACTTATCTGAAGTGAAAGTATGAGGCCTGGACACTGTTGGGTCACAAAAACAATAAATGAGCGTATTTCACACAAAATGCACTTTAAACAATTGTTTTATATTACAATTTCCCCAGTGGCAGACAAACCTTTCATTCAATTGCTAATTCGATATGAGTGGGCTCCGAACAAGCGCACTCGTGATTGTTAGTGGTTGAAAACATTAACTGACGAGAACTGTATCAGTGAAATTCTTAAAGTCGAAAGCTCTACAACCAGGCCGAATTCAACTTTTGGAACTACGAATCGACACTGATAACGCGTACAATTTTTGGACACTTTTGAAAACTGTGTTTCGAAGAACCCAGCAACTATCACTCCGGGGACGAAATATACAACACTTGTCACATTTCGTTACACCAAGTAGTTTAGAACACGACTAGTCAGCACTAGAACAGACAGTAGAGCTATAATACTGTACAGAACACTCGACATCCAAATGGAAATGTCGCAGAGGACATGAAGTGATAAGGGATCTCGACTCGAGTATCAGATTGAAAGTATAATACGGGGAATGATTTAATGACACCGGATCAACACAAGGTATGAGGATATTTAAACACTCTGAAAGGTAACCTTTCAGAAGGGGGTCCGGATTCGACGTTCATAGTATAAAAAAATAAACAATTTTGGACATTTGTCAAACGAGACAGCGGAGGGGGGGATGGTTAGAGGAAATCTTATTTTGACGACAGGCCCCAGGCCGCGAGCCGGTGGCTTTAAAACTGTATCGACCGAGATATCGACAGGGAAATTGTCCGAGATAACCGAGGAGTAGAACTGCGCGGTAGACGGGGGCACAATAATAACGAGTGCGGAAAAGTCGCGAATCGAGGTTATGGCGAATATTTCGCGGGGGGAAAACAAAAGTTAGGGCTAATGGAGACTGGGGGCGGCGGTGTGTCTGTGTCTGTGTTCGCACCGGGGGCGGTGCCGCCTCCGCTTTTCAGCGAGCGCGGTAAACAACTCCGCACTATCTCCTTCTCTCTGTCCGTCCTACCTTCGTCGTATATTTTCCCGGGCGGCGGGCGTTGGTGTTAAAAAAAAATGATTCCCAGAAAATTGTCAGACGGCCTCTGGCGGGGTGGAGGGTGTCCGTGGGAGGGAGGGAGGGCCGCGTGGCTATGGCGACCGCATCAATCGGTTGCTAGGCTCTCACTCACTTTCGGCCGACGGGGGTCTCCCACCCGTAGAGGGGCGCAGGCCCTTCCACAACCCCCACCACCACCACCGACCGACCGACCGGCACCCGCCCGGCTCCTTCCGCTCGCCGGTATCGATTTTCCGATATTTTCCCCGATCGCCGCCGCCTCCGGCCTCCACTCCACATCGCCGAAGGTAAATCGCCCTCCCTGCGACATTACTTTTTTCAAACGTAGGCTAAGACGTTATAACCGGGCTTTGTAAAAAAGTAGGGAATAGTCCGCGATCGTGTCGCGGGGATACGCCCTCCGTGCCCGTGGTGGGAGCTCGGCGCTGCCAACCTAGCCGCACCGAATATCACCAGATCGGAAAATTACCGTATTTTTTATAATATCGCAGAAAAACATGAAACCGAAAGGTAGTTATCTGAATACTTCGGTCGATACAAATATTTGTTGGCGATAAACTGACCGTTGGGGTTTTCGCTTCCGGACTTCGAGCGGGCGACAGACCGGGAAGGAAAGGGGCCGCACCAAAGACGAGACCCGAAAATGACGCTCTCTTCTAGTATATTGGACAAAAATAGGAAACGAAAATGTAGTTATTCGAATTAGAGTAATTGTCAGCGAAAATGCCGACCGGGTACTGCGACGACGGTTCCTTAACTCCCGGTGATCGAGAACCGGGCAATACAAATACTCGTTGGCGATACGCCGACCTTCAGGGTTTCTCTTCCGGACTGGAAGGGGACAACAGACCCGAGAGGTTCCCGGAAAAAAGTTATTTGAAGAATAGTTATTTGAATTGGACTAGTGGTTCTCAACCTTCCCAATGCCGCGACCGTTTAATACAGTTCCAAATATTGTGGTGACCCCCGAGCAGAAAATTATTTTCGTTGCTTATATTCAGTAGCAACTGTAATTTTACTACTGTTCTCTCTGTGAAGGGGTCGTTCGACCCGCAAAGGGTTGCGGGCCAGCAGTTTGAGAACCGCTGAATTAGAACGATTGTAAGTAAAAATGCCGACGGCATATGGCATCCACAGGCCACCCATGGGTGGTCACCCATCCGGTACTACCCGACGTTTCTTCACTCCGGTGATCGAAGGAGAACCGGGACAATATAAACAGTTTATTTTTTCTCTGAATATACATAGGACTATGTACATAGGAATATGTGGTAGACTTTGTTGTTAGATACATGCGGACCATTGAACATTCACGCACCCTCAATATTGTGGTATAAATTGACTTTTGGACAAAGGTATCCGCGAGATGAACTTGAATTATCGCTAAATTCCGGTAGGATCGTCTAATACTCTGTTGGCAGGGCTCGATCCCCTGATATTCCAGGATATTTCCTGCGTGTCGGGTCCCACTGTAAGGGTCCGCTTCCCCCTCGGAGAGGGCACCACCAGACCAGAAAATTAGAATATTAGAGAAAAATAGAAAACCGTCATTATTTCAATTAGAGCGACAGTAATCAAAAATGCCAACGGTATATGGTGTCATCCACCCGGGTACTAACCACGAGGCTTTAGAAACAACTTAGACAAAAATTTAAAATACATTTTTTCGTAATTTTAAGCTTTCTAATTAGTTCCCTTTTATGGTATCCAAAATTTTGTTTACCAGATTTTTTTTCTTATAAGTACTTCATTTTTATAGCGCAATTGTGTCTTGTCGCTATGCGGTGGAATCCCTCAAAGATCCTCAATAATTTAGTGTCCGTATCGTTTTCATTATTAACTCAGTTTCATTCCCTAGTATATGTTCTACTTTCTTTTCTTTGTTATTCCTAGTTTTCACACTATGTAATAATGCGGTTTAGTGTTAGTTATTGGTTGATTTTTATGATAATAATTCCGTTCATTATTATTTCTCGCTTTCTAGCGGTTTCATAGTCCGTTGTCCACAGTAGTAGACCATTGCTGGAGGTTACCATTATTACTAGTTGTAGATCACATTTGATGTGCAGGAAGTAAGGTTTATCCCAACTTTTCGCCGTCCCCCGAATACCTCAAAACAAGCGTTACTACCCTATTTTACAAAAAACCAGCGAAAACATACCCAACCAAACATTCCGACAAAGACCGTCAGATTCGGGAGTGTAATTCTCAGTTGTTTCACCCTGTATCCAGGATTTTTTGGGGGACAGCCCGCGGAGAATGGGGTTTTTTCCTGGTTTGCCAACGTTGGCCAGCTATAAGAATTTCTGAAAATATTTTCTTTGTTTCTGGGGGAAATTTAAAAAGTCAGAACTAATACTAAATACTAAATTACTAATTACTAATACAAAATTACTAGTGGCCGGGCAGTATTGAGAGCAAACTTTCACATATTTGCCCAATTTTTTAAAATTCAATTTTATCCCGAACCCTTGCGGGTCCCCTTATTTAAATTCCTTATATAAAAAAAATTCCTTATATAAAAAAAATTCCTTATATAAAAAAATTCCTTATATAAAAAAAATTCCTTATATAAAAAAAATTCCTTATAAAAAAAATATATTTTATTCTTACCCTTGATGACGCTCTTCCGTGGTCTTCCCCGTTTCCTGGGCGGCGGGAGCATCCTACCAGCCCCGATGTACAGCATCCCCTTATCCAACAATTCCAGCTTGACGCGTTTCTATTGCGTTTAATTTTAAATTACTAATCTGCAAACGAAAATGCGATTAATTTTATAGAAAATTCGAATTGTGAAAATCAACAATTTGGCTGTCCGGCCGGAGTCCCTCTAAAGATTGACGAGACTATCTTTTTTCTTTTTGCCCGTCTGATTTTTATTATTTTTCTTTTGTTTTAATGTCATATAATCAGTAGGTAAAGGCTTCCTGGATTGGACAACAAATTTCCGTTTCGTCCCGGATTATTTTTGTTTAAATACTGTATAATTTATAACGTTGATATATTTATTCAGTCGTAAAATATATAAGGCCATTCTAGATTTATTTAAATATAAACATCGCTACGTCCCGATTTCTTAAAATAAGTATAATATTATTAGTGTAAATACTAGGTTTACAAGACGCGTCAAACGAAAATTTTATATATATATATATATATATACAGAGGGGTCAAAAAAAATGTATCCACTCTTTAAAAATCCATAACTTGCAAACTAATTGTGCCCATAATTATGAAAGTGGTCTAAGTCATAGATTTCTGGTTCCGAGATATTTAATGAATTGCTTTCGAATAAATTAACAAATATTTTTATATTATGCAACATTTTAATTTAGAATTTTATTAGTCTCGATTAATGGAAGTTTACTATGAATATGAAATTTTGTGTGAATTTCATATGAAAATGTTGTATTTAAAGTTTGAACTGACTTAGACCACTTTCATAATTATGGGCACAATTGAGGGAGTTGTCTCATTTTTGGTAGTGTTATAGTTTGTAGTTGCGGCAATCGGCATACAACGCGTTGTATTGCGTTGTTTTGTTTTGTCAGATGACAGTGTATTGTTGTTAGTTGTACCTTGTTACTCGAGTAAACATGGCTGGCGCAAGGCCTACATTCGATGAAAGGAAGTCAGTTTTGAAGTGGTATTTTAAGTACGAAAACATTAATAAGGTTCAACGGCAATGGCGAAATGTGTATCGAACAGAGCCAATATCCAACTGAACACGTTGCGGTCAGTAGTTGGTGCTGCAGTTCGGCGGAATCGTTTCTGTGTGGATGTTAATGGTGACCATTTCGAACACCTACAGTGATATCTTTAAGTTGGGAAGGATATTGGCTCTGTTCGATACACATTTCGCCATTGCCGTTGAACCTTATTAATGTTTTCGTACTTAAAATACCACTTCAAAACTGACTTCCTTTCATCGAATGTAGGCCTTGCGCCAGCCATGTTTACTCGAGTAACAAGGTACAACTAACAACAATACACTGTCATCTGACAAAACAAAACAACGCAATACAACGCGTTGTATGGCGATTGCCGCAACTACAAACTATAACACTACCAAAAATGAGACAACTCCCTCAATTAGATTGCAAGTTATGGACTTTTAAACAGTGGAGACATTTTTTGGACCCCTCTGTATAATATATATATTTCACGTGGACACGAGAAATATTGTCAGCTTGACCGACAGCGTACACACTATATGTAGAAGGGCCTGCAGATACACAAATAACCTTGTTTACAAATTTGAGAGCAAATTAAAAAAAGGTATCCATTTCAATGTCTCCCAGTTTCATTTAACTTAATTTAAGTGAATTTCCCTTTACTTCTTTCGAAAACAAGTACATATCTTGATAAATTCTCAAATATATTCGGAAAACAATTAATTTTATCCTTAAGTGAAGAACAAAAAATAAATTCTAGTTTAATATACCTGTTTGTGGTCTGCGAGGGGTTGAAATACCATAGGTTCGTCCTGTTTCTGTCTCCTCTCGCTGGTTTGGTCTTTTGCTAGACCTGTATCGGCTGCTCGCCATCTTCAGTAGCGGTGTTAGTCACTGTTGGCACTTTGGATGTTTTTTGGGCATCCTCACTGCACTGTTACTTTCACTTGTACTGTCAGTGAGGATGCCCAAAAAACATCCAAAGTGCCAACACTGACTAACACCGCTACTGAAGATGGCGAGCAGCCGAAACCGATCTAGCAAAAGACCAAACTAGCGAGAGGAGACAGAAACACCACGAAAAAATAAATACCTTAATTTTCCTTGGGCGGAACACTACCCTGACAATCTTCATGTTATCTCAATGCACCCAAGCTGTCTTATCTTTAGATCCAACAATCACTCCTTTATTTTATAATAAAAGGCATCAATCACTGAAACTTAATCATTTTGTTATTTAAAGGAAATAACATGAAACCTAGGTAGGGGTAATTCTTTCATTTAAATAATTTCTTTCTGAATAAATTGTGTGTGTGTGTGTGTGTGTGTGTGTGCGCACAATATATATATATATATATATATATATATATATATATATATATAAATAACCAAATAAATTAAGCCATTATTATTAACAGTAAATATATTCTAGTTAAATTTTACACTTTACCGATTTTTCGATTTCTCTGAAACAAGAAAAAATTCCTAACAGATTCTATTTCCCTCTTATAACTGTTTGCCATAAACCTACTAATAAGGGTAACTCTTTTTTGTTTCCTATGTTAAATTTAATACCAATTATTGTACCATAAAGCATAGTTATAAAGAACGGAAATAACCACCAGTGCCAGTTCTTTTTACTTCTTTGTTATTTTTAAATATAAAATTTAATCCAATTGGATTCTATAAGAATGCTTAAACTACTCTTCTGGGCAAGTGGATAAATGCACTTGTCATATTATCACAGGTATTTAAACAATGCCGGCCAATAACAATAATTAAATACGAATAATGGTATAAGAATGTATAGCTATGTTATGGAATTATTTAAACTCTGTTTTACCCATCCATTACTTTGTGCTGATTTCTGAAGCAGGAATGATTGAACCAAACGCAATTTAAGAATTGAGCAAGTTAATTTACAACCAAATTTTCGTCTCTGCATTCGGCTGTTGAAGATTAAACAATTTAAACTTGGCAGTATTTGCAAATAACTAATGAATCCGTTCAAACTAAGTTTTAATTTTCTGCCTAGCGGCGTCCAGTGTAACTACATTAGGTGGCCACACGGTATAATCCAAAATGGTGGATGTCGGAAAAAGCATTATAATTCGAAAATATTAATCGTGAAATAAATTACAACTACCTCAGATTACTTTAAGAACAAAATTTTAATTAAATTTAGTTAAATTTCAATTTTTTTTTTAAATCATAAATAATAACGTATTCGGGCAATAAACATCCGCTATACTGCTGAGCTTTTCATAATATTTTTAGAACTACCAGTTTATTTATTGTTTTACAAAAATTACATTACCTAAAACGAATTTTCTAACGAACTGGGAAAATATTTTGCAACAATTGTTGAATTTATTGTTTGTATATATTTTTAAAACTATGTTCGGCCTAAGATATGGCGCGAGGTTTCAGGCAAACATGGCAGGCTGTACAGACGGCGGTGTGAATTTCAGTCACAACGAATTGATCGAAATAACTCAAAAGACACTCAGGAGTCTGATTGAATCCGATTCAGTTTTATCCGACCTTCCGAAGGATGTCACCCTCGAAGAAGTCACCGCCCAACTGGCCCTACAGCATGGACAGTCCATAACTGTTAATGTTGTCAAGAAAAACAAGGAGCAGATGCCTATAGTTGTAAGATAATATACCTGTTATTTTAGTTTAATTTTGACCGATTTCGCTCCTATCCTCTTGTAGATACTTAATGTCGTATATGGCATCATTAGTCAATTTTTCTGGCAACAGTTTGAAGGTTAAATCCTTCCTCCCTGCCTACTTGTGTGGGGCCTACAGCGGTGTCAGAAGAAACCTAACATCCAAAATTAGATTTGAAATAAAAATAAATTAATTAGATGCCCGAAAGGGAAGTGTCCACCTGATTTAAACATATCAAGGAAAATCACAGTTAACACACCCAGGAGTTTCCTCAATTTTTCATCTAGTTTTGAGCCATATTCCTTATGAATCCTCACCTAATCCACCCCTACAAACTATAAGGGAAAGTAGCTGAAGAGCAGGAATTCAAATATGTGTAAAAAAATAACTAATATTAATTATATTTCATATACCCTGACCAGACCTGGGTGCATAGACTGGGAATCAGCCACAACCTAAGAGCCAAAATTAAATTGGAATCAATACATTGAAATTATAATAATTTAATAAATTAATTAAGTTTTCTTGGAAATGAAGTATGGCCACATGATTTAAAGATAGCAGAAAAATAGAAAAAGTATATACGATTTAAAAAAAGGGGGAGAAAAGCCAGTGGGGTTCTCAATTATACTTTATCTATGTTACATCAATGTTGCTAATTGTACAGTTGTGGCAATAAAACGGTTGAAAAAAAAAATAACTGCTTGCCTTTAAAAGAAACTTTTTCCTATGCAAACATCTGCATGTCTCAAATTTTATTGGGGAACTCTGCACCTGAATACAAAGTGATTTCATTTACAGGAAGGTGGGTCCTTTAATTATAGTCTAGAAAATATTTAAAAATAGCGGTCTGGTTGTACAATACTGAAAAGTAAAACTTTCAGGTCCACTTGGGGGCGACGGTTACCGATCTGAAACAGGCCATCCGGCGCTATCTGAGCCTCCAGCTAAAACGGAATGACGACAACATGACCAAAATCAGCTGGCGCTACGTTTGGAAAACGAACCATCTCGTTTTCGATTCCCAGCCGCTGAGTGACAACAACGCCAAGCTGATCGACTATGGCATAGTCAACAAGTCGAAAGTGGGATTTGTCAAGAAGCTACGAGAGAAGAACAGGAAGGGGAATACTTGAGATGAATAATCGATTAACAATTGGAAGTTGATGACTGAGCTTTATGAAGAAACGGTTGATTTATTTCCCATAGGGCACAAGAGAGTTCGATTGTGAGGCTTTAAGAAAGTGAAGAAATCTGCAGGGATACACAATATTGTAACTATGGAGAAATTCCCCATAGAGATGGGGATCTCAAGATAGAGATCTTGTTTAGTCAAAAAAAATATATGGTTGAAAGTATAAACCATAATTGAAACGAGTTGCTCAAAGGAGTTATTTACTTTTGTTATAATTTTATTGATAAAAATTCAAGATTTTATATATCACCCTCAAGTACAGTATCAAAATATCTTAGATCTATTACCTATTATAAAACTTTTGAAAACAAAGAGCCGACTTTTTAACAAGATAATGCCGATAACGAATTATTCCTAAGAGAATATTATAAGTTATAAAAAACATGGAGGAAATATGTTGAATGTTATTATCGCAAATAAAAGGATTTTAACCTAAGTTGTTTTTAATTAATACAGATAAATTAAATTGGTAAATAATATTTCTTTACCTTCTGATATACTGTTTTCTTTGATGTTTTGATGCAAATTTTGGTTGTATAGGTTCTGGTAAATTCCCATTCAATTTTGGCTACAGGAGCTCCAGTGGACAAAGGTCTCAATATTTTGAACTCCGGTGATTCTTGCTGGAGACAAAAAACAGTATAATGCTAGTTGTTAAACATAGCCTAGTGAAACATTTGAAGGGGAAACTAGGAAATGAATAAAACTCAGAGACAGAATTAGTTCTCAAGAAGCTTGAGTTTAATACATGTAGTTATAACCTAGGAAACACAAAAATAAATGATCACAATCGAAATGTACGGTTGCCAGCTGAACCTCGCTGTTCACCACATCCAATCCTGACACTACCACTGTGGACTCTTCATTATTCCCTGGAAATATATTAACTTATTAATAATGATCATTAACTTTGAGAAGCTCAGTTAATGGGGGTTGACCTTTGATCTTTTATTGATAATTATTTCTTAACTGCCATACAATTCGAACAAAAATTAAAACAGTTTCTGTTGGGGAAACGTATCCTTATGTATTTCCATAATTAACAAATAAATAAACCTTTTCAAATTCCCTTCACTGTTTAAATGTTATATAAAAATGTGAACTGATAAATAAACAAACAAGTAAGATATAGCATACTCATGAATATACTTACGATGAGGTGTAACATCCTGTTGCTCCAACGCCTTAAACAAATATTTCATATTCCAAATCTATAAGTGATAAAAAAAAATTGATTAACAAACGCAATCTCTCATTGAAGTAAACATAATTTCAATTTTTGTTGTAAATTCTGTTACACTGTTAATTATATTGTTTTAAGCTGTTTTTGAGTCAAAACCCTGGTCCAAATTGAGTAAGTTAAACAAGTCACATACTATAAAATGGCACAAAGGATGAGTGGAATCCAACCCCACTCATTACAACTACCTTGCAAATACCTTTAACAGTAATATTTGCTATAATGAAAATGCATACCAAATTGTGTACCCCAAAATGAGATAATTTGTAATGAAAAATTAAAAACATAAACCTGAATAATTAACTCCCCACTTGTTACTAAAATAATTTTTTTTTTCAATTTATAGCAAATTTTAATTGATGAATTTTATTTGCAAATTAGTTAACGACTAATGTGGTTTCATGGCCTGTTAATTATATTCAGTCTGATGTATCATATATACTGCAGTGTCTGGATGGATTCAGAATTTGTGAACAAAATTCTACAACTGGGAATTTAGGTTTGGATGTTGGGGTCTGAGCAAATGTGCTCATCGGAATGCCACTGAAATTAGGCAAAGGATGAGCATTTTATTCTGCCATATAACAACTTCTACTCGGCGACTGGTGGTCTTGGAACTGAACCTTAGAGAAGCAGTCCTTTGGGACCGAGATCTATACAAAGTTCTCAAAATCTGAGTATCTCAAGATGGATCCGAGATTTGTAATCGGTTCAAGTGTGTAATCGATGGGATGGAAAAAATGTATCGCTGTGGTCCCGGGTCCGGGCGGCTTTATACCTTTTCAAATCAATTCAAAAAATTTGATTTATTCATGTATCCATATAAATATATGAACATGAACACACATCGTTGTACCGAGGCGTCTTGCAGTTGTTCTATCGTGAAAACTATCATCCAGACTTAAAGTTCAACAGTTGTAGTCCGCCATTTCTGAGACGGCGACAAAATATCCCTAAACCAAATGAGTTTGAACAAGATCTTATTTATCGATAAATTAATAAACATATCGTATCCATTTATTCTAATAAAGATTTTAATGAAAACCTGAGAGGACAATCCGTTGTCAAATTTAAAAAAGTATGAAAATGGTTTAGAATTATTGTTATTAATATATGAATTCATTAATTACGGAATTATGTAATCCCAATTATGGAATTAATTATGTATCAAATTTGTTTTACACCCTTGCTTTTTTACAACTGAACTCATTGAACGTGAATTGAATTATTTTGAATTTGGGTGAACATATTATAAACTAATCCCCTATTGAAAATCAGGGTTTATAGAGATTGTATTCAATTATTGTTAATAGGCACTTCTCCCATGAGTTATATTCTTTGTTTTTATGTTTTTCAAGTTCGTGAATCAAATATGAATTTGTAAGGGTCTGGAATGGTGTTACAGTAGTAAAAAATATAAAATTGTTATTACTCCTTGAAAATTTCATTGTCTTTAAGCTCTTTTGTAATCATGGTGTGTTTTGCCTTAAAGTTATGTGGCATTCCTTTTGGAATACTTTGATTCTTTCTGTTTTCAAAAGTTTTGTTAATATTATTTAACATTGGGTATTTTAAATAGATATTTCATTTAATCAATCAAATTATCTTCACTATATATTCTAATGTACAGTTTAAGTGTGGTACCTTTGGGGCTTGTTTTAGTCTATAATTGATATAAGGGTTACATTCAGTTCACTTCTTAGATAATACTCAATAAGTATTATTTTGATTCTGTACTTACACTGTATCAATGCATAAATGTGCATGATACATAATTTATTTGAGATAAGATTTTACGATAGAAATAAATGTCAGAATTTTGTCAGTACTATTTTATATTTATATTACTACCTAACCTATTTTTTAATACTTTAGCGAGGGTGCCTTGGACGAATCATTTTTGTTGTAAAAAAATAAGTGTTCCATTCTATTTTCATTAACAAAATGTTTTGAATGTTAAAATGGATTTCAAGCAAAGGGGAAAAACATAACCTCTGACAGAGCATATGAATGAATCCTTTATTACTCATAGAAAAAAATGTTACAATCAATTAACAGTATTCATGCTGTTTGATACATATAATCATTTAGTTAATATTTTAATGTACGCAATTGATTAATAATGTTTACAACAAAAGAATTATATCTGAGATTACAATAAATAATTTCTTGTAGCTATATTTGTCAGGGAAAAGAACATTTTATAGTCGATAAATATAACTTTAGTGACAGTGTGGAAAACAATACTTTGAATCACATAACATAGTGCTCCTTTCCACAGATGCAATTCATTATTAGGCCTATTGTCCCTCCACATAATCATAAAAATTAATTCCATTAGTTTTTATTAAATAGAATATATGTAATAAATAGAAAACGAATGTTCAGTTCTGCTGTTTAAGCTTTCATCAATGTATGCATTCTTGCTATAGTTACTTTATGAATAATATATAAAACACGGAGAGAGAAAGAGAGAGTATTTCTATGTCAAATTATTTTTTACAAGTGCCAGTTTCCTTTTTACACATTTTACTTTTATCCAAGAGAAATCAATAAATCGAGTAAGTCGAATATGTTTTTTCATACGTATATTGAAAAAAAATTATATCCACACCGCTGGTTAACAGCTTATTTTAACAAGTTAATTTGTGAATCTATTCTGACAGTAAAAAAAAGTTGAATCTGACTTGGAAATGGTCCACCTTTCTCTCTCTACGTATGTATGAATAAAACACCTTCAGGACCAGATCATATAATGCCAATTTATTTATTCGTACAAATGTATACGGTTTTCATTAAATGGAATACATGTAAATAAATG
This sequence comes from Lethocerus indicus, assembly GCA_019843655.1. Taxonomy (NCBI): domain Eukaryota; kingdom Metazoa; phylum Arthropoda; class Insecta; order Hemiptera; family Belostomatidae; genus Lethocerus; species Lethocerus indicus. The sequence goes on from JACDQD010000001.1 coordinate 8,292,170, forward strand.
TTCAGGACTGCTGCTGGGGTTTTGACCAATCGACATTGAGAATCAAATGATCGTATCCATGGCCGTTTAATCCAGCGATAGCCCTGGCGGCTTCCTCCCTTGTCCTGAAGTGGATATAGGCGAAACCCTTGCAGAAACCGGTCAGTTTGTCCTTGGCCAAAAATATCTTTGTGTATTTGCCGAACGGTTTGACCAACTCTTCGAGATCGCTGTCATGCGTGTTGTCGCTCAGGTTGGACACCCTGATCGCCAGTGCGTCATCCCTGCGAGCGCTCATCGAGTCGCCGCGCTTGTTTCCGCTGCCGTCACGCAGAGACGGAGCCACGTATTTGTTCGTCTTGGCTACGGACAATATTATACAAATAATATCGGGCAATGTTTCCACCTACAATTAAGCCTATATTCACCTGCGTGGATTTGAACCACTGAGGCCTCCCGTATTAGTTTTTTAAAACGTAATATCTTACACCTTCCGCCAGCTTATTACACCCACTCCCGGCTGTTAATATACATTCGGACAACTAATACTATCAAACACAACGTGGATGAATTACACTGAAATTGATAAGGCAATTTGTGACTACATTACAAAATGTATCCTATCACTAATTTCAGGTGGGGTTGGGGTTGATGCCTCACTAGTCAACCTAGTAAGAATATTTTCCCTTAACAGAAAATTGTTTTCTTCCTGTATTTACATAGCACAAATGTGCTTAGGCTAATATGCGCTTTTTGTAACTAAAGGGAGTGTTTATGTCTCCAATCATTTTCCTTAATAACACAATTAACTTACGAACTAACATCCACGTCATGCACCTCTGTGTTACCAGGTCCCGCTTAATGCCCTAAGCCAGCTTAAGGCCCCTCGTACTTTGTTTTTAATGTAAATGTAAGAGTGGAGTGAATAAATAAAATAAACCACCGACTTGACTTACCCTTGTCCTCAGTCGCTGACGGGGCCGGTTTCTTCTCCTCTTGGAGTTTGTACGCCGTATCCTTGTACGGACATTTCAGGGTCCAATGGTCGCCGTTACAATTCCTACATTTGACCGTCTTGTCAGCCATACCTGAAACGGTTGAGAGAACAAATATTAGCAACACTGTCAGCCATCATCTTCAATGCGCGTAACTACCTCACTATACTATGCGCAATATGACGCAGAGGTACGTAGGCCAATCAATTTTTACATTTGTTTTTTATCAATTAACACACAGGTTAATTACAGTTTTTAACATAAGGAGGCAGTTTCCCACTACCACTAATATATTGCAAATAATATATATTATTTTCTTTGGAAAAATAACTCACTCTTGAGTTTTTCGAGGGCGTCTTCGTCGGGTTTGTCCTGTTCCTCTCGGCTGGTGATGAAATGCATGAAGACATCCTCAGCGATGAATGTGTTGGACGGATTCGGGCCCGGCTTATCATCCTTCGCCACTCCGAACTTGTGCCAAGTTTTACGCATGGCTATTGTCTTGGAGACGATCCTCTTCTCTATCTTGTAAGTCCTCACTATTTTCTCCTGTTTGAAGTTTACGCACGGTCAGTATATTATACTCATATATTCATGAGGAAATACGCAAGACTATTTCCTTCCTAGATATTGGCCTAATTGGAATGCATGGTCCCAATATTGATATCATGTGGCCTCACCATCAACCTCTATCATATACTGATACAGCCTATCCACCACATTGCCATATATAATGATGCTTTTATATAAACAAAATTCCACAAATTGTACACCTCTCACCTAATGGCATGTTCGTTTACTGTTGACATTGAGCGGCTTCACTATATTGATATATTACATCACAGAACAACCGATACTGAGGTTAAGGTTATGTGAGACCGTAAATAAAGAATTACACTGCGTGACAAAACAAGAACGGTAATAAAACTTAAATGAAAATGTATACAACACCTTTTTTTCATCCTCGTTGAGTTTAAACTCAGTAATTATTTTATAACCATTTTCAATGACTTCTGTCGGTGTGGGCAATGCTCTTCCAACTTCTTCCACCTCATCAGCCCAACTTGATTTCACTTCTTCGGCGACTGGCATCTGCAAAAGAAATCGAGTCTGCAATTAATATAAAATCTTGCAAATGTCTGTCAGCACCAGGAGAATGAAATTTAAATAGTTAAGAAAAAATACTGTCTGTACTAGGAACTGAACAAAAGTGTGAAAGACTTCTGTTATTTCTAGTTTCACAAGAGAGGTGCCATATTTTTAGGAAATTCTTGATATCCGCAGGGACTCGGCGGAAAAATCGGACATTGAATTTTTCTCCGGTGAAAATCCCAACTCGGTCGCTGCATATCGAGTTGACATTCTCGCGAGAACCGATTGCCAATCGACAAAACCCCCAGGCACGAGACCGTCGGACCTACTACGGTCTCACACAATTCGGGCCAATTTAACGAATTCACAAACCGGGATACGGACGACACGAATTTCTACGGCGAGCGATCATTTACTAAAAAGAAAAATCTCCGTTTAAAAAATTTAAAAACTGCGTACACACCTTAGTTGAATACAATCACAAGTTTGCGACACACCAGACACAAGTCGATCTGACTGAGAACCCTTGCCTTCATGATATGGCGGCCATTTTTCTTTTGAAATTATTACTATCAGTGATTTTAATCGGATTCCTCTACTTCATTTAAAACAAATCTCAGATTTTTGTTAGCTTAAAACTTGCTATAATTAAATATAATTTATATAACTCTGATATAATTATTTGTTTGTATTTATGCAATTATGGGAGTTGCAGCCGATACAGATGGCCGTGGATCGCCGAGTGTTCGCCCCGCCGGTGCATCGTCGCACGGTTGTAACTGTTGATTAATATTTGGTTTCCGATATCTCCGTTTGATAAAAAAATTGATTGTGAAAAGTGTCCCGGAGATGGACCCGATCGGTTTCTGATGTCCCCTGAACGGAGAACTGTGAACGAAAAATGGAACTGCCGAAACCTCCGGAGGGTAACTACTATGTTTACTGTTCGGCTATGAGTAACGCTATTCCCTCAGCACTTTTGCTCCTCGAGCTGCAAGTCGCAGAATATATATACCACCGGTTGTCCATTCGGGGAACAATTACGCGCTCGGGTTTCGCCAAACCCTTGCCGGGATTTAATACGCTCTTGGGACTCACCTGTGAAAGAAACACGCTAATTTTGTATTAAACTTATCTCAAACCGATTATTTTCGGGGTCCTCAGCTGAGCTCTCGCTTGTTTCCGGCCAGTGTTGAAAAGAATTAACAAAAGTATCCATTTTTTCCTACACTTTTCTGTTTTGAAGGGTGTGAAATTGTATTTTGGTTTCAATTAGTATCCTTACTATATTTATTTGCGTATTTAAAATCCCTATAGCGTTACAAATATATATTTCATCCCTTCGGTACATCCAGTTATTTTGAATATTTATTTTCTCCAGTTACAGGTTGCCCGGTTTGGGGTTGTATTAGTCTGTAATGGAATATAGTTTATATTGAGATAATATGTAACTAGTTTTTTTATAGTATTTAAAGCATATTAAACACCTTATTAATTATGGTATAATATGCATCAAAATTGTGAAATATAACATTGTAGAAATTGCTTTTATTTTTATAAGAACTGTTCAATTTAATTATTTCTAGTCCATAAATATTTATAAAATCTTATGTTATATAAAAGAAAGTTATGTTCTTTATTGAATATTTGGAAAACAAATTGTATCAGTAACAATGTTAGAAACAGTTATTTATCCCAATATTCAATATCTTCTCAATATCATCAATATTTTTCTTATCTAACATAAGCAACAGACTACTAGTAAAAATAACCTGATGGCAATAATTATAATAACAGTGAAGAGAAATGATAATAAATATTGATTGTAACTCAACCATTGTATTTACATGCTACACGATACAGTGCAGCCAACCCAGCCACAGTCCGATGAAGGCAAGGTTAAAAATGTGTTATATGCAGTCCGTTGGGCATATGACCAGTTAGCGTGTCTGTCAGTTAATTTTCAATCTGATGTTCATGTTTTTCTAGATATCGAATTGAGGAATATCATCGACAAACTGGCCCAGTTTGTCGCCCGTAATGGACCCGAATTCGAACAGATGACGAAAAACAAACAAAAAGGGAACCCAAAGTTCGGTTTCCTATTCGGAGGCGAACATTTTAATTATTACCAGTACAAAGTGACGACCGAACAGGCCAGTATGTTTTCAGGTTTCTATTTTTTTTTGCTATTCTCTTTTTTTATAGCACGTTATATTACAGTTTTCCGTATCCTAGAAGAATTTCCCAGTATTTGTCCACGCTCCAAGCTGGGTGGAGCCTCTCTCCACTGTCCGTCTCTCCCCTGAGAAGTATCTCTTCTGTGTCCCTATCGCATGACTGGACTAAGCTTTAATTCCCAAATATAAAAAAAAATGCCTCGAGATCTTCTGGAAGTATTGTCTGCTATTTTCGACGGAGATCACGACATTGAGCTTCCAAGCTTCACTCCAAGCTGTGCACTACTTTCAACTCTAACCAGTCCGACTCCATTACCGCCTGTAGGCTAAGAAAGGCTCTTCGATCGCATTGTGTTATTCAAAGTTTGTTAAATTCGCAGCTGACACACCCAGGCATTCCCCCGGCTCTAGTTCTGAGCCGTACTCCTAGTCAATTCGAGTCCTCCCCCCCCCCTTCTACAAACCTTAAGAGAAGTAGGCAACACACTTCCGTTCATACGGATGAGATGAATGATTCCTAACATTCAATTTAATCATATTTGGGACAGTCATAATTTGATGAAATTATCATACACCATTCCATTAGAGGTTGATATTGTTTTAAATAGAGGGTTCTGATTGGGTTAAAAAATATGATTTGTAATCGAAAATTTAAACTAATGACCTCCCCGGTTTGATTATAATGCACACACCTACATGGGACAATTTTTCCATACTTCCTTCCCCAGCCAAAATTACCCCTCTTCTTGCCTAAACCGGCCCTGGGTGTGTAGGGTGTAGACGGGGATTCGGTCCAAAATTCATCCGTTTATACTGCGAGTTTTTTTTTTATTTAAAATTTTTGAAATGCAGAGTCTAGAAAAATTGAAAAAAAAATGTCTCCCTGTTTTGCATTGCAGTACTGAAACAGAAGGAAAATCGAGACTGCGGTGCTAGCGTGTCGCAGGCGGCGAGTTTGAGCTCGATACTTCTGAATGTCGTCCAACAGGGCGTCAACCCGTCGGCCCAACCTCCATCGCCGATGCCTTTGAATAACGTTCCGCCACAGGGTTTGTTCACAATATTAAATTACAATTTCGTTAGAGACCACCACCTTGGTGTTAAATACTTAAGTTCCGTTTTGTACGGCATCTCCATTCAACATTCTAAACAAACATTGATCATTCGGGAGAAGAAATAATCAATAATGAACAGTGAATAAATTCATTTAGGTGAAAAACAAAGATGGGGACTGGCCTTTATTCACCAATTTTAAACCTTGTGAAAAGGGCTTTTTCCAAAATGAAACATTACCTTTATCTTTATTGTCAAAGGAGTGCCAATTTTCTGTCCACACATTTTGCGGTTAATTTTATGCAAAAATTCAATAATTCAAATAAGTGGGAAAAATAAATTTTCATATTGTATTGTGGAATAAATATTCTGCATTGCTCTCTATTGCCCATAAAACATTCAACTATAACAATTTATATTTTGAATCAATTCTGACAATAGAAAAAAAGTTAAATTTGATAGAAATATATGCTCACTCTGCATATATATATATATATATATATATATACATATATATTAATTGGAATGTATGTAGTTGTTTAAGTTCGAGTTATTTAGAGATCTGCTTATTTTAAAATGACTTCCAACAGCATGAAGTGCAGTGCACTTTTCCCTGAGAAAATCAATTTCAAATTTAGAAAATTAATGCATGAAAAAATACTAATTTTGGTATAAAATGTATAAATTTGAATATTTTTCATACCTCAGTCAATAGGTAGTAATAATTTTGAGTTATATTCGATATTTCTGAGTTGATTTAGATGAAGAGTATTTTTGTTTTGAAGGTAATCACTGTAGACTGGTCTTAGGTATACAAACATATCGTGATAGTATGTAAGAAATATACAGCAGAAAGAGAAGAATATTAAGTAATGAAAAAACTGTATACAAAAACCAAGCTATGAATACAAATGAATAATATAATAATTGTAATAATGAATAATACAAAATGAAAATGAGCTGATCTCAAATTAATTCCACTAACAAATTTCATTTTGATTTTGCTTTTTGTATACTTTTGTTGTTCCCGATTTTTGTTTTTGTTATTCTCATGAGCTGAGTTATGTTTTAAGTGTATTATTCAGGAGGCGGGGGTATACAGTGGATGCAGCAGCCTCCGCCAGGCGTTAGCCCACTGCCTCCGATACCTCCCGGCCTGACAGTCGAGGCGATACAGCAGCAGCAGGCCGCGCTACAAGATCAGACCAACCAGAGCGAACAGAATCTCAACGCTCAACACTTGGTAAGGGTACGGCTACTCAATCCGGTATGGAAGGGTATTACGGGTTACGGGGAACTACCCTATTGGTGCTATCTTTAAGTTATCGGTGAAAAGAGCACTCAGTCCGTATTACAAAGTGCATAACTGGCACACTGTAAGCTGTCAATTTCGCTGTCTAAGCAACATTGAAGGGAAAAAAAATTAGTCCCTACTATTTACTGGCCCAATTGTTAGTACATTCGTACTCTATGATTCCATTTTAAATTACAATAAACCGCCAAATTATGTAATTGAAAGTAGTAAAAAACATAGTTTCAATGCCATATTCACACATGTCGCAATACTTTGTGCTCTTGCTGTAAATTAAATTTTTATACCTTTAAAACATTTCAAAATTTTTCATGACTAGATGATTCAGTAAATTGCGTATAATATTGATATTGGCTCACTGTAAGCTGTCAATTTCACTGTGTAAGCAACATTGAAGTAAAAAAATTTAGTCCCTACTATTTACACGCCCAAAATAGTACTGGCAGTTATTGGTATTACATTGCAAATAAAATTCTAATACAAATAACAAAAATAAATAGAATTATATCCTCATGAAGATATTCTTATTCGGGTTCGTTTATGTAACATTCATTTGGTAATCTAGTAAAAAAATGTCTCAAATTAGATTGTTCAATTATTTAACAGACATATATGTATATATTTTAATTAAGCAGATATGTATTGATGCTTCTGTACATCATGTATCTTTCTCCTCAGGTTTTGCTGCAGCAACAGCAGGTTCAGACCGAAGACGCGATCAGGAAGTTGGAAATGGACGTTCTTGTCAAAGAGGCCGAGGAATTGGGAATAAACTTTCACGAAATGGACCAAATCCTTCAGCCAATTATCGATTCCTGCACGAAAGATTCGATTTCTAATGGCAAGGCTTGGATATTGCAGAGGGCGACATCGAGAACGGTCAACAATGTGCTCGCCAAATATCTCCTCATGAAGTAATTTAATTAATTACTCTTTTTAATCTTTAATTTTGATGGAAAGGTTATAAATATCGTCATTTGTTTATGGCCAAGGTCCGAAATGTTATCGTGGACCTGAATTGACCCGAAGAGTGAAAAATAAAGGGAATGAGAAGTTTGTGTATCAGTGTATTTATTTATGCAGATTGTGGTATTTCTTTTCATAACAAAAATACATTTTGGTATAATCCTGTTTAGTTTACATGTTAAAAATGATTTCAGTATGTTTTTTTTCCTTTAAAATTATACACACAATTATTTATGGATTATATTATAAACATAGCTGATCGCTAAATGAAGGAGATAACTAAACTTTAAAATAAAAACTGGTTTTTATTATTTTGTTTATTGATTTATGCAATTAATTTCCGAACATTTCTTTATTTCAATTTCATTTAGATGTCATAACAAATTGAACTTATGACTGGAAGGGGGGTTACCTTTGTTTATTGAATTATTATTTATTACTGTACTACTCTACAGTGTATGTTAAATGATTATTTTTTTGTTTTTGTTTTTTAGGGTTTTGGATCCCGAACGTAAATTTAGTCACAAACTCCATATTATTTATTTGGTGAATGATATTTTGCACCATTGGTAAGATATTTTCATTATTATACTATCTGTCCATCTGTATATCTGACTTGTATTAATGTCTGCACTGTGAAATAATATGCAATGGCGACGATGAAGTTCTTGGTGTTATCAAGTACAAATAATAATGCCGGATTTGTTTAAACAAAAAACGTAATCAGAATATTTTTGAACTGTTACTTTTTAAAAGATAGTGTATTCATACACTATCAAAACAGTACTATTTATGACTTGTGTAATGATTATGTCTTCAAATTCCTTTCATCGCAATTTGGATCATGGATTGCATTCTGAAATGGTTTCTAATCAGCCGCTCCAATACACCATTTGTTCCAAATCTGTCAATATGTTTGTCAGGACTTTAAATGAAAAATGCTGCACCAATTGTCTTAAATAATGGATTTAGAATGTGTTTTTTAATTTGTTTTTTCTTTAGCGTCAGAAAGCATACAGAAGAGTTCAAACTGGCGCTCGAGAAAGTTGTCGTCCCCATGTTCTGCAACACTGCGTTGAATGTGAATGAAGAGCAGCAGGGAAAATTGAATAAGGTAAATTGAACTAATATTCATTCGTAGATTTCGTGTTCTTCTGTCTCTCCTCTCGCCGGTTCGGTCTTTTGCTAGACCGGTTTCAGCTGCTCACCATCTTCAGTAGTGGTATCAGTCACTTTGGAACTTTGGATGTTTTTTGGGCATCCGCAAAACACTGATTGCGGTCACAGTGACTGCACTGTCACTATTTCACTTGTACTGTGGTGATCTTGTCCTTGTTTTTGGGAATTTTGTTTGTCTTTTTGGGTCGGGAAGTGGATTTTCTTTGAAGTACTTAAGTCTTTCTTGCATTATTGGTTGAGGTCATTCAGTGGTATTAATAGGCTGAATATGGAATCACTTTGGGAATTTATTTTCTCATTTATTGTGTTCCTCTGTTCTTGAAAATTTATCAGAAAACCTGGACAACAACACTGCTTATTCTGCTAATCTGTGTGTACAAATAAGGTAAAGCAGCTGAATATTTGGTTCAAGCTTTTATGAAATAGTCCAGTCAATTTCTTTTTTTTAATTTTTAGCTCCTGAACATCTGGGAGACGAAGAACCACTATTTCTCCGACGATATAGTGAAAAGGCTGAAGGACCCGGTCAACTCTTGGAACCAGTACAGGAACGAGAAATTCGCCAGGAACCAGGATATAGTTAGCAGTGTTGCCAACACGACGAAAAACACTTTCGCCGGTTTCCAATCGCAGCATCTCGCTTTCGTCTCTCACACCCTGCAGCAGATTCAGGTAGTGATTCTCGATTGATTGAAAAAAAAGTTTTTATTTTGGTGGTTTTATTGAATTTTACACACATTGATGACCTTCTAATAGAATACCTTCTGATTTTAAACAGTTTTATATATTATCTTCAAATTCAATGACAGACACTATTGGTCTGTTGTAGCTAAAATATTGAAACAAACGTCTGCAAAGTCATTTCTTCTAAAGATCTATTGAAAACAGTATCGATCGTGTTACCGAAATTTTTGTTCTGAAAAAATATGTCCAGGGCATTGTTGAAAAAACTTCACTTTCTTGTATTGCTCGCTAATTTTTTGTACTCTCTTGAAAGAAGTTTCACTTCGAGAAACAATTTATACATTTTCCTTTGCAGACACTAGAGCAACAGAAACAACAGTTGGAGGCTCAGAAGCAGGCGGCGGCTGTAGCAGCAGCAGCGGCGGCGGCAGCGGCAGTTGCTCAATCCGGTGGTAATTAGCAAAATTAAATATTAATTATATTTATCCTTTTTGAAATATTCAATTTGTACACAATTGTTGTAGCCAACCTGTAAAATGGAACTTATTCTAATTTGTTCCAATATTCAACGTCTTAGAAATGATGAATGATCTTACATTTCGTGATATCACATTTCTGAGCGTGAATGAAAAATTAATTATACATACAATGAGGACATAAAGTATTGAGACAGATTTGGCATAAAAATCAAGTCTGACTTGTGTATTTTTTAATTTAAAATGTTTACTAACATTAATTGTTAGTAAGATTTAATGATTAATCTTGGAATAAAATGTCCAAATTATTCAAATTGTTATTGGTCAACATTTTGAGACATTTACTGTTTGAACTCCCTGGTTCTTTATCCTGTTTCACTCTTTCTAATAATCTCAATATGCTGTTACATTTAGTCAATATTTGTTTTAAATTTGTGAGTATTTTCCTTTGACTATGGACTGAAATATAATAATGGGATTACAGACTAAGATTGGAAAATGATAATTAGCCTTCAGTGAAAGTTTAGATACTGCTGTAAACTGAAGGGTTACTGTAAACTCTAAAGTACTATGGAAAAATTAGTGCCCCACAAATACTTTCAGTTAGTACATACATTTGTACTCTATGATTCCATTTTAAATTACAATAAACTGTCAAATTATGTAATTGAAAGTAGTAAAAAAGTTGAAGAAAAACATAGTTTCAATGCCATATTCACACATGTCGCAATACTTTGTGTTCTCACTGTAAATTACATTTTTATCCCTTTTAAACATTTCAAAATTTTTCATGACTAGATGATTCGGTAAATTGCATATAATATATATATTGAACTGCAGAGTGAAAATTTAATTAAATGTCAAATAAACAATAATTAAAAATAATATATTTTTTTAATTAGTTCATGACATCTTTTTTATTCTCAATACATAAATATTATTGAAAAATATAAAAATGTGAATATAGCAGTAACGTGTCTTTTTAATAAACAGTGTAAAAGGCTATACAACAATGATTTTTAGTTTTTTTGCCCCAGAAATAAACTTCGCCGAACTACCATCTATGAGTAATGGTCTCCTATGTTTTTTTTTTTTTGTTTCTAGTGGGACATGGAAAAGTCCCATTTCGGGGACCCGGTGGCTCAGTGGGGCCGGGAGCTGATGCCAGGCTGCTGAGACCAAAGGGTTGTAAGTTCGTCACTCGCTTACAGGCATAACGGACCTGTATTTAATAGGTGTTCGTGTTGAACTTAGATTAAGTTATATTATAAATTAAGTTAAGGTTAGCCCCCCCCCCATCTGAGTTGAAAGGAGAGAAAACAAAACAACATTCCACGACTGGAATTATCCCTAACTTCTGGTGGGATCTCTCACGATCATGGGAAGAACCTTGGTTTAACAGGGGTTGACCTGTCCCCCTCCTATTCCAGGATTTTTTGTGTTTTGAAATCACAATTGAATATTTTTTCCATCCTCTACAACTCTAAGAAGGATATCGGTTACAACATCAGTAGAGGATGGTTTCTAGTAGTACTAGAATAAAGATCCCGCGAGGGGTAATGACACCCCACCTTCAGGTATAGAATCTTCTAGCTGATCAATTCTTCAGTTCGAACTGGTAAGAGTTCCGAGACAACACAAGCAGGCAACATACGGGAGATACATTAAAGGGAAAAAACCCAACCACTGGATCTCGCTCTGGGAGTTTAGGAACACAGAAAAAATTCCTAGGCTAGCTGAGGGACAACCCCTGTTAACCATGGTTCTTCCCACAGTAATTTGCCATCTTCTAATTCCGTTCTAGATTTTTATGTGCCGAATAAAGTGAGACGGAGGGCTGGGTGTTACTAATAACTTTAGAGTATGATCATTTCGGCTATTCCCGTCTTAGTAATGTAGTCCCGAATAAATGTATTTAAGCTGGTTTATAATCTGTCGTGTGTCTTGTTTTCAGCGGAAATGTCGTCGAACGAAGCGTACCACCAGCAGCAGATGCTGCAGATCCAGCAGAACGCGATATCGCAGATGGCGGCGGCGGCGGCGGCCCTGGCCGTGCACCAGGCTCAAGGAGGTGGTGGAGGCGGCGGCGGCGGCAGGGGGACGGGAGGAGGAGGGTCCAACGACAGCTCCACGGAGCCGCCTCCTCCTCCTCCGGGTATGAGGGGCGGGGGCGGTGCGGCCGTCAGGGGAGGACCACCAACTCCGGGCCCTCCTCCTCCTCCGCCGGGCACTGGGCCCCCCACCCCCGCAGCTCCGGGTGTCGACTCACCGAATAACGGTGCTCCGGCCTCCGTATTTGAACTCGGCATCAACATATCTCAGCCTCCACCCGGATATATGTTCCCTCCACGTAATATGTCTAATATTTCACTCATTTTATCATGATATGATTTAGAAAGTAAAGTATAAGAAATGTATGTTATATGAAACGAAAGGAAGCCGTGTATATGACTGAGAGCTTTTTAGTACTGGAGGTCTACTGTAGTAACTTATAAATGGGATCACAAAAATGAACTTATCCAAAATTACTCATATACATACATTATTATGGTCCGGACATGACCGGAATTTAAATTATTAACAGATAACAGATAGATTAGGTGCTATAAATACATGGTGTAGAAACGGGAGCAAAAGCAAAATAGGCGAGATAAAAATTTATCGTGCTACAAATTTATGATTTACAAGATTAAAAAAATTAACAACAATACTACTAAGTTAGTGCCACTTAATTAAAATGATTCCTTACGGATTGTTTTGAGGACTTGTATGAAGATAAAATGTCGACTGTCAAAATCCTGGCCCCCTGCCTCCTGGCAGACGGTCAGCCCATCTACTGTTTCCATTTTAAATTGAACATTTTTAATACGTCTGCAGCTTTGGTTTCTGATCAGACATCTTTTGATCCTATTTGTATTCCCTTTTTATATCTGGTTTTAAACTGGAAAATTCATATATAATTTTCTCTCGAATGTTTTTCTTAAGATGAATAATTCTTCTTTTTTTCCCCGAATGTTTAGCCAACATTGAACTGCCCGACCTGACAAGGCCGCCTCCCGGATTTCCGGCGGTGCCTCCGCCGATGCCGGAAGTTCAGCCCGAAGATCTGTTGCCTTCGCTGCCTTATTACGACCTCCCCGCGGGTCTCATGGTACCGCTCATCAAGGTAAATCTGGTAATTCTGTTCTTATTACCTGCATAAACCGAAAGGAAGCCTCTGGGATATGAACTAGGGCTTATTGCTACTCGAAGTCCAGTACAATAATCAATAGAAATAATGAGGGTTTACAAAAATGTAACTTATGACCCAAAATTCTGGTGTGATTGCTTGATACTGACAGGAGAAGCTCAGGCAGCAGGTGTTGTCCATGATTCTTCATGTTTTTGGAAAATACTTGAGCAAGTTCCAGTAGAAGGGTTTATTACCTCCCTATTGGACCCCTCCTGGGTGTGATATATGTAAAAAAAAAATTAAAATTAAACTTATCCAAAGTTACTCATATATAAACAATCGTTATTCATGTTTGCCAAACATGAAGCTATAATTTGCTTGCAAGCTCACAAGATCATTTTTGCACGATATCTAATATTTTTCAATCTCTCAGAGTCTTCTTGTTTTGTGCTGTCTTGTTTGTACTTCTGTAACATTTTTTCTTCTTAGTATGGGCTTATGAAGTATAATTGTTTATAAGAACATGTTCATCCATTTTATTTAAATGTAAATTTTTATTTGTTTTTATTTTTATTATGTTAAAAAAATATACATAGACCAGGGAGAACTCAGAATACCATAGAATTATGTTATAATTTGTTTTAAAGTTTTATTTTAAGATGAGGACATCTGTTATTACTTTGAACTAAATTTTAATCAATCGGCAGATAAATTATTGGAGATAATTTCTTACAGCTGGAAGAATGTAATTACAAACCGTTGGATCCAGAAAACATCAGGTTACCTCCTCCAGCTCCGCCGAGCGAAAGGCTTTTGGCTGCAGTCAAAGCATTTTATTCTCCTCCGGGTCATGACCAGCCCAGGGACAGGTTAGTTTTTTGTTTTTCATATATATATATATATATATATATATATATATATATATGTATGTATGAGTTTTTAGTATTCAACATATTTAACTGTAATTGAGTACGTTAATTAATTAAAAATCCAAATTTGTATTCATACCATTCCCAGATCTACCCTCAAACAGAATAATTAGTAGGTTCAGGACAAAAAAAGCAGTTGATTAAAATGCTGGTCCATCTATTTATTGACTTTGAAAAGAAACTTTTCAATAAATTTAATTATTTTAAAAAATTAAATCTTCTCCTTTCAGTGACGGTTGGGAAAAACTCGGACTGTACGAGTACTTCAGAGCCAAGGCTTCAGCCAAAAAACGCAAAGATCAGGTACTTTCTCATAGTATATATTTATGAAAGTTTTACAAACAATTTTTACACATTTAAGAATTTATCATTACCATGTTGAAATTTGCCTCTATCCATAAGGAGAATATTTCTTCATTGTTTTCTTTTATAAATATGAACCATTTTAATTTCATACAGTTAGTTACTGAGCTTTTGAATGAGGAGCTTTTTGAGGAGGATGTTTAACATATAAATTATTATAAGTCAGAAAATTGTATCACCACATTCTCTGGTAGTGGTCACCAGACACTTAACAATCTCATACCTAATTCTACTATATAAGAAATGAGGAAAAAATTAATAATATTTCAAAGAGCATTGTAACATTGATGAAATACCAGTTTTTCTAATTGTTTAAATTTATTTCATATTTTATTATGATATTTTTTTAATCAGGAAATCGCCGAAGGTCTAAGGGAGAAATCAAAGTCACCCACACCAGTTAGGAGTTTCCATAGTAACAGTAAATCACCGCCAGCAAGGAGAAGATACAGCAGGTTGGTGATGATAAATTATTATCATAAAAAATAAATAATTTACAGATATTAAATATTAAAAATATTTAAATGTTATTAATAAATATTATTTATTATTTACAAATAAATTATTATCATAGTTAATATAATGGACTCTGTGCTGTCATCATTTTATGGATGAAATAAAATGGAGGGAGAAACATTTTTTTTCTGTTAGTATGTATTTTTTGTTTGTTTTCAGTTCATCAACCTTTTGTTGATTTCCTGACTTTGTGTTATGAGCCTACTTTTTTGTTTTTTCGCTGCTGGTTGGTTGTATAATGTCCAACCTTGTGAAGGAGGTTGGCATTGTGCATTTTGTTTTCCTATGATGGTTTTTTTCCTGTTCGTTGTTTGTCATAGATTTTTTTCGAGGCTGGTTTTATGGTTCAATTATTTTAACGGTTTCAGCCGGAGCAGAAGCAGATCGAGAGACAGGAGCACGAGTAAAAACTCGAGGATGAGAAGGAGGGAGAGGTCGAGGTCCAGGAGTCCGCCACACCAGGCCGAAAGGGAAAACAGGAGCCCTACACCTCCGTCTTTCGCGTAAGTCCATTCGACTTTTCCGGATCTGAATAAAGTAATTTTGTGATCTCAATTGCGCATTCAAGAAGGATCTTGCTGGGTCCTAAGTCTTCCCGCGTCCATCAGCAGTATATCTGCTCCCCAAGTATGGCTTCCACTATAGAATCACTTTAGCTTGCTGTTATCACGAACCTGTAGAAATTAGATGTATAAAATTGATTGTACTGCAATATTTACAGAGCCCTGTACAAGGCGAATAAATATAGAACCTCAGATAAAAGCAGCAACAACAAGAAAAGAAATAACCTCAGATTTAGGTAATGTCTGAACTCATCAACAATAAGGACTTGACATTCTTATGTTCTTCCAAGAGCAGTTAAATTCTCATTGCTGAGGTAACAAGCTTTTACCGTTGGGTAATTTATGCTGTGTTGAGTTAAGACCAGGATTAGTTTAGATAAAGCTTATTGCGATGTGTACAGGGTAAGAAAAATACTGTTAAAAAAGTAAGCTGTAGATTATGCTATACAGCATACATAATAAGCTGCTTCATTGCAATATAAACAATAAAAGAAAAAATTGTAAAGCTAAAAATCTAAGCTACACAAAACTATTACATTTCCTATAAATATCACTCATTTGTTCCCAGTAAATGTTATTTGTTCAATAAATACTGCAGCATCCGTATCAATATTCTGGACTACCGTGTTAAACTATAACAATAATAGTTTGTCATTAAATACATAGATAAAAAATTCATACTTTATAAGTAATGTGTATTAAATACTTGGTTAATAGGGAGCCAAAAATATTAAGGCTGATCTCACACAATGGGCTATATAGTTTCTTATTACAAGTCATAAATGCATAATAAAAATAGGAAAATAACGATTTTTAATTTATACTTTGAGTGATTGAATTTGCTGGCAGGCCATTGGATAGGGTTAGCTCTTAATTGATTTTTTTCTGTTTTTTGATGTTTTCCGTGTCCGTTTTATGTTATGACATCCCTTCCGGTAGCCAATAGCCTTCGGATAAGAGTCTTAACATTTTGATGATTGCAGAGGGATGTCCTACGGGAGGGAGACCCCCGAAGAGCGTCTGGCTGAATCGAACAAAGGACATCAGATGCTGAGGAAGATGGGCTGGGGAGGAGCCGGGCTAGGAGTCAAGGAGCAGGGAATCGAGGCTCCAATCATTGGAGGCGATGTAAGAACATGATTGTTTTATTGAAATGAGTATAAATATTTGAATCAAAGTATGTTATAAATTTGACTATTATTTGATATGTTGCCCTAATGGCAATAAGGTAGCTGGTAGCTGACCCAGAGGCTGGCAGTTCAAATCCGCCCTTATGTCATGAACATTAGTTTGTAAGTTAGTTGTAAATAGGAATAAGCGCATAAGTTCTGACCATTAGTTGTCAATTATATAAGATATGATTTTTAAAAAATTGGCAATATAGCGAATGTAACATTTCTTTACTGTATTCTCAATTCAGGTTCGTGACCGGACTGACCAGTACAAAGGTGTCGGCATCAATTTGAACGATCCTTACGAAAACTTCAGGAAAAGCAAAGGACAAGCATTCATTACCAGGATGAAGGCCAGGGCTGAAGAAAGGTCCTAGAACCGACGTCGTGGGATTGTTGTACAGTTTTAATACTAAGACTCGATCATATTAATTAAAAAAAAAAAAAAAATATATTTGGATAAAAAAATATAAGACATTTTTTCTAATTAAAAAAAACTTGAGTTTAAATGTGACTACAGAATATTGTTATACAGAAATTAAGTGTCTTGTACAATT
The DNA here is from genome assembly GCA_019843655.1 of Lethocerus indicus. Taxonomy (NCBI): domain Eukaryota; kingdom Metazoa; phylum Arthropoda; class Insecta; order Hemiptera; family Belostomatidae; genus Lethocerus; species Lethocerus indicus. The sequence continues at coordinate 8,309,358 of JACDQD010000001.1, forward strand.
TTACGATTAATTGAAAAACTGATGCAAGGAAAACTATGTGTTCGATAAGGAATAGTTATTTATATTTTTATTTTAGGCAACTGCTGGTTTGTCTAATTTCTTTTTTGTTTTCTGGGAAATATTTTAAATATATTTTACTGCCTTATCTCAGGTCATCAAGGAGCTAGAGAGGGGCAACTGTAACAAACTCGATGCCAAGGATGTTTCATTGGGTTCAAACAAATTTCAGTCGATTTCCTTTTTAAGTCTACACATCTACAATAATTATTATCACCTTTCCTATTTAAGAAGAAGATTTGATGATATTTTTTTAAAATAACGTGGCAAACTCTCTCTGACCCATATGTCCTGTTGAATTACACTCGATGTTCAGCAGAAATTTACATTACTCATATCTTGTCAAATCGATATCCAGTATTTATTAGTTTTTTCTTATTTACTTATAGTAGAGTTTTTGGTTTTTTTTTGCCTAAATTGTTACACAGAAAGGAAGGTTATTTAAATTATTTCCATTATACTAATTTGCTCCATTAATCTGATCTCAGTTTAGAATTGTGTAATTAATTGTTATCATGACAGCAACTGATCCAGAGAAGAAAAACCTAAGGGGTCACAGTATATAAATTTAAATTTTATATTTTAATTAACATATTTGTAAGCAAATAGAACTAAATTATCAGTACAGTGACCACACTGTCAGACAAAAGTGTAATTATTTATTCTGCAGGTATGCAATATTTTCGGAGTATTCTTATCTGTTAACTAAAAAGAGAGCAACCTGGATTATTAGGATTTTAATTTAGATGTATTTTCTTGGTTCTTGCCCTCAGTAGCAGTCAACTGAGCTACTTGTGTCCAGCAGGGGACAGTATACTTGACAGAAAGGAAGATGTTTCGGTTTAGTGACAAATGATCATGGTTAGGAGGTAAAACCATAGCTTATTGCACAACAAATAAGTGCAGACATGAATCCTGAACCATAGACCATATATCCTGACTACAAGTTGCTTATGCCTGTGCATTTATGTGGACTAAATGTTTTTTTTTTAAAGTTTAAAGGAAGAAATGTAAAATTTGCTCTTTGCATTCAAGGAGACATTCACCAGTGGATTTGGATGACTTTGAAGGAGCATGTTCTTAATTAGAAACATCAGAACGCTCTGTTGTTCATATTCATCAAAAAATATTTTTGATAGTGTTATTAATTTCATCTTGAAATGGCGAGGCTGAAATCACTTTTTTTAAATTATTTCATTACCCCTTGCCAAGTTAATGTTTGTTAACATTTGTTTGTTGGCATATATACAATACATATCAAAACTAGGGATAATCTTGTAAGTTTTTGGACCCTCCATTAAAAAGCTCATGTGTGCTTGAGCATTAGGAAAAATCATTGGTGACCTGCTGAGCAGCATCATCTGAGAGGAGACATCATCAGGAGAAATTGTGATATTCTGAATCCTCGTAAGTATCCTAATAAAGTGAAATGCTCTAGAGTTTTTCTATTGTAAAAGTCCATTCATGTTTCAATGTTATTAAAGATTTTTAATTTCATGATTTTTCATCCATAAAGTTTGGAAACACATTGGAAGATTATAATACTCTAAAAATAGTGTAATATGAATGATTTAATGTATAATTTAATTGCACTATAATTCAGAATTCTGGAGTAATTTATTACTGGGTCCCAGAATTATATTTAAATCCCTGTATGAACACTGAAGAGTATGGGGGTTTATTTCATACATTACTCAAGAATATTGTAGAGATTTAAATTTAAAAAAAGTTTTTTAAGTTTTAAGGGAGTCAAATTAAAAAGCCTGGTTTGATTCTCGTTACAAAAAATTGAAGTAAATATATTTTATAATTATATTTCTAGTGAACCTTGTTTAATTGACATTCAGAGGTTTTTCCTTATTCAAGGTATATTTTTACAACAAAAATAAATTTCAACCAAAGGTTAATAAACCATGAATCAAAATTGTGCACACAATTTACTATTTCATGAATGTTTTCGTTTACAGGAAGATTAGGTTTCGTCTCAAGAATCAATTTGGAAGAATTACTTTAAGGAATCTGGTGAAAACTTAAGAATAACCTGGTTTACATTTGAAAATGCTAAAAGAGTACTGCGTTCAGTGGCACAGGTTAAAGCTCCTTGCCGTCGTCAGTAGCATTTCTTTAGCAATACAATAACTTATACATAGTTTTTAGACGATTACAGTGGGGGGGGGGGACTGTTACTACATAAGAGAATTTTCGTTATTCATTACACTTTTATGGCTTCCATCTTCGTTTACGCATCCAGACCTGGTTAAGTTATATAAAGTATAATATTACAGTTATTTTTTACATATATTTGAATTCAGCTGCTTTCCCACTTCCGTTATAGGTGGGCGGGATTCGAGTGGTGGAGATTGATTAGGAATATAGTATATCAAAACTGGATGTAGAAATGGGGGAACTTCATGAGGATTTTGAAGTTCAATTTAAATTGTGGATTGGGATTTTTGTACACTGAGATGCGCGAACGAAGTCTTATAAATTCCGAAAATACTTTCTGGGTGCGTTAATCCTGATTTTACCAAGACCGCATCTCAAAGGTTTAAATCGCCAGATCCACTATTCCTGAACTATGATACTGCCTCTCAATTGAAACAAACTTCGTTGCAACGCCGCAGGGTCTCGTATTATACAAAAAAACTGTAGGTTAATACAAAATTATCCAGATTTTATGTTATAACTGAAGGCGATACTTTCCCGACCGTGCAGTGCACAAATTCTCCGTCTAATCGTCATCCCGCGATTTTCCTATTGAATCACACGTTTCACGGATTGGTTTCTTCGAATATACGAAAGACTGCTATTTCTTAAAAGCTATTGAAATTTGCCGATGTTATCGATAAAAACAGCCTGCCGGTAGAACAATACAAGTCAGTAATATTTATTCGGAACGGTTGGGAACAATGGCGTGACGTCATCAATCAATTGTACAAAATATCGATATCAAGGGTCAGTTTTATTCACACCTCTTGGTGTTAGCGTCCGCCGCATTTTGTTCTCATTTTTTTTCAGCCAATTTTGCCTTTTCCAATATCGGAAAATGTTTGTAATCTCGCAGAATAAAAATCTGTCGCCATCTTTGGGCTATGTTGTACTCGGGCTATCGCCGAATTCCGGCGATGAATTTTAATTTTTCGCTACAGTCCGAGAGACAATTATTCGGCGTTGGCCCCGTATTGAGGGCTCAGGAAATTTCAGATCTCGACCTTTTGTTCACGTGACCGATGAACAGGAATTTTATTTCAGGAACAGCTGATTTCATTTCCCATTCGCGGTCTTTTTTTCGAGATCGGTGGCGCAGAAAAAAACAGAAGCTTCAGGCACCCGTCCCCGTACTCCCGACTGGCCGGGAAAAAATATAACGAATAAATTAGGACAATATTCCGATTCGGTCTTTACCAACCTGCGGAAGAAATGCCCAACGGCCGGAAGTCCTCAAATGGCTAAGAAGTCATACTGCATTTCGATATTTCTCGACATCCACAAGGTAATTAACTCATGGCGTAAACTAAATTTCTTTCCATTCAAAAATCATTCAGTGCACCTCTGTATATCCTTATAATGCACATACCCCTCTCGTGCCCATTCCTTATTACGGATTCGACTGTTTCTCTACAAACGATACATCGAATCGTCATCTGGCCCCTTACAGATGAGTGAGGTTAGTTAAAAAAAATTGTTTCAATCTCCAATTCAATAGTGTGTTGTTTTAACACTGTTAATAAATATATAATGTCCTTATTACAAATTCTTCTTTGGAATTATTTTTAAAATGGCGGTTAAAGGCGACAAAACTATCGATATATAATAGTATCGACTCTTCCCTCCCCGTACAATTGAATTTGAAATATATCGCAGTACAGTAAAATTAGTTTTTTATGTTCTATGTTAATAAATTTCTATATTTAAGTTAATAATTAAAATCTTCACTGCACGTAATAAATTATTAACACAGTTATAACTGCAATTTCATTATTAGTTCTTCATCCATGTTTTTGCAACATGTGTTCAAAAAATAAAAAGTTTCAGATTTAGATATTGTTAAGATCCGTTAATTTCGTAATATAGAAGACTTCATTTGCGTATCTGAGCGTACAGAAATTCAAATTCACAATTTACATTGGGCAAAGCGTTTTGGGCCATAATGGATCTATTAAGTTAAACATCTAATCCATCAAAATAAAATATTGCTAATTATTTTATTTTAATTGTAATGATATTTTTTAATGGTCGTTGAAAACGAAATACCCTGCAGTTCAATTTCGAATATGCGATTGATTGAATAAAGTAGTCCTGCCATCAAAATATCGTAGTTTTTATGAATTTTCGAATTTCCAATGTAGCGGGAAGTGGAACCGGGGAATTTAATCTTTGAGATGTGAAATCTGGACCGTGATACTATTTTGTTTAGAGAAGTTTTTCGCGTTGAACGCGGTCTCCGCCGTACGTTTAATTAACGAGCTGGAATTGCTGTGCTGCAGGTCACCTGCCCGGGAGTCTGGCTCTGTCCCAAGGGCAGGGTGTTCCTGAAGGCCGCTCTCTTCGGGGTCTCGGACACGACGAAGAAAATCGAGCCCGTCTACCCGCTTGTCTTCAACGAGAGATTCATATTCCAGAAGGTAATTCATTTCAGTTGGCCGACCGCCGCCCTCACCGGCTTTCTGTTACATCCATATTTTGGAACACCATCAATCGGTTCTTAGTCAATAATTATGCATTTCCAATTATAAAATTCCGTTCGCAAATACTTACACTACCCGAAACGCTATATTCATAATTATCGTGGGTGTATTTTTACTAAATCTGCTTTCAGGCTTTCACGGGCGTTTCGAATTTCGAGCAGCTCGAGGGAGCCCTGGTCGAGAAGATACTGGACCTGGAACTGATACAGAGCTCTTGTTCGAGGAAAGACCAGGTGAAATATTTGAATTTAAATTTAATTCCCAAATTTACAGGCGCACATTGATAGAGAGAACGGATTCAAAGAATTCCATATTTTCAGGTTGTCCTGTCGAGGTTCAGCGCTCCGATATGCCAGCTTCTTTTCCCAAGCGTTATCCCCTGCAGCGTCACACAGCAATGCGTATCGCAGCAGCCCCAATCGTCGGGGTCGGACATAGACCTCTTGCTCCAGCCCTCGGACACATACCCGGTGAGTCTTTTCAAGAAATAAAAATCAAGTCTACACTAAAGAGAACTGCTGGTTCCGTAAATTTTATATGTCGCTCGAAAAATTGATGGAATGCTCAAGTTTCTCTACAAAGTACGATGGCCATAACCATAGTTAATTGTACACGATCCTCGAAAGTTTTTGTCCCCAAGAGGAAAAGAAACATTGACAAATTACTGGCGGAAGAAAAAAATTCAGTGTGCTTTACCACGAACGAGTATGGATGTATTGATCATGATAGCTGTGGAATTATGAGAAACCAATTTCAAGATTTATACGCCAATATCTTCTTCATTTTTCCTTATTCTCTTCAAAATATTTCTGATAAATTTACAAACCTTCAACATTGTCTTTTATCTATCGGATTCTATTCCTCTCTCTCTATATATATTAGCCATAACTCACGACAGGTATACAGTGGTAGTGTATGCTTTGGTACTCATCGAGGGGCTTTGATCCTTAATACTTGTAATTATTTTTGTCAGATTAAAATTTAAGAATCGAATCCCAACAGCCTTACTAATCAGTAGGAGATTTGGTAGGTAAGAATACAAAAACTAATTGCAAAATAAAATTTAAAAAATCAAGATAAAAAATATAACTTCATAATATATAGCTTCATATTCGGAATATGAATATTTACTTCCATTTAATTTTTTGCACATACTAATAATTCATAAAATTAACCCCACTCCTGCCACAATGTATATTAACCTGTAATGAAGGAGATAATAGGTCAAAAACCCATTTATTAAAAATTTAATTTATTGCACACTGAGGGAAATTATGAGGGAATTATGGTTAACAAGCATGTACAATTTTATTTGTTCAAAATTATTTTTATTTATAATAATTATTCCCAAAACTAATATAGAAATATAGAAAATGTGTTGCTACTTATAACTATATTTATATAAATTAGGCAGTATCTGTACAAATAAGAATGTGAGGCAGTATGTTTGAAAAAAGCATTCAGTTTAATAACAAATTTGTATGGCATAGATATGAAGTCACTTTTTAATCACAATATTTTCAAAGAAATGTTTAACACCATATTTTTTCTTAAATTAAACTTAAAACACTACTATTTACATGTATTTACATTTTCCAGTTACAAATTATTGTTGGGCCCGAGTATTCCAGTTCAACCAGGATTATAAAGTCATCGATGTATTGTATTTCTGTTTTGTATTTTACTTATAATTAACACTAAGGACACACAGCGAAATTCACTATCGGACGAACTGGTTGAATCTTCAGTTTCATTCTCTTATTAACAAAATCTTCTATGTTGTTATCACTACCGGAATCAAAATGGAGCGGCCACTGTCCATTAGAAGTCAGATAAATGAAGTTCTTAATAATAAAATACTTTTTCGGAACTAATGTCCAATGAGTTTAAAAACAATTCAGCTTGTTAGATAAATTAATAGCCAATACAATGCGCTGCTAACTTGAACTGGATCGACCACAGCTTTGACAACAAAATATTTCGTTTTTATATTATTTATATTTAATATTAAGGACAGTATTATTAACTAGCGAAAGAACATGATGGAATCTTCACTGTAATTTTTTCTGTTACGGATAAAATCGTCAATGTTCTGGTCCCTACCGGAATGAAACTTGAACGGCCACTGTCCAACCAATGTCAAATGTGAGTTTAAAAATCATTTGGCTTCTTAGATAAATTAATATCCAGTATAATGCACCGCTAACTTGACCAGGGCGATTCGCGCCTTTGACTATAAAATATTTGTTGTTTAATTTACCGAGCTTTATTCACTGTCCGACGAACTGGTTGAATGTTCGGCGTAATTTGGCCTGTTGTCATTGACGAAATCTTCTATGTTGTTATCCCTACTGGAATCGAACTCGGCTGGCCACTCTCCAATCGAAGCAAGATACTTGATGTACTCCCTGTCGAGTATCCTGGCTATCTCGGCCTTCACCTTGTCGCCCTCGGCGATGGGCACGACCACCACGTAGTCGCCCCTCTTCACCCAGACGTTCCTCCTGAATTTGGTCGGCATGGAAACCAGATACTCGTCCCCATTCTCTCCGGCCACCATGTGCAAGTTGTTACCGCGCCCTTCCACCACACGGACGATTCTCTGGCCCGGCTCCAGGCCCCTCATTTCGTCGCTCAGGATCTCCTTGACGACGTGCTTTCTCTTCGTCGCTTTCGACATTTCCTCTTTTTTTTCTAGTCGTTGAAATTCTCAAGGAATGTAATTATTTGTAAGGAACGACTCGTGTTAAATGCGCAATAATTTCGGAGCTCGTAAAACACACGGGAAAATAATTCTATAACGAATGAGCAACCCTGACTATAACCTGCTTAAAGTAGGACCACGATTCAAATCACGAGAGGTTACACTAAGGTTAGAGCGCCATGACGCGTGTGTGTGTCTGTATATATATATATATATATATGTACAGGAAATATGATAATTTACTAAAATAACGCATTGGTTTTTGATTATATAATACTTAAGATTTAATATTAAATGTTTATATTCGCTTGTATGCATCGTTATAAGGTACAGTCAGAATTTTAATGCGCGGTCAGTTAAAACTTTACAGTGAGGTTTATGTATGTTACTGGTAGGAATTTTTAAATTTTGTTGCGCTTTGTGCTGTATTTTTTGTGCACACAATTTAAACGCGAGGTACTGTTTCGCACGGGACATTTTACTGGACACGGTTGGGAAGCCTGGCGATACATAAGACGGCTTTTGAAAGTGTACCCGTTAAAATTTAAAGATTATCTGTTTAATATTGAATCGCCATTTATTAACCCTTAGCATTAAATGATTATGCCTTGATGTGACCATTCTTTAACCTAATTAACAACGAATGATAGTATTAAATAGAATATAAGTCGTAGGAATGGCGAGATGAATGCAATGCAATTTTCCATGTATATATTTGTGAAACCAGTCGAATAAAAATCACTTATTATGCTGTACATGGTATGTTATGTGTCGGTGACATTTATATTTGATATATTTTTCAGGGAATACTGGGCCCGAAGGTTAATGTCTCAGCCAGCGTTACTATCGAAGAGATAGAAAAATACACTTGCCAAGACGACTTGCCGAATCCTCTCCCTATGCCCTCTAAAGTAAGCAATCAATATGTTTAATTTCAGAAAGCTATACGGGCACATTGACTGAAAAATTTACAGATATGAAAAATCGAATGAACAGTTCTCGATTGGAATGTCCATCTTTTGTAACCTGTATCTTGTGTAACCTTTTCCGTATTATTTTTTGCTAATACAATTCGACGGAATATTGTGTATAATATTTACTTCATTAGTGAAATAAGGAGAACGGATCCCTCTCCATTATATTATGTTTAATTGGGTGCTGAAACATTTTATTGTTGTCTCAGGGTTGGAACAAACGGTCGAACGGAATTATCAGACAGAAACGGGTGTGCCACTCCAAGAAGAGTTTAAGGTGCGGATGCTACAAACCTCAGCAGCAGCTTAAGAAGAGACAACAGGCCACCAAACCGGCTAGTCTGGCTACAGCCAAACTGAGGAAGTGCATATCGTTAGTTCAAGTTTGTATACAGATTTACAATTATTTATTTATCATTTTTTCGACTCTACTGCTACATTTAACAAAAAATATATAGACATTATATAAAAATAAATGGTGGAAGAGTCCAATTAAAGAACCGTGTATAGCACACAGCTATAACTTTTTTCTTATTATTTTTCAAAAGTTCATTGATGAGTTTTATAACATATACAAAATATATCAAAAAATGGAAAAGTCCACACAAATTATATATCATTGTCTTATTATCTTTCACAAGTTCAAAATCGTTTATGCAGATTGCAGATAAATTGTTAGTTAACATTTTATTAAAGTTTCACAACTGGCACAAAATTTTCTTGTTGGCTCTTAATTTTCTTCTAAATTGCAGTAATAAATAATAATTTATTATTGTTCTAACTCTCCTACATTTAAAATATATGTATTTTTTTATATATATTTGTCATAAACCTTTTGTTAGGCATACTTTTACAATTGGAACTAATTCTTTTCGTGTTACCTCTTACAGTGCTGAAATATCTTCAGTTACCTGACATCAACCAGAACCGTTAATTTTATGATGCGATTCTAAAAGAACTAGTCCAAATGAATTTGAATTTAATATTTAGAGATAGAGAGGAGGAGGGCTTTATTTTCTCCTTAATTACAGTAATGTAATTAATGTATTCTTACGATTATTGTACAAATAAATATTAAAAATATTTTCAGTCAACCATTAATTTTATGATGCAATTCTAAAATAAATTATTATATATTCTTATGGTACAAATTAGTTTTAAGCATACTGATCAATTGGTGATAACGCATATTTGAATTTATGTTTTATGTGATTGAGTACAGCGTTTCTTTCTTATTTAATATTTAATACGGTTCACTATATGTTTGCAGTTCAAGTCCATCAAGGCCGAGCAGTGTGGAGCCTACCGTTTCAAAATCTGTTCTTTGTGAGTTTAAAACTGATTTATATTGGCCACAATATTAATATTTAAGTATATTTAAATACTGAGGAGAATATCCTCATATATTTCAATTATACTAATTTATATTATGTGTAATTGCATTTGGTGGCCTAAGCCTGTGATGCTGATGCCAATTAATAAAAAAAAATTATTTAACATAGAACATTATTTTTTTGGAAGTTTTTACTTATATTTCAGTGAGTCATTTTTTTTATTATAGTCAGAGATGGGGGAGAGGAGGATGGACTGTACGAGGTAGGGGCCAGGGATGACTTGCAGGGATACGAGCACTGGAATCGGAGCAAAGTTCAGGATAAGTCCAAAGGGACTTGCACCAACCCAAGGGACAACTGCCACTGCGTACTCTGCCTCAAGTACAACTCCTACTTCAAGGACAGCGATATACTGCCAGCACCAGGGAGGAAATTCGGCAAGTGTGTAAGTTTATTTTATCTCCATTTTTGACGGGGTTCATCTAGGTTTTTGAATATCCTCCGTCTGACAAACGGTATAGGACTATGGGGCTCCACCAAGACATTCAATATTTCTCATATCCAGAGATTTCAATCTAAAGTCCTTCATACTATCCTTAATGCTCCCCCGTATATCTCTAACCAAACAATTCACCACGACCTCAACACACCAAAAGTTGACAAAATCACAAAATCCTTTTTCCTAATGTTCCATTCCCCCTCCTTTCTCCTCATCCAAATTTACTCATTAAGTCACTCACCCCCACGTCGGCTTAAATGCCACTGACCTAGATCTCCTTAGTCTGCAGCTGTAATTACTTGTTCGTCCACCATTGGGTGGATTTTCTTATCAAGATATTCACATGAGGAAAATATATGCAAAATTTGTATCCATAACTCATTTGTAGTTGATTGTACAAAAATAAAAGGTGAAAAATAACTGGTTTAGAGTACCTGTTTTGTGGTCTGCGAGGGGTCGGAATACCGTACGTAGTACAGTACAAATGACAGTAAAAGTGCAGATCCCAAAAAGCATCCAGTGCCAAAGTGACTAACACCGCGGCCGAAACCAGTCTAGCAAAAGACCAAACCAGCGAGATGAGAAAAATAATCTTCATAATTCTATTTTAGGCATTTGAAAACGTTATTATTGGAAGGGGGTCCAGGGGGAACAAAAATGATAAGAGCTTTTAGCTTAGATCGTAATAAAAATTAACTTATCGGCATTCGATTTGTTGTAAGGATGACAGGAGAGGGAGGAAGACGAAGAGGGGCCGGTTGAATTCGGAGGAGTGGAACGGCGGGCGTAGGACGTGCTGCCCCACCGGGAGTAAGACGACGGCCGATGGTGGAGACCACAAGCCGGCACCCAGCTGCACCTGCGTATCCACCCAACCTCTGGCAGGCCAGCCCGAACAGGGCTCACCACCAAGTAAGAAGAGCCCGACGACTAGAAGCCGCTATGCCCACAGGGCTCTGGCATACGATAGCATAACAGAGCCTTACCCACCGCCAAGACACAAATGCCGTCATCAACCGGAGGCTCCCGCCGCAAAGTCCCGCCAACTCCAAGCCCTGCCTCCCTGTCCCCCGAAGACGTCCCCTACCAGTGTGCCTACCTCAGACAAGAACAGATCCCAACCAGATAATTCCTACTGTAAGATATTACTAAGCTAACCAGCTTCCTACATGAGTAACAGCCTTACATGCCCAGAGACTAACACCACCAAGTCTCACCAGCCCCAAGCTTTTCCTCACTGTACTCCAGAGACGTCCCCTTTCCCCATGCCTATAATAGGGCAGGCCTTGCAGTATGATAAATAAACTAACTCCTTTACTACAGGCCTGCAGAAGATAAGTGCAAGTGAAAGTAAAGGGGTAAAATGCAGTTTATTTTTTAATCATTGGTTAAAGTGCAATATTGCATCATCAATATGTATATCATATTGAACAGTATCAAATTATTTTACTTCAATTGAAAATTGAACATCATCATCGATTGAAGAATAATTTTAGTGTAATCCTTGAAAACTATTTCTCAATGAAAGTGAAATACATAATGAGACTAGGTTGTCAGGAAAATGGGTAGATGGAGGAGACTGTAAGTTTTTCCGGCCTCTTTTGTTTTATATTAATATTTAAATTTTTTTTTATGCAGATTCCAAAATGTTATTTTGTACTGTGCTTATAGAAAGATCATTTCCATGTCACGATGTCACAATTGTGTTTTAATTGTTATCATGTCAAATTTTAATCTTGACACGATTTTATAGGCATTTCAAAGTTGAAAGCTTTATGCAGTATTACTGGCTCGACATTTTTTTGACATATTTTATAATTTATATAATTTGAAACATAAAATTAACTCTGTGCCTGTTAGGAAAAAAATTGTTTTACAAATTTGACTGTAATTCTCTGTGATTGTTTCGGTCACTTCAAACTGCTGCAAAGTAGAAAAATTTATGATAAATTCTAAATTTCTAAAAAAATTTCTTTTTAAATTTCCAGCTCCAAGATCACTGTGCTGCAGTCCTGTCAACAAGGCGGAGAGCGAAGGCGGATCGTCTTATTCTGATAACTTAGAACTGTAAGTAATCAATTTCATCAATCAATTTATTTCTAAAAATCTATTCAATCTACGGTATGTTTATTATTAAAATGATTATTACTTAACTATGTATAATTCAACTGAAAATAATAAAAAAATGGAAAATTTTATAATTCTGAAGTGAATAACAGTTTTTTTTCCCAACGTTCATTTTATATTATTTATTTTTATTTAGATATATTTTAAAATACTTTAGCAGTGAAAATTGAATTAATTTTAGAATTATCCATCAGCATTACTTCAAAAGCTGTGTGTACAGAATATGTAATATGGGGGTAACATATAATCTGACCATTTTAGAGGGTTTGATTTCTGTATTTTATTTGTGGATAACAATAATAATAATATATTGTCTTTTTAATTCTGTTTCAGTGATGGTGACAACAATGCATCGTACAAACAGAAGGAGTTACAAACTGATCCTTTGTGGGCGATGAGAGGTTGCAATTGTGGACTCGCGACTGATACTCTTCCGACACCTTGGTACATTGTACAAATTAATAATAATTTATTTACAACATTTTGTATGTTGACAAATTTGCCTCATGACTATTCTCATGTTTGTATTATCAGTCTTAAATGAGGGAGTGGTACCAGTTATTTTTCTAACTCCTCTGGATTGAACTATAAGAATTATGATATTTATATATATGTTACAAAAAATTGTTTACCTATTATATAGTTTGATATGTAAATAGTGTATTTATTTTTAAATTCATTCATGATCATTATTTTTAAATAACTAAATAAAATTTAGTTAATTTAATTTTTTAAATAAAATTTATTTTAAACAATTGGAGATTTTATGGTGCTAGAAGTATGATATTTTCTACGCAATTTACAATTTGTACATTTTATTTTATTATTTTTCTTATGCTATAATTTTATGTTCCACTTGATTCGATATTAATCAATTTTTATATTAATGAAATATTTGTGGTAGTGTCTTAAATATTTACAGTAATTTCTTTATATAGTATACGTTAAAAAAATGACTTATTGTCCATTGGCAGTACTGACGGGATGCTGTCCTATAATTTTAATGTTAATTTAATCGTACGCCGTTCATTTGTTCAGAGGTTTGAAGACAAGAGCGATAAGGAAGTGAGAGAAGTACAGACACCTGTTGTTAATCAATTTTTAATTATTAACATGTTTGCAGTTATGTCTTAAATATTTACAGTAATTTCTTTATATAGAATAGACAAAATAAGTGACTAGTAGTCCCGTTAGCAGTGCTCTGTGGGATGCCCTCTTTTTTTATTTCAATGTTAATTTAATCAAACGCTGTTCACAATTGCAGCTGTTCGAAGACGAAAGCGATAAGGAAGTGCGAGAAGTACAGACACCTGTTCTACAAGAACTTGGAGGCGTTCTACAGGACGATGCTTGAAAAGTCGGCTAAAGGGGACGTCGCTGGTACGAAGCCTGCCAACAGCGGCGGCGGTTGTTGCAGGAACAGACAGTGCTGCTGCAAATCGAAAAACTGAAAAACGATCCCTGTATAAACGATATTGGCCGCATCTCTGTTTAGAAATGACCCCATCGGATGAGCTGTTCCGAGGCAACAATATATTCTGTTTGGTTAATACCGATTGGATGGAAAGATAATAGGTCATAAATGAAAAGCTTTTCATGCCGACAGGACGGAGAATAAAAAAGTATTTAGACTTTGTATCGAATAAAGTATTACCAACAAAGTAGTTTTTATTTATTTCTATTTGTTATTTAAACTTCCCGGAGGGTTTTCGCATTCATCACTAACAACGTTTATAACTGTGCTGGGAAGATTGGAAAACAATAGTTTTTAGAACATTTAAAATTATTTTAAAATATGTATTGCTAATCACTTAAATTATGTATTTGTGGCATTATTATTATTATTATTGAAATGTAAAAAAACCTTATTTTTGCTGTATTTTCTTTCTAACAAGTTAATTTGCTAAAAACAAATTACACAACTAGGGCATTCAATGTTCAATGGTATTGGGACTTGTGAAATGCTTAAAATATGTGTACAAATTATTTAAATAATGCGATCGTTCAATATTGTGTATTAAAAATATAAATTAAAAATACAAACTGCGCAATAAATAACTGAGCAAAATAATTTTTCTCATCAAATCCCTTTATACAGTTGTTTAATAACTAAGTTGTGAAATATGCAACACCGATCAGGTAATAAGTAGACTTATGAATAAAAATAATGCAATAAAAATAAATATTAGTATTAATTAATAATTAATTATTTAAATTAAAAATTAATTGCATCCAATTATTCAAATGAAATAATATAATTATGGGCGAATTTTTGTGAACAGTCTCTTAATACCGAATTTCGGGTGAGTGGAGGGGATGATGGGGTCGAGAAATCAAAATTCTGTATTTGGGTCACAACTTTATTATGGAAAAAAAATAATTCAGTATTTTTAATTTTCATTCAACAATTATCGAACAGATAATTTATTGAGTTTTTGTTCAAACTATTTAATTCGGGCTGGATAGGAGAAGTTGGGGGCAGCATATTCGTTCGTACATATTTGTAACATTATTTACAATTAATCAGGTTGAAATGTATATATAAAATTGCAGTTATAGAGAACTTTATTTTTACCATATTATTATATTTAAAGTGAGTTTGAAATAAATTAGAAATTTTATTTGCCATGTATTTATGTGTATGTATGTGCGGGTGGTGGTGGAGGACTGGAGGGGATGAGCACGACGAAATGGGGAAATTTCGATCCAACGGTCTATATATATATATATGTGTATTTATATAGGGCATACCTCCTTATGCCCCATGTTCTCCTGATACGAATTTCGAATTTCCGTATGGAGGAGTGGAGAGGATGAGTCCGTAGAAATGGCGCAATTTCGGCCTTCCAGCTGATTTCTGAGGGCGACCCTGTGGAAAATCGAAAAATTGTATTAGGAGAACATGGGGTATCAGGAGGTACGCGTTTTGGTATGAGTCCCCCCCTAAAAGCTGGGTGTTAACGAAACGCGTACCTCCTGCTACCCCATGTTCTCCTAATACAATTTTTCGATTTTCCGCAAGGTCCGCCCTCAGAAATCAGCTGGAAGGCCGAAATTTCGCCATTTCTCCGGACTCATCCCCTCCACTCCTCCTCCAACCGGTCAATCGAATACCGGAGAAATTGAAACAATCGCTGGATGAAAATTGAAAAAAAAAAAGTTTAAAATACCCGTTTTGTGGTCTGCGAGGGGGTTGGAATACCGTAGATTTCGCGTGTTTCTTTCTCCTCCCGCCAGTTCGCTCTTTTACCAGACCGGTTTCGACCGCTCGCAATCTTCAGTAGCGGTGTTGTTAGTCACTTTGGATGTTTTCTTGGGCGTCCTCACTGCACTGTCACTGTCACTTGTACCGTGTGTACATGCCCAAAAAAACATCCAAGGTGCCAAAAGTACGGCAAACGAAAAACACCGACGATTTTTAGCCGTTATAAAGCTGCGGACGCTGATACCGAATTTTGATTTTTCTGCGCCATCATCCCCCATAAATCATTTCACTATCAGGAGAGTGAAAATTCACTCGTAATTATAAACTTGGCTATATTACTGCATTTGAATAACTGGATACGATTCATTTTTAATTTAAATAATTAAATATAATTCATAATAATATTTACCTCTTCAGACCCCCCCCCGTACAAAATATGAATTTTCAACCCCCTAATCTGCCGTTATCTTCCCCATATAAATAAATAATAAATAAATATCTGTTGTCCTGATAAAGAATTTTGATTTTCTGCCTAATTCATCCCCTCCATACTCCCGATTAAGTTTTAGGCCCCCCATACAAAATGTAGACAGTTTTCAACCCCCTCCTGCTTCTTATCTGTCCAGATTGCTGGGTTCGAATAATTTCGGCAAATAAATAATAATAATAATTAAATATCTATTGTTCCCATATCAAATTTTGATTTTCTACCCTCACACAAAATATAGATCATTTTCAACCCCCAGCTATTTATTTACTGTCTTAATTTTTTTTAAGTAATGAATAAATAATAAATATCCCTCCAATAAACACCAAATGAAAATTAAGGACAGGGTTCTACTAATAAAAACTATGTAGGGTACTCATCCATAATATATTTTTGCCAATACACACATAAAATTTTTAATTTATTTTAATGGCACAATAAATATAAATATATGGTAAAATAAACTTCTACAACTACAATTTTACATGTACATTTTAACCTGATTCATTATTATAAATGTCTCTTTTATCCTGTATGTCGCCTTTTTCATAATCTTGCCTGTTCTCGTTGGTGTTGCCGTTTGAAGTGTTTTCATTAGTGGACTCCTATATGAAAAATAATAATTATTAATAAGTAGTAATTATATTTTTATCATTTCTTATACAAAGTAATTGCCCAGTTTATGGTCATTTATGCGCTTTATTTGTTATAATTTTATGATGGGGTAAATTAAACTTTAAACGTATATAAAGGAATGAAAACAAAATTGTGTGATTTACGCTCACGAATTCTGAGTTTGCGCTGAATGTCTTTTCGACAATTCCGACCATTCTAATGAAACACTCCTGCCGGACCATGCGCCTCACAATGTCTACATCCTGGAAAAACAGAAAAATTATAATTATTTCAAATGAAACAATGTGCTAAAGTGACTGACACCGCTACTGAAGATGGCGAGCGGCCGAAACCGGTCTGGCAAAAGACCAAACCAGCAAGAGGAGACAGAAACACACGAAAACCAGTTTTCTTTTTTTTTTATAGTTATATTAAGTTATGACTGAATTTTGTATGAGTTGGTGAATCTCCAAAACTTCATTCTGTATGCGCGGTTAGGTTTTAAAATACAGTTGTAAATTTATAATTTGTTCGTTAGTGATTTTGTGATTCGTAAGTGTCTTGTATGTTTGAATGTTCTGTCCCAAGTGCTGCACCTGACTTTCAATAGCAAATTGGGACTGGTTCAGGAAAACAGAGGGACAAATTGTCGAGTATTCTTAGTAGAAATTTGTAATATTTCATTTCTGTACATTTGAGTCTTGAGTACGTGGATTCTGTATCAATCTTCTGTCCCAAGTACCGCATTTCATTTTCAATATGTTTGCAGGAACACAGAAGGACATGTAGCTCTTGTCAGAGTGAAAGTAACTTGTACACTTCTACACATGGACCAGGTTTTTATGGGGGGAGAAAATTTTTTAAAAAATAAATTTTTCAACTCACTGTCATCGTACTGTCGGCATCCAAGTACATGTCGATCACTCTGGACAGTTCCTCAAATGTACCCACACCCTGAGAAATATAATTTTTATTTTACTACCTAGTTAAATATCTCTGTATATTGATAAAAGACTGAAATAGAATCCTCACATAAAGTTAAAAAGACAGGAAGTGAACAGGCACTTCAAATTGCTATTTAGATTATTGGACTAGGATTAAACAATAAATTATTACTGTACAACACTATGCTGAAACCATAGAACACTAAATTAAAATTAAAATTAAACTTACAGTAGGAAAATATTAAGGAAAATAACTGAAATCACCCTAATACAGTGTGTCTCCCAACCTCACCCAAAATCTTCTAAATTATTTTAGGCGGTTCCTCGCCCTAAAGTTTCCGGCTTGAGCTTCTCATCTCAGGCTTCATACTAATAAGGGGCCATTGTTTTTTGTACACTGACACTAACTCAATACTACCGATATTGGTGGCGAGCCCAAATCATTTGAGCCCTAGATCCAGAATAGTCTGGGAATTAAAATGCGATAAATTTAAAATTTTTGTGTAAATAACTCACCAAATTCGAGTACTTCAGATACTGAACTAACATCTCTTTGTCATTTTCGCTGATGCTGGATTTCATTTCATTATTTCCGTCCATATCGTTATTACCTTCCTGAGAAATGAAAACAGTGCACAAATAATTAATTAAATAAATTGATAAACAATGAAATTAAATATTTACAAAATGTTTATGTTTTGCAATTTGTTAATATATGTTATTATATTTTGCGCTGTTTCAATAAACCTCATTTGTAAGTTCACACTGTAAGGACAGATATGGGCTGATTCCGAGTCTAGGTTAGGCTGTATAAAATGTAACTAATATTTAATTAATTAATGCCAGATAACAAGGCAAGAAATAACATTTACGATAGCACATAAAACTGCAAATTCACTAATATACCAAAATCCAAACCAAACCAATATTAAACCAAAATCAGAATTAATAATTAAGCCTCTATGGGCCGAATTTTTATTTTAAATCCAAAAAATTTGGGGGAACAAAAAATCAGCAATTATAAACCTATATTTGATATTGATATTGGTTGTCTTGACAACGTTATAGGATTAAGCTTTATGCACCATCTCATGAAAAACGCTATAATTATTTGGTAAAATCTCAATAAATTGAAATGTGACCTGAAAGTTACACGGGCCCCCATAGCAGGTTAACAAATCCTTGGCTCACAGCCTTTATTTAAGAACAAAGATTGCACTTGCATTTTTGTCCCTACACTCTGAACTGATTACCAGTCTGCACCCAGATTATGTTAGATTAAGCTATATTTAATATAACTAATAATACAGTTACTTTTGACATATATTTGAATGTCAAATATGCCACTCTTCAGCTACTTTCCCACTTGGGCACCGATTAGGTAGATGGGTCAAAACTAACCTCTGGGATGCGTAAACTGTGATTTTACTTAAATTTGCTTCAACTATTCTTGCCTGCTGTTGACTGTGATAACAGCATTGTAACTTCCTTCATTATTTTACTATTTTTATTTGTAATAAGTTTTTTCTTAGCCCTCTGAATTAAGCTTTATATATTAATTATTTATTTATTAGTCAATGCTTCTAGCATCTTATTTACAATTAAAAAATGGTTAAACGCCATTGTCAGAATAAGTAAATACATAATTTGGTTGAAAAAATGTTTTTGCAGGAGTCTAAGCCTTTGCATAATTTCGACTGTTCTTCTATATACGATATATCAAATCCAATATTTGATTCCGTTTTTAATTAAATAAGTAATGCTATAATTTTCATCTTCAAAGTTTATTTACAAAATGGCAGTCAATTCAACAAACCTATCAATACATAATTGCATCATAAAATCAATTTTTTACGGGATAAATTGATGAAATGAAAGTTTTGATAACTTACTCTTGAATCTTCTTGGTCAGACGAGATGATATTATCACTCAATTCACTTAGTGGGCCCAAATATTCCTGGACAATAAATTAAACAATAATTAAAGGAATTATTGAAGAATTATGGCATAGTGTTGGATTTATAAATTACCTGGCTTTGTATTCTCTCAACCGTCCTCTTCGACTTCAAGTCATTCTTCCCCTGCAGAAATTTTATCCTCCTGTAGATCCTGCGGGACTTGAACTCAAATTTGTTCCTCGGGTCCGTCATTTGGGGTGACTCGGGTAAGCAGCAGGCGCCTTTCAGATAGGCCAGAGCGCCCCTGTCCCAAAAGCTCCTCGTCCTCTTCCTCTTCCTCATGCTCTTCCTATTCCTCGGCCGAGAAATCAACTGTGAAATCCAAAATTGTTACAGAATGTGGAATAATAGAACATTAAACAACTTTAAGACTCAAAACAAGAGTGAGATGTGTCGGTAGTATTTCGAGCAAAAGAAATAATCTTCTTCCCTGAAGGCAAAGGTATCCGTGCGGTCTAACACCATGATTCTTCGTGCTCATCACTCTCTGCAGGGTGTAGACCTCGTGTGGGCCATGTATGAGGTCAAAGAGAGCCCTATTCTGGTCTTTCATATATCATATTTAAATAAAATATTCAAATTTAATTTATTTTATTTTTTTGTGTCAGACCCCATATATTGTCAGAAGGCCTGGGCATCACCTCCAGGAATTGAGATAGCCTTCTTGCAACCCCCTCCATATTAATTTGTTATAGAAAATGGATTAAAATTTACATGTTTTATTAATACAACTGTAAAATACAATCAGCGACATTGATGTTAAAGTAGCACTAGTAACAAAGAGAGCATAATGGAGGAGAACAGAACACCACTGGCTTTCCCCCCCTTTTTTTTGTATCTTTTCCTGGTTTGTTTAAATAATTTTCAGGCGCCATTAAAGAATGTTTGGAATGGTTGGATTAAGTAGGGTTTGGGCCATACGATTAGAGCGGTATGTAATTTTGGAGCGCAATTTGTTTTACTTTTGTACAAGAGCTATATACAGGGCTATGTCGGAAACATAGTAGGGGTGCTTTGGTTATTTTCCTTACTATTTTCAACTCCACGGTTTGAATTTTATTAATGTTCGATGGTTTGTCTGTTTTTAAATTCAAATACCCGCAAGTCGTTATCAGCGCCTAAAACAATACGCGGGGAGGTTACACGGCGCCCAGAACTGCGAATTCATTTGATTAATTTATATAAAAAAAAGTTTCTTTACAAGTGACAGGCTCGAGAAAGAGGAGCGGCCGGGAAGTTGGCTAAGTCTCAAGTTCTCGACTTGCTTGAGGAACTGGGACTTAGACTCGATAATGCGCATCTGTTCAACGGTCGGTTCACCGCGCGGTATCTCGAGTTGCCTGAAGTCTTCGCAAAGTTCGTCGACCCTGCTCTCCTCATCGGCTTTCTTTTCTGCAGAAAAACGAAGTCGTATAATAAACGGCAAATTAAATACGGCAATAATAAATAATAATCCGTAATAAATCTTATTAAAACGTATCACGCTTCGACGAACAGCGTCCGAAATAGGCACAGAATAGACCGGTTTCCAAATAAATAAAGTAAATTTGTGAAGTAGTTCCATATGTGAACTCCAGAGAGAGCACCAGTTGTTATGTCGGCAATATATACATGTATACACTCTTGCCGTATTTAGGAATAATAAATACTATAAGAAGTGGTGTTGTTATGAGAATGCAATATAGTCAGAATTTTTGCCATTCCTTGTTGAATTACAACGAAATTTTTGTGACAATCAAAAAGTTTCTGTAAGCAATTTTATGAATATACTCTAGCTTTTTCCCCCCTAGGCCTTTTGCACCCAAACCAAATTTATGTTATGTTATGTTAAATAAATCCTTGACCATTTTACTTTTGGTTGAAAAATTTTTCTTAGAATGCTGTCATATTCCCTTTTTAAACCCTAAAAAAAATGACAGTAAATGACCCTTTCAGAAATGACAGTAATTCAAATGATACTGATATTAGAGAAGACGTCAGGTCCTAATTAATTTTTGCCCATAATGATTTCCGTTTTAACTGCATTCTATATTATTTTAATAATTATTGATTCAAATGAAAAGAAAATGTTGGGAGAAATTTTTTTTAAATCCAAGTTTATAATCTTTTCATTTAGCTGGAGCAAATTGATTCATAAAATTATCCAAATTCATTCCTTCAACTCTTTTTTCCTTCAAGTAAATTCCGAGTCATTTTAGACCTTAAGTGATTAAATATAAAATTCAATTTACTATGACATATTTCAACATGCCATTGAACCGATACTATCAAAAGTATTTGAGGAGTATGCATATTTTTTTAGTTAATTTTTTGAAATTATTTCATCAACTTTATATCCCTTCTCCTCACAAATTATTGACAAACGAAATGCTACTGACTATTGGGAGAATGATGAAATTAAGATAGAGAATTTCCATTTACCTTTGAAAAGTTGAAGAACGTGGGCGACAGCCAACGAAGTTGGCAATGGACATTGGCTGAACCTCATTAAGACTTCGTCTGCTTTAATCTTCATCAATTCTGTGTGATATCTGATACCGACGGCGTGGTCATTCAACATGCGAGTGATGATATCGCAAGCCGTTATCAAAATCTAAAAACAAACTAAAAACGGTGAACTTTCCAATCCTATTACACGAAATATGTCAACAGTTATATTTCAATTGAGCATTGAAGTGAGATGGTTACGATTTGATTCCACCTTTTGAGACAAAGGAGCATAAAAAGAGCTATTATTTTGTCTAAAATTTCACCTTAAAGAGCTCAAGAAGGAACGCCAGCTTTGATGTGGAATCCTAACCAAGTGCGTTCCTTAATTGTTTTTTTAAGTACTTGACATAAAATCTATTTAGACTATTACAATAAATCTAACAAGAGTATTATAGTAAGAGAAAAATGTACATCATAAAAAAACTTAAATATCCTTAATCATAGAACTATTTCAAAGGCAATGGAATATTTCACAAAACGTTAACAAAATTATGTTGTATGTGAGGGATTTATTGTAAGAAACATTTGCAGTTTTTCAATTTGTATATATGATATAGGAATCGATTATTATTAAAAACTGTAATTTTCGTTAAGTATGTGAAATTTGTGCCTTTTTAAATTCACATAAAGCCCGTTATTTAAGTATGAAAAACAACATCCTATTTATATATAGTGCCTGTGTTGAACCGAACTATAATGTAATTGAATTCAAAGCAAAGTTTTCACTAATACATAAATTGACTTGAGTTATGCTGCCATCAAATGGATAGGTGCTAAATAATACCAGAAAGAAAAAAGACAAAAATTATTGCAATAGAATCTTCCAAAGGGCAATGAGTTCCAAAATTTAAAAATGTAGGACTTTTTTGTTGCATAGTATATTTTTTAGGATAGGTGAGATGGAACAGAATTTGTTAAATACAACAAAATTCAAATTAATGGATCCTCAGTAGGATACTATACACAATTGGTATGCCATTTTAACCATATATTAAAACGCAGTAATAAATAAAAATATCTAATGTCATTACTCACTCTGAAATTCTGCTTAGTTGTAAATGTCTGATAGTATATCTGAAAGATAATAACAGTCGCTGTTTTAGTACAAGATTTATACGATGAAATGACAGATATATGATTAAATTATTTTGTACCATAGTCCTTCAATATGTAAAAAAAAACATATTTCAGCAAAAAAAATTATTTCTTATATTATTAAAAATTATTTATTATATTAGTTATTACTTAGGGTCTGAATCCCTAAGCATTTGTTTTCTTATTTTAACGACAAAATAAGATTCAACAACAGTTTCCAAGTCTCGATATAACAAAAGAAATATAGTTAATTTTAAAAATTAAAAGATATTAAATTAGCTTACATATCGATGATATTGCCTAAGATATCCGATTAGGGCCCCCACCAAATCAGTTGTGAACAGTTCCCTTGTCAAATTGTGACAAAGAAGCTGTACTACAATTGACAAGATGACTGCGCTGATTTCAACTTTCTCAACATCCAATTTTTCAGTGAATTTTCTGTAATTATTCTTTAGGAGCCAACTGTGGAAATAAAAATAATAGTAAAATATTTAAATAAAATTAAAAATCACAATTTCAATTGAAACTCAATCCGGTTCATTATTATTGTAGGTTTTTCAAAAAATATTTTTTTTTAGACCGATGTAAATGATCAATGTGTACAATTTATTATTCTGAATATCTGATTTGCAACATATACATTTTTTGGGATAATGCAAACATTCTAGCAAGGTAAGCAATCTACGATAAAATCTTCATAGAGTTTTAATGAAGTTTTCTGTTTCAGAAATTCTGATATCAGTTATTGAACAATTTAAATGATGAACTTCACTAAGATTATGAACGATAAATTCATGAGTATATTGGGTGAATTTTAATCAATTAAATTTACATTCTTACAGTACTGCTGCCATACCTAATGCTTGTAATTAACGTGTGTCTCCATTACATATGGAATTGTACTTTGATGTTTAAAAAGTATTGAAAGTTCAGACAATTGATTTATCCTCCACCATATCATCTTACTTTCAATTGAAAAATTTCTTTTAATGTCCCACTAATGAACTTTTACTTACAATATTAAACAACTGACTCCGTTCATTTTGTTAAACATCAAAGCGTATTTCTTCGAGTTTAAAACCTGCCGTAGATAGTACAGAGTGGTGTTCTGATACTTTCGCCAGTCCCAGCCATTCGCGGTCAGCTCACCACTCAGTCCGAGAACAATGAAACATACAACCTGTAAAACAGTCAGTTGCCAATTCTTAATTAACTTCATTAATCCAAATTTTCAGTGTTTTTTATGCTTACCAGTGACTTGGAGTCACTTGAAGCTCCTTTAAGCTATTAGGGATAGTACTGTAAAAAAAACCTTCAAATTCAATAATTATTTGAATTTATTAAATGAGCAAAGGTTTTCGCGTACAGAACTTGAACTATCAAACATTTTTTCAACCTTCTGACCAAAAGAATGTACAAATTACAACTAATTACAACTGTTCCAATAGACAAATGTTTCAATTTACCGAATGCATCAATTTTAAAGTCAATATGTGACCAAATTTTAAGGAATCCAAGTCCAGAATAATTATAAGTTAATGGTCATCTTTTTTTAATTTAATAATTACTACTAAATATCAATGAATTTTTTTCACCCATGATTTATTTATTCAGTTCATATTTATTTGACACTTACTTTTTCACAGATGAGAGAATCTATTTCTGGCAATTCATCATTGTCTACTCCCTCGAATGTCGTGGACGAGTGAATGTACTTTGGTGCAAAGTATAACAAACGCTGCCAGAAAAAGTTGAATATATTTGTTTGCATTTCAGTCCAACATAACTAGAAAAACAGAAACAAATTTTCTAATATAAGTTCACCTGAAGAATCTTTCGCCGCGGGGGGTTTTAATGGATAGACAACAGAGATGAGGGCTTCAACAAGTGAATCTAGATGTTACAGTTACCTGTTTCGAATTGAGAATGAACATCTCGTAAGTGTTCAAAAATTTAGTCTTCAGCACGTGTTTGACTTCAGTTTCGGCCAGAATTTTCAGTGAAGACTCATCCTCTGATGATTCAAAGATGTTGAAGAGTATTATTAGTCCGTGGTAGGGGTGAGCTCTAGGGCAATTAGGTGACCATTCCTCAACTGTTGACAACAGTGCTTCGACAAGAAATTTCGACAACAGTCCTCTCCTTTTGTCCTTATTATCCAGATACAGATTAATTTCAATTAGATATAGTTGTAGAACAAATTATAATAAATATACTATAGGACTAAGTATGTCCCCTCATATTTGATTCAAATGTGCAACTTGAAAAAATATATATCTTCTGAACTTATGTACAAACAACAACAACAAAGAATTTATTTATACATATATTTTATATTAAAAAATAATGCGTAAAGAAAAATATGAATCATTATGACCTATTAAGAATGATATGGCTTCATGCAACTGTAAGTGATTCTAATAATGAATTAATTTGTGTAATTCAATACAAATGATTCTAATATATAACTCAATGAAAACATATAAATCTTTCGAACCTACATCTTTTACTTAATGTATAACAATTTATTACAAACAAAATAAAACAATTTATTATCAGTTTTTAACTGATAATAGTTTTGCCAGGAATGTTTAATTGCAATTGCCTATACTTGCTGTTTAAATCAGCGTTTTCTTCAAAATTATTCTCTGTCAACTTAACTCATGTATAATATCTATTTAAAGACAATTATATTAATAAGTAAAAGAAAGAAACCAATTAGTGATATACCACTCAATAAAAAATATAGAAATTAATAATAAAAACATGTCTATACATCTGTATATGTTTTGCATTTACAATGCAGCTGAACTAAATATATATTTAAATTTTATTTTTTAACTCATTCTGTTCTTGCTTCATAAATTAAACTTTGTAATGTTTAATTTAAATCATATAGAGTACATTATGTGATCCTTTTGTGTTATTAATTTTTATATTTATACGTAATTGAGAATTTATTACACTAACACATATTTTATATTGGAAAATAATCTATCTGAATTAATAAGTCTGAATCTTTATGACCTATTAAGACATGGCTTGACACAACTGTAAAAGCGATTCTAATCATGAATAATGAAACATTGGTATAGATATATCAATAGGTATGAACATAATTCATTTTTGTGAGATGCCCCAATGTAATTGACGAAAACTTCACGTATGATTAATATGTCCAGGTATTAGTGCAATAATAAATTTAATATAATAGATTTACCATTTTTTTTTATATCAGTACCATTACTTACTTCAGGAGTGTAACTCATGAGCAAGTACAGCAGGTGCAAACAGTGTTTCCTGATGTCTCCATTCGGTGAGGTCAAATATTCACCTATAACACTGAATATAAGTTTGATGTTGTGAACAATTTTTAATTGAGCCGTCTTTGATTTCAAGAGTGCTTCTTTAAACTGTTTGATCTTGTTTACAATGTAAACATGATTTCGTTTGTCCTGCCTGGGCTCTTCAAGGTGGTTATTCTTATCCATGCCTGAACATATCATTCAATAATATAAATATTGATACTAACAAATATGTTTCAATTGGGATTGGGATATAATACATTAATATTGATTATAACCTCAAACACTTGTTCATAATAATGACCATTTTTTAACATTATTAATTATTCATGCTTCATGACGTTTTTATTTTGGTTCAATATCCTAGGCTTGTGTACTTTTTTACAGGAAAGAATCTTGCTCATATTCCTATTATGAAGATTATATTGTTTCGTTAAACTATTGAATTTAATGCAGCTTGTATTTTAAATTATTGTAAAATTATATGAAAAGTTGAAAAT
This sequence comes from Lethocerus indicus, assembly GCA_019843655.1. Classification (NCBI taxonomy): domain Eukaryota; kingdom Metazoa; phylum Arthropoda; class Insecta; order Hemiptera; family Belostomatidae; genus Lethocerus; species Lethocerus indicus. Next base: position 8,336,344 of record JACDQD010000001.1, read on the forward strand.
GAATTCCATCCCCCGAAGTAATTTCAAGTACCGGAGTTAAATTCAAACTGAAACATTTATATAGTAAATTTGAATTGGTTACCTGTATTTAAGAATACCGAAATGAAACGGTATCTGATCAAATGTACAAATCAACTTGTAAAATATACGATATTTAAACTCGAGCAAAGCTAGGTTTCCATTTCTGCCGACAAGGCGCACCAACATCGGTAACAAAAATAACCGTACGCACGAAATAATGTACATATTAACATACTCTGTGTTTTGTATTAGGCATGTTCGGATTACTATATTGTAGGTCTAATTTTTAAGAGGCAAGAGAAGTGAGGCTAAAAAAGTAATTGCCGATTATAATTTATTGTGGGGAAACAGTTTTATTTCACCATTTCTTTTGGCCTATGGCCTCTCATTAGTTCAAGAATGTAATAATATGATGGTAATATATTTTACATTTAAAAAAAATGCCTGTATCTGCTCTCAAACAGACAAATATTAACAATATTCAAATCTTACAATTGAAAATATTAAGGAAAATAACGAACGCACCCGACTATGATTCCGACCTCACCATATACAGATCTTTAAGTACCATTTGTCCGTGACCTTGCCATACAAAAATTTACCATATTTCACTACCGAATTATACATCATGCTATCTCCGGACATCCCAAACGTTCTTTACAGACGTTTGAAAATTAAGCGATTTAAACACACGTTTAAATATAATAACGCTTACAGAAGGGGGAAATACTACCAGTGGGGTTCTCCTCAATATGCGCTATTTGTTACTAGTGCTAGGTTAACGTCAATGTCGCTGATTTTATTTTACAGATGTGGCAACAAAACAATTAACATTTCTTTTTATTCAAATCAGTTTCCTGGTGAATAACCCCAATTCCAAGTACTGGGCGTAGTAACCTTTCGCAGTGTAACCTCCCCAAAGATTGTTTCAGACACTAATAATAATTTGCGAGTATTATTAGATGTACTAGAAAAATAAATAAATAAAATTCTAATAAAAGGGGGAATGCCTACAAGTGCTATTCGAGAAACGATGGCATTTATGGAATGGACTACAGAACTGAAATGTAGAGTGCCCTGGAGTTATTTGAGAATCTTTCCTTGCAAGGCTTTCGGCGAATTGAGCCTAAAGTAACTCCACACTCTACAGATCTAAGTCCAAACTTAGTTCCTTTACGAGTTGGGACACACTAGAGTGGATTTTGTCGCGGGCTCCTGCAATTTCTCAACAGTTCAATTTCGCTCTTCCGATTGAATTTTCGCAAAGCGAATGCCTACTTGATTTTCCACTTAGAGCGTGGATCCCTCGGGCTTGCTCAATCGGAACGCAATCAACCGAACGTGACGCCCGCACGCCACACTTCTGTTGTTTGCATAACTTCCAGTGCGTAACTCTTTTATTGATTTTCACCTTTTTATTTGTTCAGCTTCGAAACAGTGTGTCAATTAACTGTGGTAATAATAATTGCCAATCGTTGCCCACGCCCACGTCCCGTTCTCTCTATTCTCCTTCTTAAGCCAGGCAGCGACATGATGGCTGAACATTTTTCAATAAATAGTTGTAATAAATATCTGTTAAAAATTTTACCCGGCGCCTTGTGGTCTTCCGGGCTTAATCTCTTTGCTGAACCGGTTTCGGCGGCTCGCCATCTTCAGTAGTCATCCTTCAACAGGTCGGTCAGTCTCTCAGTTTGCCCGCGAGGGGGATCCTGCCTGAACTGCCATTTACTGCGTCTAAAACAATTTAATCAACGAAAAAATCAATATATGCCGCAAGAACACAGTGAAACCGGTCTAGCAAAAGACAAAACCAGGTGTTACACCTGCCCCTTTCCCTGTATTGTAGCTCGTATTATAATCATATATAATTTATCAGATTCTGTGTATTAAAATCAACAAAGATCACTGCCATAGTGAAAGTGACTCACCGATCCAATTACAAAGAGCTACTGAAGATGGCGAACAGCCTTCAGAAGAACCATGGTATTCCAAACCTGTGCAAATATAAACACTTATATTATAATGACTTATAATGTAATGTTCATAGACGCTAAAGTATGACTACGACGAAATACAGGTCTAATAACAGATAATATTTTATTGCAGAATCTACCCAATACAAAAAAAATATTCATAAATGGCCTACAATTTTGTTTTTGTACAGAAATCGATTTTGAAAAATGTATCTCAATTGTCCAAGCGGGATTAGATATCGACCAAAGTTTATTGTCCCAGTAAACTTAAAACGAAACTGTGCTATCGCGGAATGTCCTGACATCGACTGGCGAAGGCCGAACGACTATGATAACGCGGCTTACGCTAACGTCGCCGATACAGAAGGCACTGGCCGTATGACAGTTTTAAGGTTACCGATTTTAAGATGCATTTAAATGTTAATCACGTACGGCGTGAAAACCGCGCGAAAAGAAAAGCGTTCATTTTCAACTCAAAAGAGGTTTTTCAACAATAATATTCACCGTAGATTTCGTGCGTTTCTGTCTCCTCTGGCTGGTTTGGGTTTTGCTAGACCGGTTTCGGCCGCTCGCCATCTTCAGTAGCGGTGTTAGTCACTTTGGATGTTTTTTGGGCATCCTCACAGCCACTGTCACTGTCACTTGTAGTACTGTACAAGTATTCTAAACTAATAATATACTAATAATAGATCCCTTCTAGTGGACCTCCCCCAGATGTTTTCCAAGCACAGGAAAAATTTAGTAATTGGTTCTTCCCACAATACTATGCGATCCTAACGGAGGTTAGTGACAACCAGTTTCGGTATTTCGCCATCTTCAGTAGGAGACCGTCAGCGACATGCACCTCCAGTGACTTGTATAACCGTATAACCGACCTGTGCCCTATAAGCCTCGTACGTTGGACATGATTTTGCACGCGCCGTTAAAATCATTTTTATTAATTATAATGCTAACAGTTTGGAAGGCCTTTTTTTGCCTGCGAGGGGTTGGAATACCGTAGATTTCGTTTTCTTCTGTCCACTCTTGCCGGTCTTTCGCCAGAACGGTTTCGGCCGCTCGCCATCTTCAGTAGCAGTGTCGGATGCTTGTATCCTGTTTGTGACACTGTCACTTATTATTTGTATAATAATAATAATTCTTATTATTTACTAATATTCGAAAACAAACAACATCCACAGCAGCGTCCAACGTGCCAAAGTGGCTGACACCGCTACTGAAGATGGCGAGCGGCCGAAAGACCGGTCTAGGAAAGGACCAGACCGGACAAATCTGCCCGAGATTGATGACGAGAGTTACAGTTTACAATAAAACAAATTGTACACATAACTGTAGTTGGTATGTTGCTGAAAAAATATGTTAAAATGAAAAAATGGTTTAGGCGTTTTCGCTTTCAACCGTCGTATGTGTGTCATAGCTGCTACTCGACCTTGTTGAACGTCACGCGGACTGGACTTAATATCGTACTAACAGTCGGGAGCCGGGCTAGAGGTAGTGGGGGCGTGAGTACAGGACAGGGGCCCGGTACACAGGCCTCTCGGCCAGGCAGTGACACTGCCCTGTTCAGAACGGCATGAGGCCGTCCGCCACCGGGCTATACGCCGCCGATCACTACTCACACTCGACCAGGCCCGAGCGATCATGATCTTCCTGCTGGCCATCACCATAGCGGCGTCCGCGTCAACGGCACAAGGTCAGAGAAAACTTAAAATAAGTCCCGTCTTCAAGATGTCTCTTAGTCGAATATAACCACCCTCACTTCTGTCTCACTGGTGTCCACTTACTTCTCGCCATCGCCAGCCAGAAGTCCGCGAGATATCGCTCCACCTAATAGAATAAAATAAAAGGGTTGTGACGATATATAAATAGACTGTATAGAAAATAAATCTTCGGGATACCTGTTTGGTGGTCTACCGGGAAGGGGTCTTCAATAGGTTCACTAACTTTAACCGTGGCGGTGATCTTAGCTGTCGTTCTCTACGTGCCAGGAGCCTGTTTTTGTCCCTAGGATTTGGGAATGTTCGATTTTCGAATCTGGAAACCGTTCTTGGGGAAACGCCGACACGAATTAAAATTGAATAAAAGTGTTGCGACTACAGTCTAGTATAGAACTAGCGGGATGGCGCCGTAGGCTAATTGACTGACTCGGGATGCTACTGGGGGTGGCGAGAGGGCGGTGGCCGCGGGATTCTCGCTCTTGATAATTACAGTGGTAATGGCCACAACACAGAGAAGACCCAACTTCTGGTGGGATCGCGTAATACTGTGAGAAGGACCTCGGTTCTTCAGCAGGGGTTGATCGGGGTCCGACCGAAGTGCAGATCAACTTGGGGTCTCGTCAATTGTCTATTAACAGCGGATGATACCATTCCGGTGGACGCGGCTCGGATTATTTCCAGACCAGAGGGTCTAAATCTAAATCCCGCACTATCGGGGGGTCTACCCCCGGCTAACCGAAGTTCCCACGGGACTACGCCATAATTCAAGTTCAAGTCGCGGCAATCTCCTTTTCATTTATCATATAATTATTGAACTTGTAGTTGGAGCACTATTGTGTAATCACTAAATATATTCCGAAACCCTCGCCTAATATATAAATATACTGTATCGAAAATAAAACTTTGGAATACCGGTTTGTTGGTCTGCCAGGAAGGGTGACTCCTCGTCGTCTTCAGTAGGTTCACTAACTTTAACTGTGATCTTAGCTGTCGTTCTCAACGTACCAGGAGCCTGTTTTTGTCCCTCCTGTCCTTAGGATTGGGGAACGTGCGATTTTCGAATCTCTGACACAAAAACAAATTAAAATTAAATAAAACTGTTGCGAGGATAGTCTAGTATACGTCGACACCCGGGGTGGTACCTTAGACAAATTAACTGATTTAGAATGCTACTGAAGGTGGCGAGAAGGCGATAACATGGGATTTTCGCTCTTGATATAAGAGTCCCTATTTACCGTAGATTTCGTGTGTTTCTGTCTCCTCTCGCTGGTTTGGTCTTTTGCAAGACCGGTTTCGGCAGCTCGCCATCTTCAGTAGCGGCGTTATTCACTTTTGGCACTTTGGATGTTTTCTAGGCATCCTCACTGCACTGTCACTGGTACTGTCTTAGACCGGTTTCGGCTGCTCGTCATCAGTGAACGCGTTTTTTGTTAAATTCTTATATTTTAAAGCTAAAATTCACTTTAGCCACGCTAAGAACTGTACTGACTGATGACTATTGTTTCTGACCTACTTTTTTTTCGTGACGACGCTACGAAAACTATTTCGAATTACGCCTGTAGCACTATTTAATTTATTGTTTACCGTATTTACGAGCCGGGGAACTAGTGAAGGCGCTATATATGTAACACCGGCTGTTTTAAAACTGACCGTATTGCGTCACACGCCAATTATACGATATCGTGGAATATTTCACTGAATATAACTCTAGGTAATAACGTTCTCTCTAGAGAACGTCCAACCGAGTGTAGCACCAGCCTGTTGTTCCCGGTAACAGGATAGCTGGATGCTCATCCTGTATTGGATCCGTGATATCCAAGATGTTCCTGGGGTAGCGCTCAGACAATTTATTTTTAATAAATGAACGAAGGTTTTCGCGCTCAGAACTTGAATTACTACTGACTGGATCTGGTAAGATCGCGTGCTGTTGTGGAAGAACCAGCCGCTGTTCCGATATTTTTCCTGTGTTTGGATTTAATAATAGTTATTATTATTATTTAATTGCATTCAAATTGCGTTACTATTCAAAAACGAAACAACCTTGTACCAAAGTACAAGTGATAGTGAAAAACAAGATGCCCCACAAGCATCCCATGTGCCAAAGTGATTCACACTGCTACTGAAGATGGCGAGCAACCGAAACCGGTCTAACAGAGGACCGAAACAGAAGTTCGAGAAAACCAGGGTATTTTTGTATTAATTCTGAACTTTAAGGAACTCAACATATATATTTTTTTATTTACTTAATTTTGATGATAAAAATTATATTCGATTATGAAAAAACGAGTTAGTTCAGAAGTTGAAGAACCAATCGCCAGGGCAATATTCAGAGGAATACTTTCACAAATTCCATCCAGAAGAGGATATTAACTAAAATAAAAAACATATATAAAGAGATACGTGTGAGATGGGTATGTTGTAAAATGGTTACCGCGAATGGTTCTCATCAAAATAGAATAATTCAGAAATGCTTTATCTAATAAATAACCATCCAGAAGAGGATATTAACATAATAAGCAAAGATAGATGAGAGAGAGAGAGAGAGAGAGAGAGAGAGAGAGAGAGAGAGAGAGAGAGGAGGGAGGACGGTCACGCTGATGTTAACTATAATACTTAATGCCGGAGCCAATGGATTCTCAAGTTTCAAACAACGCCCTTCCTATTGTTCGCGATCGTCGGTAGCGTCGTCCGATGATTTATACTTATAAACGCCCACGGCCTAATAAGGTTATAGCGTGAAATGATCTATTTTAACCGGGTAACCCGTCTATCCGGTCCCAAATTTTGGTTTCCGATACCGAAATTCGGTGTCTATTATAACTAGAGTTGATGCATACAATTGAATAAAATGGTCTGTAATATTTGAATTAAACCTCTTACAGATTTTGCTAAAGGCCTAGGGCTGGTTTTCAGTTTTTTATTTCTTTCTGGTTGCCACTCTGTTTCTGTTTGGCCCGAATGAAAATTTCGTACTCCATAAACAGTTGTTTTTTTAGTTCACCTGAGAAGTCGTCTCCAACCATAATCTAGGTAGTTTGGAATCATTAAGAAAAATATTTGTAATAAGTATTTTAAAAAAGTATGTTTCAATACTCATATTTTCCTCGGTATTTCAAATAATTTGTAAAGAATACAATCCCAAATTGCTCAACTATGTATAAAAATTACTACTATATTTTACTGTGATACTCAATTTTTAATCTCTTCATATAACATATTGAAGCTCGGATGAAACTATTATCGCAAGCATAATTAAAAAAACAAAACATAAATTATCCAACACGATCTCTCGGGTAATAAAACCGGAAAAACGTAACTCGAAGCCGGTCGCGCCAATTATGATGAGAGCCATTATTACGCCTGGGAATATCAATTCAGTGAATTTATTTTTTGCTTGTTTTTTTTATTACTTTTTATTGCGTTACGTTGGGAAGAAGGCCGTTTGAACTGGAAGATTGAGGTTAAGAGGATAGTGCCGTCTTCCTATTGGCTTTTCGTAACTCGGTTATACTGTGATAGCGTTTTGATTTAAAAATTAAAATACTTCGCCTTTCTGGATTTTTTCGGTGAATTTTTATTGGAAATAATCGAAAAAAAATTATGACTGGACACCACTTTCCAATACCGTTGCTATCTCTATATATAAAACGGAGTACAAACATTTCTTAAATTTAAAAATTGTTTCAATTGACACAACAAGAATCAAAGCTCAACAACTCAGAAAAACAAGAAATCAGTATGAACATCTCCGTTCTATCTTCCTTAGGTAACCGATACAAAAATTACATATCTTTTGTAATTGTACTGTCGATATGATACTGTAAATTAAAACTAAAAATAACGAAATACGACCTTTTATCAGTCTGAAGGTTGTTCCATCGTTTTGCAGGGCTGCCCTCAGCCGACTTCCTTCGGGGACAAAACGTAATTTCCCCGAATAATAGGACAATTCCGGGCCCAATGAATTTTTTCGTCCTTCCTCCCAGGTCTTATTTTTAATTTCTTCTTTTTTTCGGCAAAATGAGCCCATTGTCGGTGAATTTCCCACGCGACTTCTGCCGACAGCCGTGTCTTGACTTAAATTGAAGTCTGGTAGTAACAACTGTCGGCCTTTATTTAATCGACACAAAAAAATAAATTCCCTAAACGGTCTCGAACAAAGTAAACGTTAATAAGTTATTTTTGGAAAAATGCCGGCACGTCGAGAAATAAAATATGACATTCTTAAATCCTGAATACAACAAGATTATGTATGTACAACGCGACAACTAAGGCCTCCGCAATAGTAATAGTGCAGTGACAGTGCAGATAGGGTGCTGCCCAAAAGGCAACGAACGTGCCCAAGTGGATGGATGACCTACTGACGAAAAGTTACTGAAGATGGCGAGCGGCCAAACCGGTCTACAGCGAGTGGAGACAGATCACAAGAACATTCCGTTTTATTTACCCTTACCACTTATTTACCCCTTGTTTATTTTCTATAGAGAAAACGTCGTGTTATCTTTGCGATTGGCACAGGTTGAAGGCAGTTATAACGTGTGTCCTGTACACTACACTGAATGGAATATTTCCTATTCGGAAGCTTCGACCTTTAGAATGAAATCGAGAGATCGGAACGCGGTGATGCAGGGAAATTCGACATTTGTATTCATCGCGGCTTGTATACAATGCATCATCATCTTTCAGCAATCTTTTACCGATTGGGTGAGCTCATATTTACGCGGCTCGATTACAGATGGAGCATCGTGTTAGCATTGTCATCGCAGTTTTTTTCTGCGTTCAATTATCCGTTTGGTACGTATTTGACATTAATGTATGTAAGGAGATTGGGTAGATTAGAAAACAAGATTACGGAATTCATCATTCTAGACCGGTTTCTGAAGGGATACAATAGCAGGAGCGATGAATTCTGATCGATCCGGTAGCACTATTTTTGTTTTTGGTCCTGTTTTTGGTTCTTATGACTGATGTAGTCGGTACTTATGCAGTAGTTCGTAGGACTCCAAAAGATTAGCTGGGATAGACCAAAGAATGAGCCAGCGATGAAGAGGAATAAATCAGTTCGGAACTGAAGATTAAAAGAACCAATCGAGAGTTGACGAAGGAACCGCTAAGGGTTCCGAAACGTCGGACCCCAGAAGGAAAAGGCTATATCTAGTCACTTCGGCGGTGTTAGTCACTTTGGATGTTTTTTGGTCATCCTCACTGCACTGTCACTGTACTCTAGTGACAGTGACAATGCAGTGAGGATGACCAAAAAACATCCAAAGTGCCAAAGTGACTAACACCGCTACTGAAGATGGCGAGCAGCCGAAACCGGTCTCTCAAAAGATCAAACCAGCGAGAGGACACAGAAACGCACGAAATCTACAATGAGGTAAATGTTATAAACTTACTTCAGATATCTGAGCGATTATTAATGATTTGCTGTAAATGGATATAATAAGTAATGATATAAAAGTCATTAGACGATAAAAAAGGTTATTGGCAGGACTGGAGGCGCAAGTACACCCATATTTCGCTGACGGAATACTACTAACGGTGGCGAAAGTCCAAAATCTGTCTGGTGTGAACTAATTAACAATGTTAACTGTACCTTACGTAAGGAACAATTACACGCCGAAATGTAACAGTAAACAACGTCCCGCTCAAGACATTAACAATACAAACCCCGTCCCTGTGAATTTAAGTATGAATGTTGTCTCCTGTATATATCTCAAGTAACATATAAGTACGTATGGACCTACATTAGTAGTGTACGTGACATTCCTGAAACCGCTTAAGAAAAGTGTTCGCAGATCATAAATCACAGTGTACAAATTGGTCGGCGTTTCCATAAACGACAATTCTGAGTTATGTCTTTTGGGATTTATTAAGTCCCGGCGAAAACTTCAACGGACTTTTTTTTCTCTCTTTTATTGTTGCAACTGTAAAAAAATACAATAAGCAACATTGATACAAGCACTAACTATAATGGACGAAAATGGAGAAGAAACCCACTGGTTTCCACCCTTTTTTATTTATTACATAGTTTTAAACATTTAGGTCGCGTGGCCACTTCCTTTTCAGGCGTCTGTAAGGAACGGTTGGGATGTCGGGAGATAGTAGGGTTTGGACTAGTGGATTAGGGTGATGGATGAGTCGTGAGTGGAAATTGCTGTACCTTTGTATGTCAAGGTCTCGGACAAACGGGAATTTAAGATCTGTGTGTAGGGTGAGGTTGGAGACATAGGAATTTTATTTATTTTTTGTTTAGTAAACAGCGGCTTGAAACGATGGATTTGATAATTGGCCTTCACCGGATTGGAACACCGATTGTGACAATGCCCCCCCCCAGCTGTCTCAGGTTCGTGACTCAGTATAAAGACGAGCGTGGACTGTGGTTAATATTCACTTTCCGTGCTCTCCGTCGTCGCGTTGGGAAATTCACTTCCTCCTTCCATACGGGTGACGCTCGCCATTTCGTCCAGGAAGGAGTTGTGGCTCTGTTGTTATTCACCGGCCAAAAATGTCCAGGCACTAATAAACCACTATTGTCGTCCACCGGTTGGTGGGTGTACACGATGTCACTTTCATTACAAGTGACACTATTATTATACGGGCTTGGGGGTCATTGAATAACTGAAGACGCGTGCAGCATTGAAGGACCAGCAGTTGGTAACCTTAAAATTTATTTCAGAATACCTGTTTTGTGGTCTGCGAGGGGTTGAAATACTGGTGTCACCTCTCGCTGGTTTAGTCTTTTGCTAGAATGGTTTCAGCTGCTCGCCATCTTCAGTAGCGGTTGAAGATCGGCGAGCAGCCGAACCGGTCTAGCAAAAGACCAAACAAGCGAGAGGAGACAGGAGCACACGAAATCTACGGTACTTAAAATGTATGCAACATTATTCTGTTTGCACCTTCGAAATTTCATTTTACGATGGAATTTTTCAAATCCTCTCTCAATGTTTGATCGGCCCCAGTGCTTCTTTGTCGGGAAAAAAACATTCCGCAAAAACTACAGACATAAGGGTTGTTTCTACAATAAACAAAAAGAAAAGAATTCTCCAGATTTCGTGTGATTCTGTCTCGCTGGTTCGGTCTTTTGCCAGACCGATTTCGGCTGCTCGCCGATCTTTAGTAGTGGTGTGTTAGTCACTTTGGATGTTATTTGGGCAAAAGACCAAAGCAGCGAGAGGAGGCGGAAATCTACGGTATTCCAACCCCTCGTAGACCACAAAACAGATGTTCTAAAAAAATCTCTCTTCTGATTGTTTTGAACATTTTGCTCTCAAATTATTCCTCTCCATTTTTTACTTATCCTTATCATCGGTTTCTCCCCGAACACATGTGTGTTGACCGAAAATGAGCATAACGAAAACTTTGTGAAAATTGAATTAATAATTTGTAATTTTTATAACACCTAATTAATTTTCAAATGTATACAAGGTTAATATAATTTTTATTTCGGAATGCAGGTTCTTGTGGACCGGGAAGCAGTCTGAGCTTCGCCAAAGTTTCCGGTTTTTGTCCACGTTCGGCCTCGGCCAGGAATCTCCAACTGCTCTACGCCACCTCAACTAGGGCACCTATCACCGCCGAGTGCTACAACAGGTACCGCAGTATTTGTTTTTTTATTTAATTTTTCATTTAATTTCTTTAATCGTATCGTCTGTGTGGCACTCGTAAAAGTTCCTCTCTCAATACATACCTATCTGTCTGGTTTAGCAGCCCATCCGTTCCTATGTTTTGGCCTCTCGCCACAATCAGTATCGCCTACTAACACCTGGGTCTATTATAACTAGATTCAATGCCTTACCGTGAATTATCGATCGAATAAAATTGTTGTGGTCATTTTGCGTCTGTAATAGTTTTGTAATAAACATCTTATAAATCTGGGGGCTCTCCACGTTCCCGAGCAAACCGCCCTATCCTTGTCCCACCACGAGATGGCGTGTCTACTGACGTCGGAGGAAACCCGCAGAGAGAAAAGCTGTAACACCATAAATTTCCTAACCCAGGGCCCATACATAAACCGCGCGATCACATTCTAAAAATATTTAACTGTACATTCTAGAGTATGTCGGGTAGAGTTATAGTTCAAGGGTACTTACCAGGATGTTTCGTCCTGGATGTAGATTTCTTTAGTACTGATCCGACAGGTACCTCAGCGATTTTGACGCCTTAATTGAATCCGAAAACGTTCATGCCTCTCTCTCTCTCTCTCTCTCTCTCTCTCTTTCTTTCTTTCTCACTATCCAGGGGGTTTTCCATTCCGGTCACTGAACAGGGAGTACCACAGGTATGCCAGATACCTAGGGAAAAACGGGAAGAAAAAAATAACAAAGTATCACAATTTTATTTCGTTTCTTGACGAACAAATTCCCTTAAATACTACAAAAATCTAAATATCTTACTTCCGGTAAGATCCTGGTCATGTGGGAAGAACATCGGGCATGTTAAGCAGTTGTTTTCCTGGTCTTCAGGGACACCCGACCGAATCAAGACCCCCCTTAATATAATAAAAATAAATGTACATAAGTCAGATGTAATAATTTAGATGAAAGTTATGTGCTCTAAAAAATCGATTATTTTTTTATCAGGTGCAAATCCAACCCCGCATGTTTCGGATTCATTGTCTACTACGAGACTTTCGCCTGCTACAAAGTCGACAGGCCTACCGCCGCTGACAGAAATCTGGTTTACAACCCGGGAGTGGCCTATTTCAGCAAAGTATGCCTTCCAGGTATGTTTTTATACATTTTATTTTGAAGTATTACTACATGCTACAAGTAAATGTCGAACAGCAGAACACAACGACCATAAAAATGGAGGAAAATGAATGAAAGTAGTTACAGAAGTTCTTAATAAATAGTCTCTTTAACAACAGGCGTCGGCCATTTTGGATTAGGGTAACATCATCGGTAAATAAAAATATCAAATTTATATAATTTACAAGCATTTTGCCACATATTTTTATTCAAACATTTATAATGATATTTCTAATATTAATTGAACACATTTTTACGGTTTGATTTCTTAAAACATTTGTTTTAAGCAGGAGTATGAAGAACACATAGTGCAGACATTTTCAGTAAAATTGTTTGAATAATAAGTAATAAGAAGTAATAATAATAATCTGTGGTAAAAAGAAAAATTGGGGATCCAATAAAAGGAACCTAAATTCTAATATTTTCTGAGTAACAGTACCTAGCCGTTGACAATAGTTGTAATAACCTGTACTATACACTGTTATTTTGATAAAGTGACTATTTACCGTTCAGTAAAAAGAGAAATAGGTTTATAGTCATACATTTCGATGTATATCTTATATTATTATTGTAATTATGCAAAGTTGAAAATTATTGGAAAGTATCTTATTCAATGATTGATATTGATCTTAAAGGCAGTGGCCATATTGAAGGGCTTAGGACAGTAATTGTCTAAATACTCGCATTTCAGGTCTAGTTTAAGTTCGGGCTATATTCTATCGATTTGCTAATTGTAAATATAGAAGGTATCGTTGAAATACCTTTTGATAGGACGTGATTTGGTCGATTTTCAAACTTAGTTTCGCAAGATGGCCGCCGCCGGTGCAGGAAAACCCGAGCGGACGCGGAAAACAGAAGAGGCGCGTAAACAAAACAGTTTTGTCGCCGCGTAACACTTTCACTCGTTGTTTGATTTTGTAACGCGACAGAACGGGACGCGGCCGCATTTCTAAAAATGCGTTTTCGTTCGCCGGCTCCTGACTGTGAATATGCGGGGGTCATTAACACACATGCACGAGCACGGGGGATGGCTCTTGTTCGAAAACAGAGTTGCCACTTCCCCGGTTGGAATTTTCCCCGACCGGGTCGTCCAGATCCGTAACCAGATTTCGCGTTTCATACGAAGGCAAGGAGAAAGCATAAAAGCGGGAATAGATTAATGCATTAAAGCGGACGCTACAAATTGCTACTTAGACTACCGGACAATAGATCGAAAAGAGATTTGACTAAGCGATAGAAAATCGTATGCATATAAAATATCTAACGCACAGAACGAGCACCTTACGAAAGGTTGACATAACCCTATGCGTTACGAACATAATCTTAATTGTTCAGGTAATCGCTTTATCTAATAAGAACTGTTTGTAAACAGAGACTGTTGTGACTCAGGGCGCAAGGTTAAGCCTGCCAGCACTCTTTAAATCGAATTTGTAAACATTCGACATCATTCGATTCAATCAACAATAGGTTCTGGACAAGAATTAGAGATATTAATATGCATTTCTAGGTGAAAAACGTTGATAGAATCTTGATTTTCTGTTTCCACTATAAACAGTGAGGAAAATAACCGAATCGAAAACTTGTTTTTTGATCCTCCAGTTTTTAAGAATAAATCCAGATTGTTCTCCCAACACCCCAAACGTTCCTAACAGAGAAAAGTGAAGGGCCACCTAATCTAAACATACCAGAAATATAAGTAAATAAAATTTTAGAAAAAGGGTGAATGACGTTAATAGTGCTACTCGAACATCCATGTCGCTTGCTGTATTTTACAGTTGTAATAATAAAACAGTCGATAAAAAAGTTTTCTTCACGCTTTGAATTGTGCTATTAGGAATTTAAATTTTTTTTGTATTATCTCTCTGATACGACCACGTTACGCAGCGTCATAATTAACGCTATTTTCCACATTTTTTGTTGTAAATATTTACCAAGTAGAAATCACGTACTGGCCAACTGGAATACTGATATTTTCTTGCTTCAGTACAGAACTAGGATGTGCAACAGTTTCCTTATTCAGTTTCCGCAGAGGACCTTTTTCCTGTTGCACCATCGGGACAATCGGAAATATTATCCTGATCGAGCCCAGCATTGTGCACACACGGGATGTCCGAATGGGAATTGAAAACAAAAAAGGGACAAAACTGTGTTCCTGCATAATGCAACCAGAAATGCACTTTAACTCGCCCCGGGAGAAAACTGCATCGGGGGACCTTGCCATTGTGATTACAATTAAACGGAAACAAAACGTAGTTTAATCGCAAGGACGGCGAAACATGAATGAACTTGTTGCAACATAAGCAGTCCCCGCAACAGCACCAATTGCGACACGAAAGTTTTTTCTTAATTTCTTATTAAGATATACTATTCAATGAGCGATGGTATCCGGAACTAACTTCCGGTAGGATCGATTAACGAGATAATGATAATTAGAGCAGGATTATCATGGAGGTAGTGGCCCAATCCTTCGGGTATATAGAGAGGACCCTGAAATTGATCTCTACTCTTCGGTCGTACCTCGATGATTAAACCGGTAAGGGTTCCGAAAACATCACCCGAAAGGGACCCAGAAGGAAAGGGTAAAAACCCTTCCAGTGGAGCCCCCTCAGGCGGTTTCCAAACACAGGAAAAATCCAGGATTGGTTTCTCCCACAGCATTACGCTATCCTACATGAAGTTAGGCAATGGTAATTTAGGTTATTAATTGAGATACCTGTTTGTGAATGTTCGGAATAGCACCACCGTTCGATCAGGTCTCATATTTAGTCCTAGGCAAGAACGATTTCGGCTTCTCGCCATCGTCAGTAGCATTCCGTTAATAACGTTTCAGCTTAGAGAGCCTAAAATATATTCATGCGATTAAAATAGTAAATTAGCCATTCAATGATACCAAAAAACGGCGTATTTTATCCATATAAATTACCTTATGAAATGAAGTGAATTTTCAGTCTGGAAGATTTTGAACACTAACCTAACACCTAATTTACCTATATCTACTAACAAGAACTCTTATGCAAAGGAAAATTTGAAACATTTTTTTATCCAGTTTTAATGTAACGTTTTAAAGTGAGGCAAAGCATTTTCAATTATCCGATATATAAATATTTCTACTACTTTAAGTTTCAGGAGATTGCAAAGATAAAGCCTGGACCATCCAATACACACCGGGCTATGAACTTGTCGGACTCCGGTTCACGGTATTGACCAACATTGGGGACAAGTAAGAAAATTTATATAATTTTAAATTCTGTTTAATTACTCCAATACCTTGTTCGGTGGACACTTCCAGGATTCTGTCTGACGTCATACCACCCGGGAACTTCCGGCGAAACATGAACGCTCTCAGCGTTACTCAGAAGCTCTTTGTCACTGCTGCTACAAGCAATCGGTATTTTTGAAAATTTCCTTCTCAATACTGCCCAGCAAGTGTGATTCTTCAAACGTCTCCAATTTAAATACCGATCTGTAGAATTATAATTTCTACAGAATTTAGCTGTAATCCTTACGTCGAAGGATGTCCCCTTCTGTTGTTGCGGCCTTCTAGCACTTGTTGACGATTTGCATATTCAAATTTTATTTCACTGGTATTGCCCAAGCGATTTTCTCTCCCTCAAGTACACCACATTAAATACAGTCTCAACATTTCACATATCTGCATATAATAAATTTATACGCACTTAAAAGTTTTGTGGAAGATAAAAATATTTTGTAAAAAAGACCGAATTGTATTTCGAACCGTCTTCTCATCATCAAATCTAATATTTATCGTCAAAATTAGGCAAATAAAAATATATATAGTTTAGAATACCTGTTTTGTGGTCTGTGAGGGTTTGGAATACCGTAGATTTCGTGTGTTTCTGTCTCCTCTCGCCGGTTCGGTCTTTTGCTAGACAGGTTTCGGCTGCTCGCCATCTTCAGTAGCGTCCCTATCTGCACGGTCACTTCACTCGTGCTGTGGAGGTTGTTTCGTTTGTTTCTGAACAATATAACGTAAATGTAATTGAATAATGAATTATTAAACGTTGGTCTTAGTGTATTCGCATAGTTTTTCATGAATTGTCGAATTTCCATTCTCCATCCATCATCACCTCCCTCCACACTACGGCCAAGTACTTCCGTCCGAGATGCATGATTTTTTTCACGTTAAACGTTTTATTGTTAAGTGATTTCCACTCCATTTTTTCAACGTATTATTATATTACAGATGGGGTTGTGCTGGGGCGTGTTTGAATCAGGGTGAGAAATGCGCATCTGCCAATTACCACTCGGACTCCAGGACGTGTACACTCTCTACGCACAACAAGTGGACCGATACCGATTCTTTCATTCCGACGACACAGAAAGAGACAGACTATATCGAAAACCTCTGTGTCAAAAGTATGTCCAGCAAGTAGCAATTCCCAAGTAACTTACTTCAAGCAGTGAGGCCAAGCATATTATTATCATTACACGATTTTTAATTGCCTTCCATTTCAAAATGTTACGGAATATTGACTTAATATTATAAAAAATAGATAATAATAATCTTGTCTTTAAACCATAGTCTGTATTTTGCTAGACCGGTTTCAGACGCTCGCCATTTCCAGTAACGAAAAATATATAGTTTATAATACCTGTTTTGTGGTCTGCGAGGGGTTGGAATACCGTAGATTTCGTGTGTTTCTGTCTCCTCTCGCTGGTTTGGTCTTTTGCTAGACCGGTTTCGGCTGCTCGCCATCTTCAGTAGCGATGTTAGTCACTTTTGGCACCTTGCATGTTTTCTGGTCATCCTCACTGCACTGTCACTGTCACTAGAGCACTGCACACGCACTGTTACTTGTACAGTGACAGCGCAGTGAGGATACCCGAAAAACATCCAAAGTGATTAACACCGCTACTGAAGATGGCGAGCGACCGAAACCGGCCTAGCAAAAGACCAAACCAGCGAGAGGAGACAGAAACGGACGAAACCTACAATACAAGTATTTATTTATAACGCTCGTGCACATAAATGTAGACAGGCCGGCGTGTACGTATCAAACGACATTTGTATATCGTGAATATCGTGTATAATATAATGAATGAAGTATATAATATGATGAAGCGACAAGAGGCCCCCCTCGAAAAATTTCATTAACCGTAAATTGTGTTGCCGGCAATTTGAAATTTAAAATAATCCTGTACGGCATGTGTTACGGAAACGGCCAAGGATACCTGGTGTTTGAAATTTGTTTCAAAACGAAACTCGGAGCACCCCATTCAGATGCAAAATATTAGAAGGGGCCCTGAAAGTAGGCGTGGAGTTTTCGATTTCAGAACTCCATTCTCGAAAGGCTCAATGAATGAATCCGGGGTTTTCCCCCCTATTCGTCACCATTCACTGGTTTTTCCTACGTTTTTACAATTGTTGTATTTTTGTAATTATTACAGGCAATATAAAGAAATTCTGCTGGCGCGATACTATCTACAACAGAACTTGGTCCAGATCGGACCTTCAGTACTTCAATTTGACTCAAGAACAGGTGGGGGAAAATGTTGTTCACTTAAATGATTATTAAATATTCTCACTTGTAATTGGGGTTTGAAACGATATTAATGTTTTGTACAGACTCAAGGGGGAGACTACGGCAGGCTGGGTTCTGATTTAGAATGCTCAATCCAGGAACACGTGCATTCAAAAAAATGTTTTTTTCTTCTATAGAACAAATAGATATTCAAATATGTGCTCTACACAGATTTTTACATTTAAACTTTTTTCAGTTCAGAGGCCAAGGAGAATAAAATGCAGATAATTATCTGTATACTGATTCCGTATCTGTAAACATCGTGATTTGATGATCCAAACCCGAATAGCTGGGAATAAATCACTCGAACTCCAATCAGGTGTTTTCAATTTCCACAGTAGGAAACTGGTTCCCAGCCTAATTAATACTGGCAATGGCCCATAGGAAATTGAGAAAAATACAAAAACCATTAAAGTATTATGATGATTTATTATAAATAAATAACTACGATATATATGATTATTATTAAATTGTTTCATCATAACAATATTTATATTGTAAAATTATAATATTTATTGACTGCGGCCATTGATGCCAATTTACCGAATTTCTCACCGCGATCTTGCGATTATTTAAAGTACTGATGCAATGTTTTATTTTCCTTTTGCAAGATTCATTTATTTTTCATTTGGTAAAATTGTAGTTAACGCACCTAATGCAGTTAATGCACCTCCCCCCCCACAATTTTTAATAATAATCACCCCTGAACAACTGATCTATTTCGACATCGATATATAGCATATATCGATTTTACATATACCGATATATGATAGCAGTCGATAGAGAGGTGACAGTATAACATACACCTGCTTCGGGGCATTCTTCCCTATTTCATTTACACCGCCCGCAAACACAATTTAATACACTTAAAAAAAATACCCCCTTTTATAACCTAAACCAGGCCAGGGTGCGTCAACTACAAAATTTAACTTTCGTTATTTTAATACTTTGTAGTGGGCGAATGAAATTATTCTCGGTCCTGTCGGACTCCACATTTTACTTCCAAGTTAATTTTCTAATTAATGTAAAATCTTACAGTGTCAGAAGAAATGCTGGGACGAGAAGAGCGTGAGATGCGTGGGCTATTCCTATACCGAGGGAGGTTTCTACTCCGCGTCCACGTGCAAGCTGAACACGGACACCAAGATGCTGGTGGCTGGACCCGACTTGCTGCCCCATCTCGGCACAGCGACCAGGTCCCAGTACTCGGAGATCATATCCTGCGTGGACTGTAAGTTCGAGTACTTCGTGAAGTATGGAATCTTTGATCCTGTGGTCACACAAAAAAATTTATAAAATTTCTTAAGGGTTTTATGGGGTTGGGGAGTTCTGTTAAATTTATTGTCATTATTATAATTACAATAATCAATTACGATAATAATTATAGTTATTAAGTAATTATAAGTCGTAATCAGAGCAAATGGGTTTCGAATAAAACCTATATATACAAATAACTCATGCCCGATAAACGAACAGATTATTAGCCAACACGTTAAGATATTTTCTCGGATTTAAGAAAAGAAAATTACCACACCCCCGCATAAATGGAAACAACCCTCAGCGGTTGAAATTACCAAAAAAAAGAAGCCGAAACCGGTCTGGGAAAAGAAAGAGGAGACAGAAGATATTCCAAACCAAAAAAATATCGGAGTTTCTTCTTGTTTCGTGGTTTGGTCTTTTGCTAGACCGATTTCTTCGGCCATCCTCAGTAGGTGTATCTCAGTCGGTACGGTCACCCCGGTAAGAAAAGGCAATACAAATTGTTTTTTTACCGTAGATTTCGTTTGTTTCTGTTTCCTATCGTTGATTTGGTAGAACGGTTTCGGCTGCTCGCCATCTTCAGTAGCGGTGTTAGTCACTTTGGCACTTTGGATGTTTTCTGGTCATCCTCACTGCACTGTCACTCTCACTATAGTACTGTACACGCACTGTTACTTGTACAGTGACAGCGCAGTGAGGATACCCAAAAAACAACCAAAGTGACTAACACCGCTACTGAAGATGGCCGAAACCGGTCTAGCGAAAGACCAAACCGGCGAGAGGAGATAGAAACACACGAAATCTACCGTATTCCAACTCCTCGCAGACCACAAGACAGGTATTCTAAACTAACTGTTTTATTTTCCAGTGCAAGTGAGCTGCGATTCGGACAAGATGACCGTCGTCCTGAATTCGACCAAGTTCCTCGGCCGGTTGTACGTCCAGGGCCGGTCGGACGTCTGCGGCGTCCGGGGCTTGGGGGCCAACACGACCGTACTGGAAGTGCCGCTACCGAAGACGGGGGAGTCAGCGAAGAAGCAGGAGGCGGAGGACGGCGGCGGCGGGGGTACCGAGAAAGGGGAAATGAAAACGGGTAGAAACGCCAATGTTTGCGACGTCCACACGGCTTTGGCAATAGCCGAAGTCAACAGGTAATTTTTTAAGTTGCGCGTTATAAGTATTTATTTTATAGGGAACACATATTTCTATTTTGGTGACTTAAGAATTAGAGGGGGTAAGGATTTTAGGGGGAAAGCGAAATGTTGAATTACTTTTTGACTCTCAATAAATATAGAACATACACCTTGTGACCCTGCTTCGGGCGTATGTGCAGATCGCACGAATTTTATCGGCATTACTTAGAATAAGGAAAACGAGTATTAAAACATTTATTTAAAATATTTGCCAGCTATTATCTTTAATGTTTAAACTATCATAAGAGCCAAAGCAGGCAGAATGTGTAGTTTCTTAGACCGTAACCCGATCTCCTGGTCTCATCTTCTTGGGGTATAGCCGCATATACCGAGTTATTGTACACTACATTAATCCAAGTAAAATGTACAACGAAAAATGTTAATGGTATATTGGTTTGGCAGATATGATTTTTCAATATTCGAAGGGCGATATTGATCGACTATAAGTATAGGATTTGATTCTGAAACTTTATACATACATATATATATATATACACACATATATAGTATTACCAGATGGCAGGGTATAAGAAAATGCAGTTAGACTACACTCTATTCAGGCTAGATGTATTCTGTGTTATTATATGACGTTTTTAACTTTTTTATTTATTATTATTATACCGTTTTTGTTTTTTCTTTTATTATCACCGTTTTAAAGGACACTGATAACGGCCGTGGTTGTGGTACAGTACCACCAATTGATCCAAACCGTCAGCGATCGGGTGATCAGAGTCAGCTGTCTTTTGGTGACGGGCACCGAGCCTTCGACACCGGTTACGAACAACGTAACTCTGAACTCGACACTGAGCATACAAGAGCCCGGGTAAGTTGTCGCAGTTAAATGAATCTGTTTAAAAGAATCATCACTAATTTCCCGTCTGATAATGCGGGAAGAAGGTCGGTTAGCAAAAGTTGATCCCCTGCTGGTCCTCATTGTTACTTTTTTTAGTCCGTTCTCTTTTCTGGGCTGCACTTGTGTGTTTTGCTCTCAGAACTGCCTTGAATTCTGAACTAAGTTCTTCATCGAGTTAATCCTTTCGGCTGTTTTCTTCCCGCGGATATCCCTCAGGGGAGGTTTTCCACATTTCTGAGCAAATTACCCTATACCTCGTCACAATACGTAGGGGCGTCCCGTTGTCCACCGACGGTGAGAGAAACCTTAATCCGCTCACTGGGAAAATCTCTGTCAATAATAGATACTCAAAACGGTTCAAAATAGTACCAAATCCTAAATACTCTCGATAAATATCATAAAACTTTCACTCATTCTCGCCAGAAGATAGAATGAAATAATGTGATTGTAGCATTTGTAGAAAACAATGCCTCATTGATCCAGGTTTTAGTGTGACCAGAACATTGTAAGGGACAGTCCATAATTTTGGGAAATTTCACAAATGCCACGAAGAAAAGAGAATGAACTGAAAACAAAATCACTTGAGGTTATGACGTGTAAGGAGTAGTAATTTGTAAACAGGCCTCAGACGGAAGTGAGCGGTGTCGGGGGCACGTACAACGCCAGTCTGGCAAGGGCCAGAATGAGTGTCGTCGATCCCAGGACCGGCAACGCGGCCAAAGACGTCCAGCTTGGAGATCCGCTACAGCTCAGAATCGAAATCGACCCGCCCTTCAGTAAGTTCACTCGAATTTAACCCACGCGGGCTGAACGAAAAATTCAGCACCTGCAAATTTCCATCAACGGTACTGTTACTCAATTTCCGAGAAAGCCGCCCTATCCCCCCAGTCCCGCCGCGTTGGGGCGTTGGGAGTATGTGACACGAGTGATGCTAATGAGGATGGCGGGAAGCAGAGTGTCAGCGATATTCATTTACAAGATTATATATTATAGGACATTTAACCCTTTGGCCTATAACCACGAGTCTGACTCGTGGTAAAGAATTTGTGCGATAAGCGAAAACGTAATTTGAATTCGTAATTTAAAAATACAATTGTAAACAATTAATTTGTTCGTAAGTAATATTTGATGAGGAGTCTAAATAGCGCTTTGTAACATCATTTCGTTTCTGTCCGTTTAAGTCTTGTATGTGGATTTTACGTGAGGATATTATTACAAGCTGAAGGCGATAATTTTTCTGGGGGGATGGTAAAAATTTGGAGGTTAATTTTGGAAACTATTTCAATTTGTACCTTAATATAGGAGCTTCAGCATGTCGGCTACAGATGAAGCATCTCGTCAACTCTCGTCGCAAAATTCATTCTTGACTTTCTCTGTCCGCAGACGTCTCGATGGTACGCGTCGGTCACCTTATAGCCAGTTCCGGTTCCCAGGAGGATTCGCTGCTACTCCTCGATTGGCGGGGCTGTCCTCCGGATGTGACCACGTTCCCGGCACTGACCCCGCGTTCCGACAACATACTGGCGGCCGACTTCAGGGCTTTCAGGTTTCCTTCGTCGCCCGTGCTCATGCTGAGCACTGTGGTCACCCTCTGCACCAGGATATGCCAACCGGTGAGTCTTGTTGGGGTTGCGGCACGAGAAGGAAAACGAAATTCTCCAGTCTAATATGAAATAATATTATTTAATAATATTTAATTATGAATCCATCAGACCGACTGCGGTAATGGAGTCGTCTCTTACGGGAAGAAGCGGAAGAAGCGATCTGGCGATAGCAGAACGTTGCCCGGCATCTACCAGGAGATGCCTCTTCAGCTGGCCATCATCGTCCATTCACCCGGAAATTCGACGTTGAATTCATCGAACGTATTATCAGCCACATTCGGAGGTAGACATTTTGAATATTGTTGAACTAAATACGGAACTAATTCTGTAATTTGATAGCTCAAGAACAGTCCAGAACACGGTGCAGACTGTATTGTGTGTGAAAACCATTGTGTTTTCACAACAAAAATCACTGAAGAAAAGAGTTGTAGTAACTTGGTTTTCTTCAAATTTATAGTTCTACAAAAAGATAAAAATATTTCATTTTTATTTGTTAATAATTTATTCTATGTTATTCCGCAGAAATAAATACTTAAAAAACATTCTAAGGCTGGAACTGATTAATTGTATTTCGATGGGAAAAATAGGTTCGGGGTAGGACGAATTAAGTTCGTAATCCGAGGATCCACTGTAGAAAGATAGAATTATTACAGAAAGAATCACTTACCCCTAGATGTATCTGTAAAAGAGGATTCTTCTAAGTTTGCCGGTCACAAAGAGCAGAATACAAAAACGGTAATGTGGCGATAAACAATATGGCGGAGCAACAGGAGTGGGGGAACGAGGGGTTCCCCCACCACCGCAGTGGTCGTCACTTTTGTATCAAAATTAATATTTTCCACCCTCGTATTTCAGTAATTATTTTTCACTTTGTACATAAAAGTTCCGAAACATCGGAAGGGGCAACCCCCAGGAAGGGAAGCTCAAAAACTGTTCGAATGGAGCCCGCTCAGGTGGTTTCCAAGCACAGAAAAAATCCCCGAATTGCAGAGGGTCGACTTCCATGCCAGTAGTTAGTCTTACCTCAAGTATGGTAACGGAAACGTTCGTTTAATTATTTTTCATGTACGCAGGAGGCGTAACCGGGGGCGATCTGGTGTTGGAAGACTCGGACGGCGGGATCAGGGGAGTGTGCCTGAGCTTCCTGACGGTCGCGTTGGCCGCTCTGTTCTGGCTGCTACTGCAGTCGATCCTGGTGGCACTTTGCTGCGGAGTCATGGCCCGCCAGAAGAGGAAATTGGCGGAGGAACGGGCGGCCGACACGATTTCCCTGAGCAACGATTTTCACCAGGCCCACACGACGCCGGCTATCGCCCATAGGCAGCATCACGTTACGTGGGCACCGGACGTCCAGTAAGTTTTTACTGTATCAATAACATTTATGGGGTAAAATGGAGGTAAGTTCATTTACTGTCTAAAAGAATCCACCCCTATGGGGTGGATGAGAAATATATTAGTTGCATAGAATATTCTTGATCAGGATCTCCGGATGTTTCGGCGTGACCCCGTAGTTCGATGCCGTACTTTTAAGCCGGCTTCACTGTTTAGCTTGTTAGCTAAACTTAATTCTGATGTCCGTTTCAGTAATGGCCTTAGTGGCTCTAATTTTCGGTTGAAATCATTTCTAGTTTTGAGTCGAGTGAGGGGAGAGCAGTAAGTAGTGGTACAATATAAATTAGAGCCATCGAAACGTTGGTATGCCTGGCCTTGTTGAATTCGCTATTCGAGTCCGGTATTCGGTAAAATGAATTTCAGAGTATTGTGCGCGAAGAACAAAGTATAAAGTGCTTCTACAAAGTATGTTCTAGTTCCTGATTACTATTTTATGACTAATTGAAACATACTTAACGTTTAATTTCATTGATGCCGTTGGTAAATAATTATAGTAGTTGTAGGACCGAATAGGAATAGCTTTTTACTGGGCAAACATTCTTCAGTATTTTATGCATTTGATTTCCATTACCTAGGTTAATACTGTTTAAAAAGGCAGACAGTATTTGCCTTAATTCTTTTTAAGCATATAAATTGGTTTTTTCCAATATGTGCTCCACCTAAAACGTTCCCTTCCAATGTGTGCTGTAATTCAAGATTATTTCCTTTACCTAAGAACTAATCCAACCTTTCATTACATTACCAAGAACACATTCAGACCAGCCAACATATCATTATTAGGGAGCAAAAATATTATATAATGAACCTGGTTTAGATAAAATAATTTAATTACCAGTATAATCTCTATAAAGCTCTTCATTAAAAGTACATAACAGAGATCTGTAAAAAGAGTGAAAAGTAAATGTTTATTTCTAAAAAAAAATACAAAACTACCTTTAGATTCATATTGAAACAGAAGTTAATTTAGTAGGAAGTTAAAAGTAAGAAATATGTCTATGAATTAACAAAAATCTGAGGAGGTTATGTTCAAGGATAATATGCAGGCACTTGACCTTGCATAATTTGATTTCATGGAAGATAAAATGCTATTTACCCATCAGGGGTTCCACCAAATACTATTATTGCCTTTAAATATAAATGTGTATTAAAAGCTATGAGCCTAATTAAAAGCTATTATTTAACTAGCTATTATTTATTTATTAAAAGCTATTAAATTAACTATTTGCCTGCATGACATAAGAACTTAGTTTAAACAGATGTTTTAGAACCTATAGCTCTCTGTTTAGTGGCCCTGTTGTGAGAATTAGGAGGTAACTGTTATGCACATAAGTGCATACAACAATCTGTGGAAAATAGCATGTTGTAGGATTTTTGCAATTAATTTACACCTTTCAGGTGGACAATTTGCAAGTGTGGTGTAATCAGACTTTATGATGTAACATTTATGTTATGTATAACATGCTCTACAATCAGTCGCGCTAGGTTAATATCACTGCATTCACTCATAAAACATTATTTATGACTTTTTCCTATTCTAAAAGAGTGACTAGACAAACCTCCATAAAATAATTCTGGACAATTTCAAATTGTATAATTTCAAATAATCAATTCTTTTAAGTTATCAGCAAATTATTTTGATTAAATAAATGAAATACTGTAGTGAACAGTAGTGAAAGCATTTTTATATTATAGGTATTACAAAATTTACAACATATTCTCTACTTCTTTTTATCTCTTTTTAATAATGGTAGAAATAACTGAAATTTAGGTAAAAAAAAGCTCAAAACTTTGGGACCAATTTTTATTGATTCTGGAATTAATTATTGCTGATATTCATTATTCTTTGAAGAATCACTTACATTAACAATTGTTACATGATATGTTAAAATAGAACCAATAGGTCTCTAAATTGTAGGATTAAAATGAAACATAAAGTGATGTTTAATGTATTCAAACTTTTATGATTTAATTTTGTGGAATTTGTAGTTTAATTTTTGTTTATTTTCAGGACACCTAAAAAAAGCCTGAGGCTGTCTACGCCAGTTGCTACTTGAAGATTGTAAGGTAGGAACATTTCACTTTAACATTTTTAATTTTCCTGAGGGTCTAGATATGCTTCCTTTACCCTAAAAATGAAGGAGGATGTTCTAATAATTTATCTTTTAAGAATGGCATAAAAATCATTTTTAAAAGAGAACCTGTTTGTTTTATGATTATTTGGTAATATCACAGTTAATACACCCATGGGTTCCCCCCCACTTTGCACATCTAGTTTTGACCCATATTACTTATCAATCCCCACCACCCAAATCCCACTGAACTAACCACAAGAGAAATGGGAAAGTAAATGAAGAGCAGGAATTCAAATATATGTAAGAAATTACTGATATTAGTCCAACCCAACCTAACCAGACCTGTGTGCGGAGAGTGGAAATCATTTGATTACTTTCTAAGAGAATTGAAAACATTTTGTCCCCAAATTTTGTGTAATATGATCATACATGCGCTATTAAACTGTTGCTGGTTTCTTTAAAACCTTGCACTCATAGTGATTTTCAAATAGAAATTTATTAAAGTTATTTAGCATAAGCTCTGTAGTGAATTTGTCATTTGAGATATTTCACAAAAATATGAATTTACATTTCCATGAAGGCAGCAATGTGTCCGATGTTTTCATAATTGTTGAAGAGAACATTACATTAGGAAATTGGAAATTAACAAAAATTTCAGATCTGAAATTTTTGTTACAAAGAAATTGTAATCAAATCTCGATGGCCAGTCTTAAGGGAATAAAATAGGAAATGTGGGATTGTCAAGGCAATAACGATATTAATACCAAGTTTAGAACTCCAAGTCTGGTCTTTTTTTAAATTTTTTATTGATTTATTTTTGTGTTTTTTCTGTTCCTTTGTTAATTTGGTACATATTACATTTTTTTATTACACATTCAGCAAACATTTTACACAAGTCAGATTTTAAAAAGAAAGAGAAATTTAAGAAAATATTTCAACAGAAATAAAGTAACAAACGACCGACAAATGTAAAATCAGAAAGTCCCTGAACAGGTATTCATTAAGTTTTTAATACATATGCGCTAAGTTTCTTTTTTTAGATTTTTTTCATTTAGGTAGTTTTACTTTCAGCTTTGGAAAATATAAACATTGCATTATTATAATAATAATTGTTATTTCGACACTTTTTTACTTTTAATTATTGTTGCCTTTCTTATTCTTAAATACAATTCATACAGTTTATATCTTTACAGGATTCATTTTTTTTTTGGCAAAGTAGTAAATAAACAACAAACATTTTTGAACATTAGGTTATGTTACCATACGCACCAGCGGGCATTTTAATTTTGCAATTACTTTTTTCAACACTGCCCTCCCAGAGAATTCACTTCCTTTAGTCAGTTATTTCTGAACAACTATTCGGTGTACAATTTATACATAGACTGTGCGTTTCAATATTAGTTGTTCTTCTGAACGTATACCTTTTTCTCCCTGTCGCCAAAGGTTTTTTATTTTTATAGCTTTCAAAACAAACTATATAAACAAATGAAAATAGACTCTGGGATATAGCATAGAAAAAAAGGGCTCCGTACACATGTGTCATAAGCCAGTGCGTAAGGTAAAACCCTATTTTCAAAGTTAAAACATTCCTTCTGTCTCATGCTCCATTCTCTTTAATGTTTGTCAGAAGATTAAAATATAGCCTAAAAAACACAGACAATAAATTATATTGAACAGAGTCCAGAATCAGGCTTTTTCTTACATATACTTTTCATTTTTTTCTAATGGTACTAACTTTTCTGTTTTTTCTAACATACAACACTTTATATACTCTGTTTTTTTTTTCATAATTTTTTTATCATTCAATTTGTGTGTATTTTTTCGTGTATTTGTGTGTGTGTTTTATACATAAGTGTATAAACGTGTAAGAAATATATATTTTTAAATATATATATATATATGTACCATTCTGCTGAACAAATTCACAAATGTACATCTCTGAATAATTTTTAATTTGAGATTCAAAGACTAGAGAAAAAACAAAAATGTTTATGCAGTTTAGTTCTTATTTGGAATAAGACAAAATAAATTTCCTATTACTACTGCATCATATATCAGTAATTTGTGTACACCACAACAATTCTTAAATAATAATAAATAATGCACATTATCGATTTTCATCAGTACATATATAAAAACACTGCGCAAATTTTATTACAACTTTTCTAGACCTTTTGAGTACACAATTTTTTTGCTTTTGTCATCAAGAGAATTCTGTTTTTATGTTCAAGAACTGAAATTATATTTCATTTCATTGAAATTGAACTATTATTAATACTCTCTTTCATGTATATATGGCATATACGTTGGTATAAACCTTTACCCCCAACTGTTATTTTAAATTCAGAATCCTTTCTCTGCAAGAAGAACAAAAGATAGAGCTGTCATTGTAATGTTCAATTGATTATTTACAGTCGAGAATATACACAAATACAATTAAATCCTTGGATTTCAATTTTTATTTTTATCGGAGGAACATTCAAAAGATTATTTCAAATATTTGAAGACATAAATTTGGGCTAAACACAATCAATAGCTTTTTTAAACTATTGAGGGTTGAGACAACTATTCCCTTTTGTAATGTTCAAATGCTTAGATATCACATTCACTTTACAGTCTAGAATTCATGGTATTTTTTGGGTAGAACTTAATTTTTTTAAATACACTTATTACCAACGTTTTATTTGGGAACAAACTTCTGAAGCAAAATTAATTATTTTAGTTGTTTGGAAAAGGGGATATCTAGGTATAGAATTATCCTTTTCTGTATTTACCTCCGGTGGTATATAAGATCAAGTACATATTGCGTACTCAACAATGACTTCATTCAGTTTTAAATTAATGTTCTTGATACATTTATTATTTATTCCATATAATTCCCTAAATATGTCTGTATTGTCTGTGTCGGTGCCCTTTTTCACTACGTTTTTATTTTGTCCGCAAAAAACTCAATGAAAAGGAAAATAAAAATGTTAATTCGAATTAATATATTTAATATATATAATCCTATTTTTATTTATTTTTTTATTTACGTATGTTCCTCCGGGCTTGTCGAGCCCCCGCTTCATCATATAACCTTTCTACATATAGACATATACATATATATTTTTTTTTACTTAAGACATCATATAGACAGTTTTTCTTCTTTAATAATAATATATATTATCAGATATGCACAACAATATTGTTTCGATATATGCTTTTCACACAAGAGCAAGTTTAGATGACAAAATCAAGACAAATTATCTTTTATTCTTGAAAAAGCATCTGCATGCTTATTTTGTTGTATATTTTGAATATTTTCGCATTTAAATAAAGAAACATAAATTCGGCTGAAATTTTTCAAAAGTTATACATTTGATATACACTGGAGGTGTTTAGGCTAGAAAATATTTTTACAAGTTTCAGAAATTCCGAATTGACGAAAAACTAAATTTTTTTTGGAATCGATACAGCTTTCCGAATTTCGCTTCCACTCCCTCATTTTCGCCCTGTTTTTCAGTTGTGCGACCGAACCAGTTTTCACCGGTTTTCGGTTGGTTTAAAAATAAGGAAATCGAAATGTCATAAAAAGAAAAAATACAAGGAAAACAACAATAAAATAATCCATAACAATATCCGTCCTTTCGCGAGACATCAACTCCCGTCCTTCTTCCCGTTCTGTTACAGTTATATTAAGTTCAGGGTTGGGATTTCCTCAAAGATAGGCGGCGTCGATGTTTTTCAAATTTATCATTTGGCTCTCACAAATTAATATTATACATGAAGCATTTTTTTCTTGTGTGTTCCGGTCAAACGAAAAACTTGGAAAACACCGACCATTTAAGCATTTTTCAGGGGTGGGGTGGGGGGTGCGGACACGATAAATCATAAGAAGCCGCTTACGTAAAAAGTTTTGGAACATTCACACCAAGCAATGATTAGAGAGAACTCGTTTTCTTTTTTGGGGGGGAGGGTAGATTTTGCGGGGTAGAATCATAAATAATTATGATTAATTATTTATTATTTGAATTTTTTTTTTTTAATTCTGATAGTGGAAGTCTGATAGTCGAAGAGCCGCAGAGGCTTGTAGCCGCGTTTATTAGTTTTTTAAAATCGATAAGTAAGACCGTCCTCAGGTTTTTTGTTTTGTCCCGTTCCGTCAAATTTTTTGGATCGCTTTTTCAAAAACTCTTTTTCTAGTACAGAGAGTGAGAGAGATATACATAGACAGATTATATTTATATATTTATAGAGAGTTGAGAGAGACGAGAACAAACTGAATGGAAAAACAGGAGTAGGAAAAAAGGAAAATTGTTTTAAGTTCCCCTTGAAGAGATTTGAGAGAGAAATTTAGTTGGATCATTAGCAGTTGCAGTTGGGATTTGGCTGTCCCTGCGGCTGTTCGGTAAGTCGTGTCCCTTTTGCGCCGGCCAAGAGGTTCGGATCCGAGTCCAAAGATTCGGACATCTTGTCGCAGATGATGTCGACCAGGCGTTCGAAGACGGACTGAAAAAGAGATTATGGAAAAAACGAATTAGATAATACAAACGAAAAAGAAAAAATAACCCGGTCATCGAAGAATTAAAGACCCCTAGGGACGAAGAAGGATGGTGGGGGTCTTCTGCACCCGGTTATCGAAGATTTAGGGATTCAGAAGGCGGCCGGAAGGAGACGAAGATCGTGATATCGCGTCATCCTGAAAATATACTTGAGACAGGTTTTTGATTGATAAAATATTCTGGGGCCCTTCTGTAGCTGCCGGCTAATTGATAACCCAGCAGCAGTATCTGCTGGGGGTCTCCACCTAGTGATCCAAGATATAAGGACTCCGAAGGACGGCCGGAAGGAGACGAAAACCGTGGTGTCACAACGTTCTGAAAATATACTTGCGACGGGTTTTTTATTGATAAAATATTCAGGGTGTTTTCCCCTTCTGTAGCTGCCGACTAATAAATAACCTAGGAGCAGGATCTTACGCTGGGTGCATCACCGTGCACTACTCCTTATATAATATTAGTTTCTTACATTTGACCCGTTTTGTGATAACTTTATCTCCAACAGTCCAGTCAAAAGACGGTTATTTTATAATAGTATTAAATAGGGCGATTAATCATTAAAAAAACTATAGTTCATAGAACCCATTGGTAAAGCCGCGTTTATAATTCCAGACGGGTTTATTGAACCGCGCCCGTTTAGTTTTCCCCCCAATTTCCAGGAAATTGAAGCCCCCACCCCACCACAATAAAAATTAATGCCCTCCTGGCAATTTGTCCGTTCCGTTTTATACCGCCGACGTCCCAGGTACAATAGAGTTTTTTCTGTCGGGACGTCCGCATTAGGGCGAAAGCGAATATACAGCGAATAAAGAAAGGGGCCGGGCAATAAATAAACAAAGAAAACACGCGGTCTGATTATTATTCATAGCGTCGGAGCTACCGCTCTCTGGGATTATATCGACCATCCCCGGGCGTGGGGACTTGGTCAAGGTTCGACCCTACGGTACGAGGGGGCTTCCACCGCATTCCCACTAAAAGCACGAAATTTGATACTGTATACGCATAGCGGTAACCTTCATAACACCCTGTTCACACCCTTATATAATCAAACCCATTCCCTTATATATTGTATATATATATATATATATATATATATATATATAAGGAACAGATATATATATATATATATATATATATATATATATATATATATATATATATATATAGCTATTTGTGCCTGAGTGGCACATAGAGGCTATAGGTGAGAGGGCTTTTGTGTACCTTGTAGATTATTATAAATTTTACTTTAGTACTTTTTTAATAAATGTTTTAATTGTAGGAAAACTAGTTCCACCCAAGAACATGCGTTTTACATGTTTTTTATGAATCAAAACAAGATTCACACAAATTTAACCCAGGTCACTTTAGTTAATGATTCGTAAAATGCAATATAGGTTCAGTGGGTAATCTGCATTAAATGAAGCATCGTTAAGTATTTAAAGACTGCGATCGGATTATAGCCAATGTTTCTTTTTCTATTACCTTTACGTTGATGTTTTCTTTCGCTGACGTCTCGAAAAATTCTACTCCAAGCTGATCGGCCAGCTGCTTACCCCTCTCGAAGCTGATGACTCGTTCGTCCTCCATGTCGCATTTGTTGCCGACGAGTATCACTTGAGCGTTATCCCACGAATAAGTCTTTATCTGTGTCACCCTGACAACAACACGAGCTCGTTATTAAGAGACAAAAGTCGAAGGAGATAAATACATAAAATACATTTTGAAGACATTTTACATAATGGATTCATATAAAATGTTTATTCTGAAACAGAAATATGACCGAAGCTCATTATTTCAGATAATGAAACAATAATATGGTAATATAAAAGAAGAAAAATAACAACAAAAATGTGTGCCATATATATACCATTTTGTGATACGGCCGGCCAGGACGTAAATTTATTTATCAGAAATATTAATAAAAAGAAAAGAATTAATGAGAATATTAACATACCAGTAACTCTAACTTGTAATAATTTGGGAAGAACCAAATATGTCGGAATTTAGAGTTGAAGGAAAATCGAGCATGAATAAGGAAATCTAACTCTGGTCCCCAAACTACCGAAGGCGACCTCGTAATCACTCTTGATATTGCCCATTATGTTATGCATTGGAAGCGGCCATATAACTGTACTTCAGACCGAGGGAGCCGGTTGTTTTGGAACAAACTACCTGCCAATCTAACGAGTTTAATGGAGTTGGTGAGCCAACGGTCGTTTCATCAATTGAAATTGGCAGTTGACAAAAACATTCGGCCGGGAAATCGAACTCAGGCTTCAAACGCGTTTCACCGCCTATTTCCTTGACCGAATTCAACATCAATAAGAAACGTATTTATGGATGAGAAAAACATAAAAATATGCACCGTCTGGAAATCTATTCACACTGCTTTCTAAACCGTATGGTTATAGAACATTGTCTGAGGATAATCTCCGTCGGTCCCTGAAGATGGAAATAGAAACGGTTCCGAAACGTCGTCAACGGTCCAGAACGAAGAAGAGGGGGAAATGGCTCACCGGATGCTGCTGCCGGTTCTTTGACGCATTGCGCGGATTATACTACTTGTACGATGTCACTAAAAATAATGTGACTTATGTCCAAGTAAATTATGCATTATGAAGGAGTGTAATTTGGTGATAAAAAATAATTTATTAACTAATCTATAATGTCAGATAGACTTTTACTTAAATTTTTGATTGAAGAGAAACCAACGTTCTTGCAATTTTTCAACGCGGTCTTGTTGAATCTTAAACAAGACACGATGCTGCATCTTTTGATGTAAAAAGGATGATGACCTTTCTTTCAGGAAAGGTGCAACACACATTTAATGTATTAAATAATAAAGCCCTAATAACTGAGTTAGTAATTTATATTTACAATTGAACTTCGGGTTTTTGTATTTTTTCGAACGGTTTGCTAATTCGTAAACAAGACAGGATTCTACATCTTTCGATATAAAAAGGATGATGATCTATCCTTCCAGGAAAGGCATGCACTCGCAACATACATGTTACACAGGTGCAACTACCTACATTTAATGGTGAAGGGAAACTTCTTGCCATTCAAATTCTTGCAATCCCCCATACTTGAGATAAATAACGAAACCCTAATAACTGATTTAGTAATTTATATTTACAATTGAACTTCAGGACGTCTAACTGAAACTGGTGGGGGGGGGGGTGTCGGTCCCGCCTATAAATTGATCTTCGATTTTGTCGATAATCGAATTGGGCCGTGTACATCGGTTAAATTGTCTATTAAACCCGCTTCCGACTGAAGCCTTCCTTCCCAGTATACAGGAGAGTATCATGTATTTTTATACTTCATATACGCCTAACATTAATATAATAGTCGTATGCAACGCGAAGTTTATTTAAATCAATATTCATAGTTTAGAATACCTGTTTTGTGGTCTGCGAGGGGTTGTGGAATACCGTAGATTTCGTGTGTGTTACCCCCAACTAGCAAAAGACCAAACCGGCGAGAGGAGACGGAAACACAAGAAATCTACGCTATATTAAGCTATTTGCTGGAAAATATGATTGTTTTTTTCGTTCTTTTGGGAGGCCAACAGTATGCAAGCGATATGAGAAAGTGGAAGGTTATTGTTCAAAAATTGCCCTAATCAAACCAACAACGCCGAAAAAACGTTTTTGGAACTGCAATTTTCTTTAAGACTTTACGTTTGTTTCATATTTTAGCTACCACAGATCCAGTATTGTTTTACAAATATTCAATTTAGTTTATAACCTTTATTCAACTGTGACATTATTATACCGAAAAATTTCGTATCTTTATTATATATGTATTAATAAATTATTTACATCATACACAAGATTTATATATGATTCCATCTTCTTTCTGTTTCAGGTTGGTCACCTTCTACTGCCAGTTAGACTTTTTGTTTTTTTCTTGTTTTTTTTCTATTACTTATAAGTCATTTTCATTAACCGTTACCATTTATTTAAGTACACACACGCCTTGTTTGTAATTTAGTTTCGTTTAGTGTTTTTTTTTTGTTATTCCGTTTTGAGAGCACATCTTTGTTTTTTACATTAACAGAAAATTGTAATAATTTTTTTTAAACAATTTAATTTTAATTTTTTTTTAAATAAATATTTTGTCTTAAAACGCTGGCAGAGAATTTCCCCTTCATTCCACAGGAGAATACTGGGGTAAGTACCTTTATTGATTTTGTAATTATTGTTGGCGGAAATGAACTTTGCCCAAGGCCTTTTCGTTGTAGCCTCGATCTTGGCCCGGAAAATTTGAATATTTAATTTGAATGTGACAATCGAAAAATTATAAATTATGATATTCACTTTTACACTGGAGAGATTTTCATTCATTAGTCATTGCAGCAGAGAACATGAATAATAATTGAAATATTGCAGCAAATCAAATTAACGTTTGTTTGTAGATTCGACGTTATTTAAAAAATGAATGAATTACGTGTTTTATTGATTATGCAAAATGGAAAAAATATGCAACCTGATGAAGTTAGTTATTTTATTAAAAACGAAATATTATTTTTGTTAAATTTTCTGCATGTATCATACGGAGGGATAATGTTAGCCTTCATTTATTCAGATTACGTATGCAATATAGACCATTTCGGTTCAATGCAGCGTATAAATTTTGATGATTTTGCCAATATAATATGTATTTTGTTATTGCTACGGTTTTTTGCAATGTAAGTTATTGTTATTTATATTCAATAAGACGATATAACCCATATATAAATGATATAACGCTTTATCGGGTCGATACCCATAAAAAAAGACCTTCAGTATTTGGTAACCAGGATGATTGTGGTCTTGGGAAATGCATGAAAAGCCAGAGGTGGAAACTGACTTCTTTTCTTTTAACTTTTTAAGTGGTTTCGTAAGTACATCTACTATATTGGGTCAAAGTTTATTAAAGTCCTGTCTGGTTATTGACAGGTCTTATGAAATAAAATAAATAAGTTATCTGTTAATCCACCTTATATAGCTATTTTTTTATACCGAAAGGAATGGCATTTAGCTAACTGAATTATGTTTCTTTGGAATATTTTCCTGCAATCCGCAAGCGTCTCTTTTTCTTTAGGTATTATTGGGGGTGAATTCAAATAAAGAATCAAAGAATATACACATATATAAAAGCGATTTACTACAACAGAGAACCAAATTTTGCATCCGAAGGGAGAGACATGAAAGCTCCCCCTGAAATTAATCCGTCCATGCAGAAAAGGCAAAGAACTGGATATAATTGAAAGTGCGGCGGTCTTTTTTCCCTTTTTTTGGTCCTCTCATCTCTTTGGCACCGATGAAAGTTTCGCATCGTTTCGTTTGGGAATTTATAAAATCCCGTTTCATAATGTTTCATTCTCCTCGTCGTCCTAATTCGCCTCCTCTGTTATCCCCTACACGATGACTCAAACGCCGCCGGCCTAGAGATTTTCTGTATAGCCCGAATTACCATAATTGGCACGCCGAAAGTGCCATAATTGGGGGTGGCTTGAGGCGGCCTGCGGGTGACCGATGATGTGGAAAACGGGGATTTTAGGCAGGCAAAAAAAATAATTAAACTCAAATCTTACCAATCCTGTACACTGTTGAACGATTCTTCATTTGTAATGTCGTACATTAGTATGAATCCCATAGCTCCCCTGTAATAGGCCGTTGTTATCGTCCTGTACCGCTCTTGGCCTGCCGTATCCTGAAACGGAAAATTCGGGTTTGTATAAAAAATATAAATTATATTGAACATTTTAAGTTCAGAGATGAGTCGTCTGATAATTATATCAGAATATGATGTTTTAGTGAAACATTTTTTTTCTTAAACCAAAACTGAGAATGCCTACATTGAGGCTGATAAATGTTGTACATTATTGTACAAGTTAAGGAAGGCCTCGAACAAGGGTTTAATCGTTGAATAATAACAGAGATATATTCTGGAACATAAACGTCGACTAATCTAACCAGCGTGTCATCCCAAATTCCACCCCTTTATTTCGTTATCCTTCTATACATTATAACACAATAGGGAGAAGAAGATGGCTAAAATGCAAATGTTCGACATAATGTATGGGGGCGATACAGTCCTTAATGACCAGTCGATATTGTCATAAAATGTGAATTATCAAGAACATATCCTGAATTCAAACGTATAGTTCCTTTTGTACTTCGGTAGCAATGTCGCTAAATTGTATATCTGTATAAATAATTCATACTTATCAATTATTATTTCAACTTCT
This sequence comes from Lethocerus indicus, assembly GCA_019843655.1. Lineage (NCBI taxonomy): Eukaryota > Metazoa > Arthropoda > Insecta > Hemiptera > Belostomatidae > Lethocerus > Lethocerus indicus. The sequence continues at coordinate 8,373,496 of JACDQD010000001.1, forward strand.
CATTTCTCAACGTCAAGTCCACGCAAACGCTCACTAGTTATTAAATTTGCTGTTATTCGTAACAGTATATGCTGAATGTTTGTACAATATTGAATTGGAGGCAATGCGGGGACGATTTAGGATTATGCGTTGCATCATCTCATGTCTCGTATACATGTCGGATTCGAATACTGACAGCATCCTGACAGCACTATCAGGGTACACAGGGAATAACGCTATAATCGCTCCTTGTGACTCGGTTATGAACAACCGACGTCACAGCTCGTTCGGATTACTGTTTTGTTTTCTTTCGAAATAGAAATTGACGCAGACATTTGTAAAAACGCTCTTGAAAACTTGAAAGTTCGTTATAGGCCGCGAAATTATTAATATGTAACTATTTGCCTTCACCGGAGGCAATGTATCAGCCTCTCCAGGTGTTTATTGGGCATATCCGAGGATGGTTTAGTACAAAATATATTTACAAAAATAGTTTTAACATTCTTTTTTTTCAATATTATCTCCATTTAGGGAAATACACCAAAGTTTTTTCGAAAATTTTGTTGAATAACTAATGTCCTATTAATTTACCTTGTTCATTTAATCACCCTTGAGTATAAGAGTAAGTTTCAGTTAAGGAATAATGTTTAATAGTAGTCAGACTTAGAATGTCTCAGCTGTACTGAAATTTCCTAGAATCCCTAATCACTATAAGTATAACTTACACCAAAATAATTGCGATTTTGCGAAACCTGTTTATTTTGAAGGCCTTCAATGAAAATAAACGCACCGGAGTAGGGTTATAATTTGGGTAATATTTTAAAGAAAGCGAATCTTATGGACTCATAGGAAAATAGAGATGATCTCGTTCTTTGGTAAATTACTATATATTACTAAGATAGATATAAGAAATAAATATATTTAATTTTAAAAAGTGGGGAAAGCCAGATGGTTTCTCCTCCTTTATTCTCTTCTCGTTACTAACATCACTTGAACATAAATGTGGCTAATTGTTTTTTAAAGTTTGGCTGTGTAAAAAAGTATAAGGGATGAAAATCGCGATTTTCGATTCTATCGCTTCCAGCTCAGATTGTTTTACACAGGTAAGTCCAACTAAACGAACCTTGGAATTTTGTGGAAACAAGGGATCGTATATCGTTAATATTGACCGAGAAAAATTTTTTCACTTCGTTTCGAGGAATGGAAATTGCGATCGTCCGTTTGCCGAACGTTTTGTGCTTCTCGCTATCGTCAGTAGCGTTCTGTCGATTTATCACTGTACCGTGTCTAACTATAGGCCCAAACAATCTAGTTGATGTAATTTGTGGTTTTCTGTCGTTCTGCACTTACCCAAATTTGAAGTTTAACCCTTTTTTCATGCCTGAACACTGTTTTGACTTTGAAGTCGATGCCGACCGTGGATACGAAAGCGGACGTGAAGGAGTCGTCGGCGTACCGGAACAGGAAGGAGGTCTTGCCGACGCTCGAATTGCCGATGATCAGCAATTTGAACATGTAGTCGAAATTCTGATCCGCGGCGTCCTTCTGCCATTTTGGCTCTTGTCCACCTGCCATCTGTCGGGCAAAACAAAAACCAAATATTAACAAGAAGCAAAGAGAAAGAAAGTGAAGAATTTCTATAAATGAAATTATAGAAAAATTCAGATTTAATTTAAGTCTAATTAATATGGTTACATATTCAATAAAAATTCTTGAGTGATGCGTAAAGTACACATAAGAAAATATTAAGAGAAAGAAAATACAAAATAATTAGTTTGGAATACCTGTTTTGTGGTCTACGAGGGGTTGGAATATCGTAAATTTCCTGTTTCCGTCTCCTCTCGCCAGTTTGGTCTTTTGCTAGACCGGTTTCGGCTGCTGGCCATCTTCAGTAGCTGTGTTAGTCACATTGGATGTTTTTTGCATCCTCAGTGCACTGCACTGTCACTTGTACTGTGGACCACAGTAGTACCAAAGTGACTAACACAGCTACCGAAGATGGCGAGCAGCCGAAACCGGAACAGCAAAAGACCAAACCAGCGAGAGAAGACAGAAACACACGTAATCTACGGTACAAAATAATTATTTCAACCGAACACTTCCTATCGAACTGACTACTTACTGATCTCATAACCTTAATTTAACGAAATTCGTGAAAAAAAGTTATGAAATTATGAAGAAAATATTTCAATTCAAGAGCCGCCCAACTCTTCTGTATATTGTTTAATGAATTAAAGTTACTAGATAGCGCTGTTTTTATTTTTTATTTGCGAAAGGGATTCGCGTGTAGGAAAAGTCTGAATTAAATTGTGATATATCCTTCAAATTGACGCTTGAACAGGCAAAAATCCGGACTAACTGTAATTTTAAGCTTATTATAAACAGAACTTTACAGAAGTTGAACTCTGCCCTATCTATACCCCTTAACAGCTTAAACAAGAGTATTCACTGAAGGGACTAGTAAGTAGTGCTTTACTTTACTTTACTTTTACTTTACTAGTAAGTCCCAACTTTATAGGGGATCGGAAAAAGGACGAACCCCGAAGTAGGGGAAGTGAAGGATTTGTACCACAATGCTAAAAGGGGTCAGAAACTAGTAATAGGAATCTCCTGGACTTCCCATTTAATACCCAATGCTTAATCTTGAAAAGATTAATAATAACTGGCCTGAGCATATTTTTCTCATAATCGTTCATGTAGAAAAACTGGTATTGACATATTTTTGCCCCAAGACACAAGTTCTCTTTTCAGGGCCTTGAACGTAAAAAAAAACGATGTTGCTAAAACTTGAAAGGTTTCAAGGGCTAAGGAGGTGTCGCTAATAAGCTGATCTAGGACACATCAAAAACCCTACGTGTTGCGTGACCTTATAACCTTGGTATCCTTCCGCCGTTACAAATTATGTTTATGCTGTTCTACAGAAATTGATTTATGTCTCGATCCGAGAGATATTCGGCCTCAAAAGACAAAAACTGTAGTTTTCTCGATCTCATGTTTCCTATCCACGCTTCGGTCTTTTGGCTAGACCTGTTTCGTCTGTTAGCTGGACTTTCAGAATGCTCGTTTAGGGCATCCTGTCTGCACTGTCGTGAGGTATTCAAAACCCCTCTCAAACCAAACTCAACAAAAATTTAAAAATATAATACATTAGACCGTTAACAATGTATCAGGTAATTATTGTGCAAACGTTCTCAACTTTGTAAATAATATTTTAACGAGCCCTAATACCAATTTCTATTGTAACCGAGTTAATTTAGAATATTATTAAAGGACAGGCCTACCCGACAATTTTTTGGTATAAACTATTTATTTGACTGCCGTCAGATGGCGTTTTGAATAAATATTTATTAATAACCGAATAACCTCGAAGATTTTTTTAAACCGTATCACGACTTAGTTGGAAAATAAAAACAAAAAGACCACTAAAATCTTCGTAAAATCTAGATGTTACAAAACAGCTAAAAATTTGTCACTGCCTAAACTCTACCTAAACCCTAGAGGTTATAATTGCCTCTAATTATTTTTTATAATAATTCGGACTGCTCCTTGTTTATTATGCTCTTCTTGTATTGTCACAATACTCTCAGATACACGTCTCAACATCTCTTCTTTTCTTCGTATCTGTCTTCTTCTTTTTTTTTGTTCCCAATTAAAATAATTACTACTCTGTTCTCTTCCGAACTGGAGTTTCCTCAAAGTTACTTTTCCTCTTTGTCCTTCACCCTTTCCGATGATATTTTCCCCCGAAGAAAAGTAATAACAAGGCGAGTTGTTGTCAGCATAAACGCCCTTTGGACCGAAACTGTAAAGCCACTTATTAAAATAAACAAGATGCAAATTGTTCACAAATAGTAATTACTGGCAGTAATATTGTTACAGAGGTAAGCGCAATATTTAGCCCTGAGCTCCCAGTATTATTATAATTGATGTCTCATTTAGAAATGTTCAAAATTGATTTATTTATAATTGAGTTTTTATATTAAACTTCTACCAGGAATGCCAACCCCGTACGAAATTGAAAAGTCGAATCTGTTCGAACTGTTACACTAAATTACAGGCTAATTATTGTAATAATTCAATCCCCGAGAAAAATAATTACAAGTTGTCACTATTAGTAAAAAAATTGTGGAAATTAAATTGTAATACCAGTTATTAAAATAAATGAAATCACAATTGTTGACCTTCATTTCTTCAGCTCAAAAATACTCTAAATAAAATGAAATGCCCTATTTTTTGGTATAAAAGAGTATCACAATATTTCTTTTCGAAATTTTCATGCTTTAATGATTCATTTGTTTTATGATTGAATTCAGATTTCATTTTACACTTCTACTAGGGGAAACCCACCGGCGTTCCACCTTTTTCTAAAATTTCATTCATTTCTTCTTCTGGCAAATTTAGAACACGTGGCCTATTCAGGCGTCTGTAAGGAACATTTGGAAGATAGTCGGTTTTGTACCCATTGGATTAGGACGGTGGGTGATTCGTGTGCGTGAAATTTGTTATATTTTTGTATGGGACCACGTCACGGACAAAACGGGACTGTAGGAGTCCCTCTTATCACCACATTGGTTTAAGTACAGTGTTATACAGCAATAATTTATTGTTAAAAATTTCTGTTCTATATATTTCATTGTGCGATAAATATTCGAATGTTACCTCCTTGGGGGGTGGTTCAAGCGGAACAAGTATTAAGTTAGAGACGGGGGCGTTGCTTATTGATCTCCGACGATAGGGGGCCATTTAAGAGCCACCTCTTCAGAATTCGAACTGTTCGTAAAAACCATCAACTTGAGACCTGATAAGGGAAAGGGAGAACATATTTTCTCGATATTCATGATGGGCACATTCCCCATTCTAAAATTTTCCGCGAAATCAAAAACAAAAATGAGTGAATTATGACTAGGAGTGGAACGGGAATGAAACTTTAGGAACAGGGATATTATTAGTTCATCGACTGTTCATGGTGAATTGGCTGATTTGAGACATACGGGGGGGGGGGTATCGAGGATGGTTCAAAGGGCTTTCGGTTAAAATCTCTGGATGCGAGCGATGTTGGATTTTTTATTGGGACCCACATATTTCTATGCTTTACGTTAATGTTTGCTTTTAATACGGCTTTATATATTGTTTGTTTGTTGGCTAAGGTCAATTTTTATGTCCGTTTTAAGTAACGGCCTTAATATTCCAAATTTACGGTTTAAGTCGTTTGGCCAGATGGAGCCCAATCTAGCGAACCAGCCGCTGCCTTAGGTATGTCGTAAAACAGTAAAATAATTTTGTCTAAATTTTAGTTTTCCCACCTCGTACAATAGTGTCCGGGCGTTACAACTTTCCGGTCGAAATTACAAGTGTACGTAATAGCACGTACTAGTGACGGTGCAAACGGGGTGCCCCATAAACTCAACGCTACTGAAGATGGCGAGCAGCCGAAACCGGTTTAGCAATTGACCGAACCGGCGAGAGGAAACGGAAGAACACTGAAATCTAGTGTATTCCAACCCCTCGTAGACCACAAAACGGGTTTTCGAAACTATATTATAATTATTAGTATTATTAGACCGAGATTGCGCAATAAAAATAAACAGTAAAATATTGAAAAAAGAATAAAAAGGAAAAATATTTCAGCCACTTCGCTGTACTTTAACATAAATTAGCGAACCTTAATTATATAAAATAGTTGTTATTAATTTTTTGGGAAACGCAATGATTTCTGAAACAATATGAAGTATTGTACCAAAAAAAAATTAAAAAATGAAAATTTTAATTTAAATGCAGTTTCAGGCGGGCTATAACTGAATATTTTCTGTGTCGCCTTGAAAAGATCTTTCTGCGACGAAACTATTTAAGTTTCGGAATTTGGTTACTTTATTTCCTGCGCTTGTATCCGGGACCGGATATTGTACTTCATTGGGGGACTTTGCCGAGAGCGAAGTATCCGTGGAATGCGCAGCGGGGGTGGAACGCCGAAACAGACTTTATTGCCCAACGACCCCCGCGCGTTTATATCAGGACCAATTGGGTGCAGGCCAGTATCGATTCTGAGCCAAACCATCTGTTTTTGTTTTTTCCGATTCCAGGCCTTCACTAAATAAAAGATATTTATTCCAGTTTGTAGTGCCTGTCATTCGATTGAAAGAAAAACAAAGTCGTACATACAGTACTAGAATTTGTTGTTCGTAGAGATACCCGTTTAGCAAGAATACAGTATTTTTAAACTACCTATTTGAAACTGATATTACTCGAAAGGAAAAAATTGCAGATCACTGTCATAGGCAAATAGAAGGTAAATTGTAGATTTCGTGTGTTTCTGTCTCCTCTCGCTGGTTTGGTCTTTCGCTAGACCGGTTTCGGCTGCTCGCCATCTTCAGTTTCGGCCGGTATTCCAGAAATCTACGGCATTCCAATCCCTCGCAGACAACAAAACAGGTATTCTAAACTAGAAGGTAAATAATCTACGATAGTTGAAAGGAAGCACTGAAATATTGCCCAATCCTGTCATATTAAATTAATGCACGGAGGGGTATAATTTGTCAATAAAAATAATGTATTGACCGACTCGTAGTTATTAGCTTCGTAGAAAGTTATTAATTAGCTCGTAGAGTATTTTTAAAATACCTACTTGAAACTGATATAACTGGAATGCAGATCAACAGAAGTCGAATTTTATCCTTGTTTATCTTACGATACAATTGCGAATCACTGTTATATGTATTCGAAAATTAGAATGTAAAGTATCGAAGATATTTAAAGAGAATGTATTGAAATAGTGTCTAATCCTGTCCTAATAAGGGAGGGAGAGTTTAATTTGGTGGACAATTAACCAACTCCTTCCACCAGGCCAACATTTATTCGAAAAAGGGCTCATTTTCGAAATACTATACTATATTCTGAAGAAAAACAAGTACCGTGACAACAGTATAATACTGATGTAACAACGACGGACGGACAATTCATGCAATGTTTCATTTCCCACCAATGATCAATGTTTTTGCAATTTCTCAACACAATTCTGCGTCTTTTGACGTAAAAAAATCTGTATATTTCTTTCTTGATCTGTGCAAAATAATCAATTTCGTCACAGATATACCCAGTTCGGTTGCGAAATACGATTGTAAATTATTAATAAGTTGCCAAAAACATAAAAAGGATAAAAGCATGGAAAAAAGGAAGTAGCGATATAGATTCAGAATATGGTTATCTTCAGGAACGAGAAAATAAACTCATAGAGTTTTGAATATTCACCCCATTAACGCAGCTTAAGACAAAAAAGCTGTTGTTAATTTCAACAACGGAATAATCCAAAAATGAGACATAAGCCGCTTAACCAAATCCCTACTGTCAAAAAGAGCTACTGAAGATGGCAACCGTTGAGCGTTTTAGGGCGTAATTTTTTTTTAAATGACGAGCCGGTTTATTTATTATTATTGATAATAAAGCCCCGTTTGGCGTTGATTTATTACCATCGCAAAATGATGAGGGATAATAAACTGCTGGACAGAGACTGGCTGAGAACAACTAAGTCTTACTTCAAAAATAGAAAATTAAGTTGTCTTGACTAAAATATCATTACAATAAAACTAAATTACTGTTCATAATGAAGCCGAAAAACGTTCAAACGTGGTTTTAAATTATTCGTTTTTGGAGTCGAGATGTGAAACGGGATTTTTTTTCTCCCATCCGTCCTTTTGTCCTATCCTAGACCGGTTTCTCGTAGCATCCTCTGTAGCATTCCGTCGATAATATTGGGGTGCCCTGTTACTGCCGGTCTACGTCGGCGCACTGTTACTACGGTTCCGCGGTAAGGAACATCTATATGTAGTGTACACTGTGAGATCGGTTCGTGCGTTGGACGGTAAAAAGTCATTGAACGAAATCTGAGGATGGAGTGATTTTAATAAGCATGATGATAAAAATATACAAATTTAAGGTATACGAAATGAAGGTGTGTTTACTTAATTTTCAATTATTAAATGGAGCAACTAAAAATGAAGTTTCTGGCTCTATATTTACTGATTTTATTGAAAGTATATTATTTTTTCATCTCTTGGCCATTGGGACGCTGCTTACAAGGAATACAGTTTTTTTTTAAAGTACATAGTTGAACCAGATATAACTCGAATGCAGATTGAAAATAGTCGAATTATGCATAAATTTACAAAACATAAAATTAGAATTTTATCATTGTCATGACAAAATTGTCATTCTCGGCACATATTTGAAAACGTGTCTTGATTCTGAAAGTTCGAAAACTTGCAATAGGTCCCTTGCACTGGCCTTTGTGCCCCCGTCTAGACCGGTTTCGGCTTTTCACCGCTGCCAGGAGCAGGCGGTCGGTTAATTTAGTTTGGTTAGTTAAGCTCGCTTGTTGCCGATATGACGTCCCGCTTATAACTGCCAATAACAGTGAGAAGAGTGACGTGATGCCCCGCCCCCCGCCAATATTCTCTGTAGGCGCCTCACAGTATCTGCTGACTGAGGGCTGACGAATTTGCGGGCGGAATTCTACTGACGCTAAGTCTAGAATCAATACAAGATTCTTGAAAGGACAGCAGGGAATATTTTTCGGGGGATGAAAATTTGCAACAGCACAATGAATAACTGATTTACGATCCCTGCGATTATTGACCGGGCAAGGGCGAGAAATGTTTCGCTTAAGTGTTAAATTTAAAGTGGGAAAATAAAGGAGAAACCCCCTTCGTCTGGGAAAAAACACGCCCTTTCTTCGTTTCCCTTATCGAGTTTTAACTTGATGGTTTTTCCAATAGTTTGAAGTCTCGAAGCGCCGTTCCGTCTGTTGAGTGTGACTCCCCCCATCACCCGAGATCAATAAGGCGGCCCAACCCCTTTCTTAATTTAAAGTTCCGTTAATTTAATTTTACAAAGTAATTATATCAACAGAAAAGAAAGAAAATGAACAGTTACTATAAAGCCGTTACTATAGTATAAATCCTACATGGGAGTGTTATAAAGTGAGATTAGATTCCAGGAATACTGATAATCCGAATTCACTGAATCCTGCACATTTCACGAATGCCGATGGCTAATTGGAAACGTTTATTTATGCGAGATTACGATTACTGTACTGCGATCATTTATACTGCGTTGTTAATCTACTGAACCTGTGTACGCGTGTTAATCGAGACACGTAAATATCAACTCGACCTATCGCTAAACAGATTGTACAACAGACGATGGTACATAGTAATCCATACACGTTTACGGCCGTCATTATAACTCCTTACAATGTGTGCCAAAAGATTTTGATATATTATATATCCTTGCGATATAGAAAACAAACAAATGAGAATAAATGAAACGGCAGATAAACGGAATGGTCTTGCGATCTGTCTTTTGCTAGAGGGGTTTCGGTCGCTACCAATCATCAGGTTCATTAGGTCGGTGGATCGTTTAGGCATTTTGTAAACTGCAGTTTTACCGTGGCTGTAGTATTGAATCTGTTTTATTTTTTGATCGGTCGAAATTCGGCCAGTTGGGATTAATTTCCCGGCAAATTTGAAGGCATCTCTACGCGAGTCGTATAAATTTCATTTTAATGTTCAGAATTTTATAATTTCATATCGAGAGCAGAACTTTATAAAATAAAATACAGACTGATATTACAGGAACTCAATTCTTAATTGTTTACCTCTTAGGCTGTTCTCCATTTATTTACGTTCGTCCCGGTCGGGAAAGTTGAAATCATTTTAACCGAATTTCGTTTTAAAAAACCGGCATAAACACAAGAAATGATGTTAAATTCAATCACATGTACATTTAGCATTGTAACATTGCAACATTTTGCCATTCAATGTCCAGCAGCGTAGAACGGATGTTTCAACCAGCTGCCACCCCTCGCTGCTGCTGTGGATCGATGTTTGTCGACTTGTACCCGCTTTGTGTATTTGTATCGGAGCACTCGCGATGGATAAAAAAATAAATTGAGGTCACGCCCATATATATATCGATCCCCTGATATGTTATGCTGAAGGATTATGTCGATTAACATATATTTTTTTTATAAATGTGCGAATGTTTCCGAGGTTAGTTAGCGATAAAACATTGATAGGGCTGCCCCCGCCTATTTAATTATTGCTACGAATCGGCGTATTGGTATCGAATCCCATAGTTTATTCAAGACCGGCTCCTTTCGAACGTTTAGGGCGACTTGCCGATATCGTGCATTCTTCATGACGTCCAGTACAAGTTGGCTCTTCGGAAAAGTGCCTTTCCGTATAATGAAATTTTAAATTCCGAAAAAACTAACAGCTAATGAATAATAAAATACCATACACAGTATGTACGGGAATAATTTTTGCAACGCAGTAATTTACTTACATAAGTAGTAGTGATATAAGTTAGAAGCAGTATTTAAGTATTTTATATAGTGTTCAGTGTAGTATATAATAATTGTTTTGCAAACAGAAGCCCCTGAGCTAGGCCTAAACTTCAATATTATTTACCTAATTTCTTAATTAACCCCAGGTTGGTAGATGGCGTTGTGTAGAGAAACCGGTCTATCAATGGACCTAAAACACGGTAACTGAAAATCATTTTGTACTGTTCTATATATTGTCGTGATTACAAAGCATTGTATGGTAATAATAATACTAATAATTAATTGTATTATTCTCTAATTCGCCTCTTATCCTGAGTCATTGTTCCTGAAAACAATGAATGAAAGTTCTCGATTTATACCAGAAGCGAATTGCCTTCAGTTGAAATTTTTGAAAATTTGAGCTCCATAGTTAACGACAAGAAAAATCGTTGGGATATTTTACGTTTCAATAGACTGATAAAAGCGTTTAAACTTAAAAAAAAATGTTTCTGGCATTTCAAGTACATTCGCATGCACGTTTGCGGGAAATTTTTAAAATGTCGTGCCGAGAGGAAATTACGTGGACGCGGTTTGCCCAGCACCGTGTGAAGGAATCTAGTTTGGGCGTGATTCCAGAAATAGATTCATGATACTGTAAAATACTTATTGGTAATTTTTAATTAATAAATTGTTTTATTATTAAAATTCATTATTTGTGCCGAGACTTATCGAGACAGATCATATGCCATTGCGTTATACAAAGTTTTACATTAATACAGACAGAAATATTATATGTGCTGGGCACGTTCAACATGTTTTCTGTATATCATTTAATTTGGGGTTTTGCAAATTGTTTTAGCTTTCTGAAGAGAATTAACAATGTTTTCGAAACACTGAAGTTATTGTGACCATAATTACCCATACTCCGATTATTATTATTTTTAATTCGTTTTACCTTAATTAGTTTAGCCGATGCACAGAAAACTACAGTAGGATATCTGTGTTGAAATCCTGAATAGTATGGCTATCACAAATGTCCCGTCGAGAGTAATCAGCAAAATGGCCGGTTGACCCGAAAACAATCTGAACAAACGTTGTGCAACACAATGAACCACGGCCGTTCTGGAGAATCGAATGGCGCAATAAAATTAATTTTTGAAATTTATTACAGAACTGACTTTCAGCCAACAACCAATTGAATTTACTATTTTTTCTTCAAGACCCCCATTTTCGTCGCTCAGATCTAGATAAAAAAATCCGCTATTGAACTGAAATATTATGTACAATATAAGTGGTCAAACATTGCACAGATATAGGGATAGATAACAGAAAAAAGCGCCGGGAGAAGTTTGTTTCAAAATTAAAATAGTTTCGCAGTTTGTTCGGCAATCGGTTTTTCGAACTATTGTTCGGAAGTTGACGACAGTTTAATATCCCCAATATTTTTTCTTGTTTTCTTTTGGCCGGCATAAGAAAAGATTATCAGAATTGACCCTCCACACGAGATTATTCCTTGTGCGAGAGGAAACATATATTTCCGCGTTTCTACACAAGACCGCGGCATTATGAACATTTCGGGTTCGGTCTATCGCTAGACCGGTTTCACTTCGTTGTTCGTCTTGTAACGTAAATATAGGGTGTTTTTGTTCTCTTGTTGCTGGTTTACTTATGTTTGGTGGTATCGTCTGGGAAAAACGCCGGTACCCACATTTCCTCCTTCGGGGAAATTCGTTTGTCCCTTGATATTCCATTGTCTGTTTTTCTCTCAAACTGATAATACCGCAATATAATCGTGTCGATGGGATGCTCCACAATTGTCCAAACAGTTATAATTTCCGGTATAAAAACAATAAATATCGGTTTTATGTTTATTATCATATTTTTTATTAGCCGGTGATACAATCGATCAAACGTTGATGCACCGAGAAGGTTATATATTGGCACAACTGTATACAGAATACATAATTGACACTGATAAAATTCAAAACTAGTGGTTTTCTATTTTTTTTTTAAATAGATTTATTTTGGTTTATATCTTATCACAATTATAGTAGTATGGGCAGTGAGCAACTTGAATCAGTAGATGATTTTGCGATATGATTCTAAATATCGGTAAATAATTATATAGACATTGGCCATTTTCTCTAATTATTATTTCTAATAAATGTCGACAGAATGTTTCGATTTATTTCAATTTCAGGGCTTGACCGAATCCGAACAGGCGTCCGTATGGTATTGTAAATAAATAATTTATAGTTTCTACACATTTTGGCTCTATCGTCGATTAGCCTAAGTAGTCATTTGTAGAGTCTGTGTCTACAACTAAAGTTTTGAAATTCTATACATATGGACTGTAATACTATTTGGTTGGTGCGGAATTGGATTCTCAGTGGCCAAATTTGTATTCTCAAATATACGTTTTGAAGATTGTAGATGTGCCGTTACGAGGGTTAATATTTCGCGGCCTGGGAGTTTATTAAAATTCAACAATATTAAATAGAATGGACGAAAAATGAAATAACTAGTTTTATCGTGCGGCAACGCAAATAGTGCCGGAAGGAAAGGAATGAAGGCGTCGACTTAGAGAACGGGGTCGCGGTTGCTGACGGGTCGATAAAGGGGCATCGATCTACTTCGGAAAAACAGGTCTTTTTTTATAGACCGGCTAAACGTCCAGGCTTCGTTTCGTACCGGTTTTACATTTCCGCAGGGGGCGGTATAGATTTTCACAGTAACAAGCTAAATATTAAATATTAATTATTTATTGAACATTTAATTACAATATAATTTAGTTTTTTCGTTCGTCCTCTTTTCCGGCTCGCATTTCGTGAGATTTTCGCTCTCCACTCTGCCCGGAGATTGGTTCTTTGAATTCTGAACTAATGCTGTTAATTTCCATCTTGCCGTCGCGAATATACAACACATGACATTAATTATGGACGACATATAAATACTTTCAGCAATGTAATTATGCCACTCTGAGAGGTGCAACAATCGTCAGCTTTTAATGTGGCATAATAAGCTTTTAATAAAAACCAAATTTTTGGACTGTTCGGTACAATTTTGGAGTCACACTAAAACCTGGCTCGTTGAGGTATAGTTTTTTTTGCACAAATAGGCCCGAATTATTAATTTTGAAAAACATTTTAATCTGTTCCTCGAGTCAAGAACTTGTCACCGCAGGAATGCAAAAACACATGTTCACATCCGCGCACTCTCACACACATGGTATCGCTAAGATTTATAAATATTCATATATAAATTATAAACGAAGTAAGAGTTCCATACACAGCACAGAACGAATGATAGTCCGATGATTACCTACATCATTATTAATTCTTGCTTCTCGCCTTCTTCAGTAGCACTTTGCTAGCAACACCAGGAAAAACGAGTATTGTATTCTGTACCCAATTCTGAGATCACCTACCCTCGATAGAATTAGGGATGTCCACAAATGAGGTATTAGAAAATTAGAAAATAATGTTTTACATATTATCAGATTTTATAGGTTATGATAAAGCGGGCCCGGGTCTGGAATCAAACCACACTCTGTCGTCGATCCCATCTAGAAAGGTTCTAGAGGAAGAGATTTTTGACATATTCGTTTTCAGATTTTTTGTTTCTGTTCATTCTCTCTCCTGGGTGGTATATATGGGTGAGTTTCTTTAACTTTAAATTCTGAACTAATTTATATTTCTTCTCACAGTATACTTTAGGTATACTTAGGTATACATTTCCTAATTAACGAGACACAGTATTCCTAGACTGTCCCCAGGGGACACACCTGCGCCGGGAGAGGTCGCGAGTTCGATTCCCGGGGCGGTTTCCATCGAATATTTCTGATTTTCCGTATTTTTTTGTTGCAATAATACGATTCTTTGTCACACCACAATGTACATCGCGTTATAATTTCATTTTAAACAATTCCTCCCGAATATTAATCGCGCAAAACCCCAAAGATGCGGACTGAAGTTATCGAATAATCGAGTCGAAACAATTTCCTAGACACACTTCCGAAACTGAATTCTATTCACCGTAGACTGAAATCGGTAATAATATTCGTCCCACGTCATGAAAATAAGGCGTTTCCAACCCCGAAGCATTCCGCAGGGATTTCCAGCTACAGGATTTTGTTGGGTACGAGGGCTAAAAATTCGATTGTTTTCTTCGCTATCAATCCCAATATGTTGTAGACTAAAGCTATCTACTGTTAAAGAGCTCCCAAAAAAATTGTTATTAATGGTTGTTATTAACGGAACCTCCCCGAAAGGATACGTCCCTTTTTCGCATAAAAGTTACTGCATATTAATGACGTCAAATTCATTATTGTTAACAGTAAACATGTTTTTAACTGACCCCCACCTATCGGACGACCAACGATAGGATGAAAAATAGATTTTTCACGAATAAAATGAAATATGTCAAATATGGAAGGAAGCCAGATTTTATAACTTTACTATTGTGACAAAAATAGGGCACGATAATATTTTTGTCTGTTGTAGATATAATAAGGCTTTTTAAGAATATTGTGATTGATAATATATAGAGCCCCCGGTATTTTTCAATGCTCTATTTTCCGTATTATTATCGTTAAGTTTCCAGTAGAGGAATTGTTTTTGGACCCGGAGCGTAAATGTACGGAATTGGCGCTGGAAAGCTATATCGGGAGTTTTAAGGGAGGAACGCCTAAAAATGGCGAACCTCGGTCTGCGAGGAGGGAGCGAGGGAGGGAGGGAGAGAGGGCTCACCTGTGTGCCGATCGAACGGGCGGGCCTGTTTCCACGTTCCGGCCTACGTCCGATGTCGCACCGGTGACTCTTCGACTGGGCTGTTCGAGAAAGACGACCTCGTCCGGGGCGGTTGGCGGGAGCCGGCCTCTGGGAGGAGACTGTGCTGAACGGGGTGCCGTCGGTGTCGGGGGCGGTTGCCGAACTCGCGTCTAGCCACGGAACTGTGGGGGTAGTGCACTGGCGGGGGCAGAACGAGGGAGGGAGGCAGGCAGGGGGAGGCAGGGAGGGAGAGAGAGAGAGAGAGAGAGAGAGAGAGAGAGAGAGAGAGAGAGAGAGAGAGAGAGAGCGCCAGAGAGAGGGAGAGAGAGAGAGAGATGCCAGCCCTTCGAAAACGCCGGGGGGCGGTCCCTTTTCGACCGAGCGGTACTGCCCCCGCGCTGCCTCCTCGATACTTGCCGCCTCCACCGCTTTTTATATACTCTCCACCCGTTATATATATATATATATATATATATATATATATATATATATACATATATATATTAAACTAACACTATCTGTTGTCGGATCGATTAGGGACTTGTTCAACACCGGTTTTGACAGGATAAAACAGTCGTCAGCCCTAAAGCGGTATAAAATACAAAATTGTGTCGGTACAATGTTCGACAAATTTTTCCCGACAGGTTTCTAGAATATTCACTTTCGAAAATGTAATTGCAGTACAGTTTTATATTATTCCAATATATTCTATAGTAGCCAAAACCTTTGTTAGTCTACTTCAGTCTATTGTCCGGTCTACTCCGATCTTGTGTTTTTGGTTCATACTCTTTTCTGGTTGGCATCTGTGATAGTTTCGCTCTCAATACTGCCTGCCGCTTTAACCTTAAATTCCGAACGGACACGCTCCTCTTAATCATCCTAAACGGACATTTCTGTCATCGGTTTCTCACCACGAAATGTAATTACGGATAACAAATAATGTAATCTTACTGACTGTTCGGTACAATACTAAAACCTGGCTCATTGGGCTATTTTGTTTTTCCGCAAATAAACGTAGAAGGAGCGGACCGATTATCAATTTGGAGTTTGTTAAACTTAGACTTTAAAGCTGTTTTTCGAGTCAAGAGAATCACTGTGATCCACAGCACACAGATCGTATGTGAAATACATATTTATGTTTTACGGTTCTGTCTGTGACTGTTACTTACACATAGAAGTATTAAACCGTCACTAACTCTGGGGTCGTGGATCGATTCCCGGACATGCCGCCACTTGTTCCTAAACGGCGTTGACAGGACGATTCGTTACTTCCATTTCTTAGACTCACGATAAGCAACGCATAAAGTAACTCCAAAGGTAAAATTGGAGATGAAGTTAGGAAATTGATTAAAACATTACATCGGTCGATGTAACTATACACTATATAAAATATCTGTACTAAACCTACTATTTATATTTTCTTAATATATAAATAAATATATTGCTACACTACTGCGGTATTTTTCTTAACTCATTAAAACAGCGTACGGAGGACACCGCATTTTCCACATTTTGATGAAAAAATGGAACTAAATCTTAGATAGTTAGGGCTATAAAATGTTTATAGTTCACTGGTAGGACTGAAATACTTACTTGTATTAAATTTTAATACAAGGAAAGGTTAATTGTAATCCGATATTGTTATAATCAAGTAAAATTTCATAGCCGGGCTCGTTATTTGCCAACTAGTCGATTGCTCGTTATCCCTAACCCAGCCAGCCTCATTTTATATGGGGATCTCAGCTAGTGGTTGAGGAACAAACTGTTTAAATGAAATCAAAACAATATACTCCTATCTCTGTATAATCAGTCTAATATTTAAAATAATTGAAAGAGCGTGACCCAAGTAATATTTCAACGATTCGTACGCGTTAATTCCTACGATAACAAATGTACATTTCGGGTGAGTAATACAGAGAAGAAGAACATAATATCTCAGCTATCAGTAATATCTCAGTGGGAATAAAACTGAAGTTCTGAACGATGCTTCTTCAGTAGGCGCGAGTCCATCTGTCTCTAATGGGAAAAGGTTAATAATATTAACAATAAAATTATTAATTTCTAGTAATATACATAAAAACAACACGGAATTAGAGTATAGACTAAGCACTGTATCTTATTTAAATGAATAATACATATACTACAAATAGTGATAGTACAAAAACTGATGACAGAAGACCTTTTTTCGTGTACTAAAAAGAAATTTATATCTGAACGATACAGCCCGTTTATGTGTGCCAGTCTATATCACCAAGGTGAGAAACCTATCAAAAATAGACGGTAGTTAATTATTTCTTGATATTATAATTACTGAGAACTGAAATATGAGTGTAAACTGTTCCCAGGTGCGTGTTTTTCTTTGATTGTGGAAATTCGTACCCTCGAACAGTCAAAGGGACCCAATCGTTTGCTTTTAAACTGTTTGCAAAGGGGGTAAACGTTTGCATTTCGGGGGGTGGTATTTCCACCCTCAATACATGCTTAGGCCAACAAGTATTGGCATTCGAAACGCATTTCACCCTATACGCATATTATAATCTCGCATAATATCTCGGAGGGTGCTGGGAGCGTGGGAGGTAAAAATCTCATACAGAGGGCTGTATAATGCACAGTGAGCTGAGCCCTTTCGGGGGTCCAGATCAGCTTCCTTTTGATGCAGTGAATAATGCCCATTTATTGTCATGGTCTTTTCCACCCTTTTGTGTACTTATCGTCTAAGACTTTTCCCTATACTTCTCTTGTACACTTTACTTCGAGTTCAGGTAAGGCTATAGTACTTTGAATTGTTGAAACTTATTCTGAATCAGCGCGGGCTAAATGTACAGCGAAATTGTATGGGATTATACGAAAACGTCTGAAGGACAAAGCTTTTGCGAATAATTCAATTGAATTCAAAACTTTTCTTCCTACGCCTTTGACTTTGTACTGCACAAGCCGGCCATTAAGCTTACTGAGCATTATGCGAGCTGTTGTGAAAGTTTCGTTTATTTTTAGTTTCTGAGAGGTCAGATATAACGTTAAGAGCGTCTTACAGAGTGCCTACACGATGCTTGATGTCTCGAGAAAAACCGAAACCGGTCTATTTTGGAACCAAACGGGGGGTGAGTGGGGAGATTCGGAAACAAATTTTGATAATCATTTCTTCTATTTAGATTCGCAATTTTTAAAATTCGAGTACACATTCGAAGATGATCTGATGGAACCAGTAGGAATTCCGAAACGTCCGAGAAGGAAAGGGCGATAACACTTTCAGTGGAGCTCAAACACAGGAGAAATCCCGGAATAGCAGGGGTTCGGGAATACCTTCTTCTATTTCAATTTGCAATTCGAATACAATTCGAACATTGAAGCCGGTATCGCTTCCACGCGACCTGTTGTAATAGGGTTTAATCGAACGCCGATAAAACATTTCCGGATGTATGTTTATTACCCGGATTTCGGGGCCTGTCGTACTATTACGAGATAGGGAGAGAGAGAAGCGGTGTAATGTGAATTAAAATTAATGGCAGCCGTTTCTGCGTGGGTTGTACGGGGGGCACCAGCTGTAGAGGGGTTGCGCGCGTCATCCCACTCCTCCGCGCCCGTCCAACCCCCGGCTCGGTTGTTGTGTTCTCGTCCAGCCGATCGATTGATTCCTGAATTATTCCCACAATCTCATCCCGAACCTCATACCGGCTGTAGTCACAATTAAAATTATAATAATTGCGAATACAAAAAAAAACTGACACTTTGTATTTGTTTGTGGGACTGGGGGGAGGTGGGCGATTGAAATCATCATATTGCAAGTTCTCATTAGCAAATAACATTTTTCGTTTATGATTTAAATTGTTCTTGTTTCCGCCCGCTTATTTCGTTCTAAACTAGATACACTTCGGCTTCTCGCCACCGAGAAGCCTGCCCAGCTTACAACCATATCATCGATTGGTGACAACATATCTGCTGTTATATTAATACACATAATATAGAATAATTATTAAACTATAACTGGAATTTAACGGCTACATTTTCTACTTTAATAGATCAATGGCTAAATTAAAGAAGTTAATACTTTCAGTAGAATTTATAAGGAATGCGTATATTAATTCGACTAATTTTTCCACGATTTTGTCTTCCGAACTAGACACGTTTCATTGTCGATAGAATAATGACAATTCTAACTTAAGCGTTGACTGAATGATACTGACGTTGAGCTCAGTTAATGGCAGAATATTTCTATTTTGTTGTCGTTTCCGGTTTCGAAAACTTAATACGCGTAATGGCGAAAAGCCGAAATCCGACGAGTTATATCACACCAGTGAATACTCTAATAGAGTCAACATTCTTTTCACTGTAAAACATTCTTAGGCTGGACGTAGACTGCAGTAGATGTTAATTAAAATTGTAGTTAATAAAAAAGAAAATGAACTAAATTAAAATTTTAAAAGCCGAAACTCGAGGTGGTATCATCACACCCATGAATGTTCTAAAAGTCATAACATTTTTTTAAGCTTACCGTACAACATTCTCAAGCTAGAAATTGATTAACCTATCTGGGCCTACGGAATCAAACTGTGGGGATCCACCAAGCCGTCTAATTCTTATAGACTCCAATCCTTGCAATCCATAATCCTTCGTAAAATTACCAACGCCCCACCATATGTCTCTAACAGAATAATTCACAATGACCTAAAAGTCCCATTCGTTCGAGAATTAGCAGCTTCCCGGTATAAATCTTTCCGTTCCAAACTATCCCTTAATTCGACAATTTCCTCGCTTCACCTTCCCGAAAATCCCGTGCGTCGCCTAAAGCCGAAATGGCCACGCGATTTCCTTACAACCCGAGTAAGGGCAGCAGCGGGAGTACCATCATTGGGTGGCTTCTCCTTCGAGAGTACAGTGAGTGAGTGTTAAGTAAGACCAGTGTCACTAGATACAATCTGAAAAAAAATTGTAGTTGTGACTATAACAATAAATGAGAAAAAAAAGAAATTGATTACACCGAATGTTAATAAGAATTGTAGTGATTGAAAATGAAAAGGGAAACTTAGAGGGAAAATTTTAAACTGAAATCGACTTTCGCGCTGCGTGGGCGTGTATTCCATTAGTGGGGGAGCTCGGTGACCCGATTCCGGCCCGGAAAATTAGGCCAGTTCTGGGAGGGATCAATCGATGAACGGTTCATTGATGAAACGGTGGACGATTCACTCTGTGCGTAAAAAATATTAAAATACAGTTTAGAAAAATGCGGTCACATTATATCTGTACAGCGTCTATTAAAATAAATAATATTTGGCAACGGATATAAATCAGTAAATTCAACACCGAACTGCTGAAACTAATACACGAAATGAGTATTAAATTGCCAACACTATTTAGCATGATATAAAAATATATGTTTTTTCACTGTTTTAATGTCACACCTGAAAACAAGAATACAACAAGCAACATTGATGTTCAAATAATACTATCAACGAATAGACAATAATGGAGGAGAAACCCACCGGTTTTCCTCCTTTTTTTATTTTTATTACATTTTTTTATTTTAAAAGTTTTTAAGGAACTAAATGTAAGTATTAGTAAGGAACTAAATTTAATGTCCGAGGGTAAAAATATATAGATTTGTTATTTATTGACGAGGAATATCTTCCAAACATATATATATATATACATACCGATAGAGAAACATCCATTAGTGGGTGTGTAATGTCGAAACCGGTCTACCAACGGAAAGAAGAAGGGAGTAGTGGCAATTATAAGGGCAAGTAATCGGAGATTTGAGGACGCCTGTTACTCAAGTGCCCCACTGAACTGACTGAACTGCTACTGACGATGTCACTTGGCGCAGTGACAGGAGTGGTGCCTCGCTAACTTCGCCGGCTTAGTGCTACTGCCGATTGGTGAGAAGCCGAAATCGGTTTGGCTCGGGATCAAAACGGCGATTAGGTGGGAGTGTGTTTATTAGTTTCGTAGCGACTTTTTTTAGCGATTTTTCAAACGACAATAATTTAAAAATGTCCCGCTTCAATTTTCTCAAAGTTCCTCTTGGCTCCTGCCAGCTAACTTTGGGCCCTAAAATTTACATGAAATTGATTAACTCGATTATAGTTTAATGCGTAACGTTCGATTCCTGTCGAGTTCATCCCGAATAAACATTGTTTTCAGATTAATGGAGTGGGCGTCTTTATGATTGTGATTATGCCAACGAATGAACTACAACACGAACGGTGGACTTATTCTTCAGATCATTCTCACGTTCGGGTGTCATGCGAAAGTTTTGATCTCATATATATATTAGCGGATAGGTTCCAAGAAATATGTTACTTCGTCCAATAAACGAAAGGATAAGATTTTTAACGCTATACTTTAATCTGCAATCTAGTTGCTGAGCTAGGAGAATTTTCTGGATGCATTTTTTAACTGTTTTATTACCAACTGTAAAATACAATCGGCGAAATTGATGCTCAAGTAATACTTGTAATAAATAGAGCATAATGGAGAAGAACTCCACTGGCTTTCCCCCTTCCTTTAATTTCACTTATTTTCCTAGTATGATTAAATCACGTGACCACTTCCTTTTTCAGGAGAACGTTAGGGATGTCAGGAATCATGGATAAGTTTGAAGATATTTCTCTCGTTTTGTTATTTAATATTAAATTTAACAATTCTTATACGTCAAATTATTTAATTTAAACATATTTGCTAGTGTTGCTGGGTATGTCATCAAGATTAACGCTGAGAGATTAAAAGTGATGAACAATATAGGAAAGCGGTGTTTTGGTTTTGTTCTAAGGGCGGTTACAGAATTCCCCCGTGTAGCACAAGGGGCAGGGTTGTGGGTGGGAGGGGACTCTTCTACTTGAGAATAGCCGATCGATTTTCCATTTGGACCTTGCACGGCCCCACTTCCCATCGCGCATCTCTCCAGACCTATAGTCTCTCGAATCTGTTCACAAACGCCTATTAATAAAAGGCCGAAAGACCGGTTTTAAACAATTTAAAGTCCCGCTCAAGCGGATTACCGGCGGAATGCTACTGAGGCTCTGGAGTTTAAACCGAAATAATTTGACGCCTTATTGCATTTTGATTCAGAAATTAATACAATTTCAGAAGAATATTGGACTGTACCACATCCACGTAGGTTTTAATGTATGTACACGCGGGTTATAAAGATATAAAGATTCAAATTCACCTATTTTTGTCGTATAGATATAGGATTCATGTTTTCAATTTAGGCATTATTACATCATTGTTATACGCGATAATTATTTTGTTTTTTAAACCTGCAGGATTCATAACATGCTGCTATTTACAGATTTTTACAGAAAGATATTGTAGGATTAATACTGAAATTTAGGCGCGTTCGTGTATTTTTGTTCTTAGTTAATTCTCTCATCAGGTAGAGAATTGTGAAAGTTGCTGCTTTCATACTGCCTGGCGAATCGTTCTTTAAAATTAAGACGCTACTATAGACAGGAATTCTGCCAAGAATAGTAATAGTTAAGAATTCTAGTTTATAAGTATTTTACATCGTTTGGTACAATATAAATTAATGTTTTTGTGAACGAAAGGAGTTAACGTAAACTTTTACTTTTCGTTGTTCTACTAACCCTTTTGTTATACCGAAAATGGTCTACGAATGGACCAAAAATGCGTCTTGTGACATTATACCTTTAATAATGATAATAATTATTCAGGTATTTAGGCGGAAATATTGGTTATATTTTCCATGAGCTTCTGTTGCGGCAAAACTACCATTGAATTCATTCATTTAACTCGTTCCGTTTGCCCACACGCAAACGTACAGAAAACTTGAGTTGATAATACTAATAACAGTTAGTAATACTCCTAATTTACGGAGTATTCTTATCTCTTTGCTGTTGTGTCGAGTAGCGGAAATGGTCGTCGGTTAAATTCCGGGCGCACGAAAACGGAAACGAGTACGATATCACAGTACGCAGGTTGGCAACATTCCGGCGATAAATTATAATTATATCTTGAAAAATTATATTTTATTACAAATTATGTTTATTATAAAATTATATTTTGAATAATTACGAGTGAAATGTATCCCTGTTCATTATCCCTTTGGTTTCTCAATACCAAGCACCAGTTTTACTTAATTTTATAAACAAATTTCCCTCTTGTGGGTCCAGCGCCGGGTAGATAGTACAGATCGTTTACAAACTAACATCCAACACTAAACAGCGCACCCCTTCAGACATTTTAAAAAATAGACACCTCAGGGCTGCCCTTTAAGAGATGAAAAAAGGTTCTGGAATTTGCCAGGATTTGAGTCGGAATTCACTGTCTACGATTATGAATTACATTCAGAGACACTTACTGAGTTTCACAAAGAATTAATAACTTTATTATCATTGTTATTGTGGCTCGAATTCAAAAATATAGGATCGACTAATATTTCAGTGATTAGCCCATTTTAATAACTCGTAGTAACTAACTAATGAAGTCAAACTAATTTTTTTTCTTGTATTATTATTCTGTTACTTAATTATAGTACTGACAACCTTACAGAATATGAAATACCTCACTGTATTACGGATGATAGTGAGAAGGACTTTAGTGGACAGACGAGCGGGCAGAGAATAGTTGGGGAAAACCCCGAAATAAAAAATTTGGTTTGAGATGACCTGTTTCGGTTTGACCTCATTATCAGTAGTTATCGTACTAACAACAAATTGCTACTAACCGCCGGGAAAAACCCGGCAAAATAACGGTTTAATTCTTCATCTCATTTCTCTGTCGGGTTATCGTGCATAAGCGCCCATCTTTAGGCGCCCGCTATTCCTCCTGTTCAGAATTGTTCAATGGAAACCTCAGTAGTTTCTGTCGGCATATATCGGGCCCCCTTTGAGCGTCATAGTATCGACGACTAAAAATACAGGCCCGCTCCGAGAACTGCGAATTTGAAAGAATGTAGGCCAACGTGTTCAAATGGCAGCCATGTTCCCCCCGGAGCTCGAATTGTGACAGTCGGGGGAACTCACTGAATTTCTCCCCCGATTTTCAAACCTGTCTATCTTTCCCGCTAAACCATCCCCCCACCCCTGAAACTAGTACGTACGGTCTAGAATTATCTCTTGTTTCGAGATGCCTTTTCGCGTACGAACGTTTCGGCCTCACGATTGTCTCGCGAAAACGACGGTCCTTAACGGATGTCAGGACATCGGTTGTAAGGACATTGATGAACTGTACAAATGGAATCGAACAATAGGAAAAAGATTTACAGTATTTACGAATTTCAACCCCCACAGAGTGTGCATTAAACCCGAGTGACCAATAAACATTTTAAGGGCGACCAAAGAATTTAGAGGCTTTTTATCAAGTTCCTGTCCTTTATGTATTTTTTTTTATTTAGGAAAAAATATAAAAACCGTTAAGCGTACTGAAGCCTACTTAAAAACAGTTCATTTAAGACACCTATTGAGGACGAAATGATGCTGAGTTCGGAATTATATTACTGATACAATCAGAGACCGTAATTTTTGTGCAACTGGCCTGAAATATCTAGTAATTACCGGATTAAAACTTTCAATTATTTTGAACTTATAAAAAGTTAATACTTTTTCTCTACTTTAATCTACTTTATCCAGTAATACTAAATTTATTACTTATAAGAGTTGCGATGTGATCTCTGACTGTCTGGGAAACTGCTGAATATTCTGAATGAATTAAAATTTCCGGAGTTGATCATTCGACGGTGTTCAAAACGGCGATAAAAGCGTCGAGTAGAGTAGCAGGCAGAATGTTTCAACTGTGCCCCCAATTCAGGTCGGAAACGATATTGATTTTTCAGCGAAAACGTCCCGTACGAAACGGAGCGTAGGAGGAGGCCGTGGATCCGGAAAAATACTGTTTTCTGAAAGTCCTTCTGGGAATTTTCGACGTGGGGAAAATACCGACGGTGATATCTATTGCGAAAGTGCAATTTCGCTTTTGAGATCGGAAGTGGCGGGGCGTCACGGCAGAGGGCAGGTCGGTCGGCTCAATCGGAGCGCCATTTTTCAAAAATACCGGACGGCGTTGAAAGAATGAATTCTTGGGTGTTCTTACCTCGCTGTTTCGGGCCTAACGGGGCTGCTCTGTGCTGCCGATGAAGCGTCGTATGCGATGCGGGATGCTGAAGAGGAGGGTCGGGGTCTAGACTGTCATCACGGGGTGGGGGTGGGAATAAATTATTTAGTCCGACGAATTACTGTTGTGTCAACCCCTTGGACAATGTTTCGCGGATATGGCGCGATTTTCCGTTCGCGAGTGATATTCCGGGACTGAATATGTACCGGGGTGGCTGTCTTCGCCTCGTGGTAGGACGCGAAGGGTGGGGGGGGCGGAAAGTGGACGGAGGAGGGAAATAGTTTCGATCGCGCCCCCCCCCCGGAGGGCGCCCCGGAGGGCGCCTGCGCCTAGACGCCACCCGATTGGCCCTTGTGACCTGTGACGTCAGTCCGACGTCACGCTCCCCCACGACCAATCACGCACACGGAGACGTCTGGACGCCCTCCTATTGATTTCTGGCCGTCTCGCTCGCACCCTATCCGGCCGTCTTTGTCCCGCTATCATTCACTCCGGACCACCCTCCCTCCGGCCCCAGCTCCCTGAAACGGGGTCGTTACTGGAAATATAAGCGGCGTGCCAACACCCCCCCCCCCTATATGTACTCCCTGTGCTCAATCCGTGTTGCGTTACGCATCCCTGCTCACTCTCTATTTTATTATTGCCATTTTAAATATATAATAAAGCTTTTGTCTTTAAACAAACGCGGAACTCTAGTCTTAGATTGATAGCGAAGATAATTTTGCAAAACAAAGAACTGTTAGTTAAATATAACTGCAAAATGTCGAAACGTTGTAACCATTATATGGCGAACAAGAAAATGGTATTGTATCCAGTTGAGATTTATAGAAAAAAATTGTTTTATTTCAGCTTCCAAAATTAGGGGAAAATGTCCTGCAAACTACCCAAAACCTTCATTCTAGTAATGTACAAATCCAAGATTATATTTTCACTTTTAATAATAATTTTAATTAAATTAATTATTTTTAAGTACAGAGAAAACTTCATTAGAATTTTCGTACGCGGGCCAATTGACAAATTTTCGCTGTAGTTTTTGTATAACATGATATGTGTGAATATGTGAGAAAACCGCAACTTTAAACGCTCAGAGGATACGTCTGTGGAGGTACCGATGGGGTGGAAACTGTTATGGAGGATTTTCTAGCTCTCCTGGAAACGGAGGATAATAACCCCGCCCCTGCCATCTTTTCAGTCATAAATTGAAGCCACCGTTTAGACCTGTCTCTCGAGCGGTTCGAAACAGTCGGCGTCGAAACGCCCATTACTCGGTTAATCACTGTGCCGACAGGATGCTCAGATGTCTGCTAATTTCGGTCTCGAATCGTGGCCAGTATACCCGAAGGGATGTTTGACTAATGGGCTGCAAGTAGGGGAACTCAAGATTCGTGGAGTTCCGATTTATATCATTCATTCTTGGCGCACAACTTACTGTAGCCTATATATATATATATATATATATATATATATATATATATATATATATATATATATATATGCAGCCGCCGAAGGAGAAAATGAACCCATTAGAGCTCAGGATACGTACGCGGAAATTCACCTTGTTATTGATACCTTTACAACAGAGTAAACATTTTAAACAGTTAAGATGTCAAAAAACGTGTGTTCACGTGCAGTATTAACATCTCACGTATTTATATTTCATAAATTAAAAAGGGGTACTCCGGATAATTGCAATGAAATACCATTTATAAATGAAATCGGTTATACCTTATATGTACATCTGAATATATACATTTAGAATATCTGTAAAGAGTTTTCTCGATCTTAAGTTATATTCTGAAAACAGTTTAGCAAAAGACAAAACCTGCGAGGAGAGACAGAAGATCGAGGAAACTACGTTAAATATATCGGCGTACTTTTTACAAATTTTCGACGTAGTGGAAAATGGGTTATTAATTTCATATTCCGGGTCATCATAACTATCTACACCGGTGTGATTTAGTTTCGAAGACATCCAAGTCTGTTCATTCGAATCAAGTGTCCGAACACATACACTTTTTTCCTCCTCCTAAACGAGTTTAAAATGCACACAACAATTATATCTTACAAGATGCGGTATCCAGTCATCCCAGAGACCGTTGCCCATGTCTTCTCGCCAACTGGACGCTTAAACCGAGGGTATGCAATGTTAGCTATAGCTATACGCCTGGAGAGAGAGGGAGACTGGATTAAACGCAGGATTTAGGAAGCCGTTGCGGCACGCGGCATATCCCGCCGCACGCACGCACGCACGCACGCACGCACGAGCAACGATCGTTGACGGTTATTGGCCATTGATAAGAGGGGAGCTGGAGGGGGGGGTGCGATAAGAATTGACCGGAGCCCGAAGGGACCTGGCTCGATGCTTTCAATAACTTGATTATACCTTCAGTACCTCCTGAAGTTCATAATTAACCACCTGTTAACCGGCCAGAGCCTGAATATATTTTGTCCCCGATTCTTTCCCAACCCTGTTTACAATTCAGGGACCGCGTCTGGGGGCGGATTTGAACTTCCGTGAATGGTTTCCGTTTCAGAAAATGTTTTTATTCCTCGTAAAAAACAATTCAGCAACAGTTATGGGCGGTATATTTATTATCTGTCTTGCTTTTCACGATAATACTTCTCATGCTGAACGATACAGAATGAAATTATCTTGCCAAAGAAAAGCACGTACACTTTTTATTTGGAATACCGTACATTTCGCCGTTTCCGTCTTTTGCTAGAACGGTTTCGGCTGCTCGCCATCTTCAGAATCAATTTGGCACGTGGGATGCTCGTGGGGCATCCAGTTTGTACTGTATTTCACTTTTACTGTCTCGCCTAGTGCAAACAGGTTATGCCCCACAAGTATCCTACGTACCAGTGACTCACACTACTACTGAAGACGTCGGGCAGCCGAAACCGGTCTAACATACAATTGAGCATATTGACCTATTTCGAGTCAACCTTTCAAATTGTAAAACAAAAATTAGCGTCCAGAGATTGGTACAACTTTTTTGTTGTTGAAAAAATTAATTAGAATGTCCCAAGAATTTCTCGCATCATCATCAGCATTTAATTTAGCGATTTTCCCCCAGTTCGTCGGCCGGTTGCAATTTAAATTCCCGTTTAAATTCTAAGTAAATCGTGGTACCGCGAAAACCACATACCGTTTCTATACAGAGAAAGCAAGTTTTAGTCGCTAACGTTCTGCACTTTTAACAAGACTGAGCATGAAAGCGGTCTACACGCGTCTACGGTCGAGCTATTTCGGAATGTAGTACTTTGTGAAATCCTTAAAAGTTTCATTTAGGAGACATAAAATTAAATTAGAATGCAATATATTAGGTTACATCAAATATGTATTTTCCCGCTTAAGTCCAAACTATTTTAACATAAAATTCGGCTTCTCGCATTCTTCAATAGAGTTCCAAACAAATATTGGGAATCGACAAATACAAAATGCAATACAAAAATATGAACGGATAAAACGTATATATACAACCGACGCCACCACTCTGAAGTTATCGAGTTAGCTAAGTATTATTTATATGTGCACTGCTTTACCTTCAAGTCCCAACCGAAGCGAAGCGCCACACTCGGGTGGAGTACGATCATTGCCCGACAACGTGCATCGATTTGCTACAAGTTATAATCTCTCGGATCGACGGAATAGCTCGACAAAAAGTTGGTAAAGGCAAACACAGAAAACGGTAGTGTTGTCGGGCAGAACGTCGAAAGCGGACAGGTGGCCGTTCCGGGGCCCGCATATCTCGGCGGGGTCAACAACACCCCCACACTGATACAGAGAAACCGGTTGATAATATATATTCACTGTTAGGATTGATAATTTTCCGCAAAACACAGCCATGCAAATATAATTGTAGTTGTGACGAAAATAAAAAAAGCTAGTTTAGAATACCTGTTTAGTGGTCTGCGAGGGGTTGGAATACCGTAGATTTCGTGTGTTTCTGTCTCCTCTCGCTGCTTTGGTCTCTTGCTAGACCGGTTTCGGTCATCTTCAGTAGCGGTGTAAGTCACTTTGGCACTTTGGATGTTTTTCAGGCATCCTCACTGCACTGTCACTTGTTCTGTGGTGGTTGTCTATTTGTCGTGTGGACACATATATGTGTCTTGTTATTGTGTTTTTTGGGCGTTGTTTGGGAAGGGAGGGATTTTGTTAATCGGCTTAAGTCTTTGTTGGATTTTCTGTCATAAAGTGGGGGTAGGAGTGAATTTATTTAGTAGTATTCACCCCGCTAATACTACTTAATACATTATATATACACAGAACAGACAACAACCACAGTACAAGTGACAGTGACAGTGCAGTGAGGATGCCCAGAAAACTTCCAAGGTTCCAAAGTGACTAACACCTTTACTGAAGATTGCGAGCGTCCGAAACCGGTCTGGCAAAAGACCAAACCGGCGAGAGGAGACAGAAACACACACGAAATCTATGGTATTCCAACCGCTCGGAGGCCAGAAAACAGGTATTCTAAACTAGCTTTTTTTTATTTTTATCAACTACAATGATATTAATTATATTCGGTGACACTGCGATAAGCTGACACCTAATGTACAACTGATAGAGAATCCATTGCTCCAGTCCTCACTGGATATTGAGGCGGCGCTCAGGATTGTCTGGGAAGTGTCGGATCGAGGGATTGGAGTCGTGGGATAGATTTGAATGTAAGGATTTATATCGGGAATTTGCAAATTCGTGGTCAGACGGGAGTTTTAAATCTGAGTGGATCGTGGGGTCGGAAACATAACGTGGGGGAGGTTCTAACTATTTTACGGAGCATAATGGAATGAATTCCGTATGAGTTAGACGGTTTGGTGGACCCCCAGGGCTCAATTCCCAGTTAGGTTAAAGTATGCAGTTATAAATTAACAGTTTTTTTAGTTAGTGAAAGCTGAGATCTGTCAAGGAGTCTGAGTAACAGTTAGTAGCGTTGTTTTGTTTCTATACTTTTGAGTCTTGTACGCGCATTCCAAGTTAGTATAAATATGATCTTTAACTTGGAACAAATCTTTGATTGAAATATTAATGCGGTGGGACGATTTTATAAATGATTAGGAAGAAATTTAGTTAACCAGTTTAAATTCTGAGATCTGTGCGGCTTTAACATGACGACACGGGTTCGTATCCCGGTGGCGTACCGAATATGCCTTGAAATTTTATCATGTAAATAAATGTCGAATGGCCGGCGTATTATACAATATCCGTATGTAGGCGGGGAACACGCCCCGTCGACGGAAAAAAACCCTAGCCGGACAAGTGATGGAAACAACTTATCGAACTTAGCTCCAAGAATTCGTAGATTCGTTCAACTTATACACTGGGTACTTACTTCGTGCGTCTGCGTGTGCGGTTTGTGGCTCTGTGGCGAACGGTGTCTCGGGGCGGATCCGGCACTGTAACCCCAGACTAGGACAGAAGCGAGAGAATAAAATCACTATTTTTGGGCTAAAATATTTCCAGAATTTGGTACAGAAGCGGACGTGAAATCGGGTTTACTTGCGGCTTACCGGTCATGTGCATCTCGTAAACTTTGAAGAAGCGGTCTCCTCTATGCCGAAGAATCAATTTTCCAAAGCGTGGAAAGAAATCTTTGCCGATAGCGCCCTATAAATTACCCGCCGATTTCCCTCCGTCCGGAAAAACCCCCTCTAGGCGAATTTTTCCACTTCTCCAACTAGTACTAATACTAATAGAACGGACACTCCTCGTCCGGCGGCGAGGGAAACTCGGCCGAAGAACCCCCCCTCCGTGGGTAAGATTTTCTGGGTCTCCGCTCATGCTCATAACCTGAATTTACTTCGTCGGGCTGCCGACCGACAAACATTGCCAATTCGCATTGCGGCTAAAATTCCGCCCCCGCCCCTCGGTGCCGAGAAACGGTCGCAAAATAAATAAGATGCGGACTACATAAGCGGGGCGGCAGAATAAAAGAAAAATAAATAAAATACATCCGGTAATTTCACTATGGATTTCCCCCCTCCCCCCCGGGGCGGAGGAGTTGAGTATATTTGAACTCATGAAAAATTTAACGCCAGTAAAACGAAAAGTAAAATTAATTTTCGAGTTAATTGTTGTGGGCGTCGCAATGGAACAAAAAGTTTCAATTTTCACCGTCAAATCTAATTACGCTTAATTATGACCGGTAATTGACGAATTTCGAGGGCGAACATAATATAATTTATCGCGTTCCCGTTAGTTACAATTTTTTTATATTTATTATTTATTTTTTGATGGCGGATCAACCCCCACATTGATGAGGAAATCACGCGGCCGATTCCGCTTGTGGGCGGCGTTCCGGATTTTCTGGAGTTCTTTCGTATTGATGGGATTACTTTCGTAGGAAGGGTTTATAACGAGAAGCCAGTTCAAGAACAAATTCGAGGACTTTCGTAATTCTGGCGGTTAGGGCGTTAACGATTTCATTGAGGTTTGTGGATTGGCGACGGCTGTATTCTGCAGGAGTCAAGACGGCTCGTTGGAGCCGCCAACTACTCGAAGCCGTAGGCCTATTTCGGTTTTATAAGTACAGTTGTAAATTCTTAATTTTTTTGTAAGTATTATTCCTATTAAACTCGTCTCAAATATATTAAGTTGATATGATACTTCAAGGTAAACTAAAGTTCGATCTCTTTCATCACTTACCTCTTCGGCATCGTCAGTAGCATTCTGTTACATAATTAGGCCTACTTAAACACAAAACATCCCGCCATTATTATCACTACAGTTTACAATGTTACAATACTCCAGATATATACCACATTATAAAATTGCACGAGATATGTTGTTCCAATTCACCTCTAATACCAAATAAATTTATTTGGTTAAATTCAATAACAATTTATAATATTCAAGTTCGTTAGTTATTTTCGCAAAGAATTTGTTTGCCCGATAATAAAGATTAATTTATTACAAGTGAATTTAAATCGCCTACGGGGATTTGAATAGACTACGCCCGCAATACCGATCAGTGTTGCAGGTTTGCCTATGCCCTTGTTATCGGGTACCTCCAGATTTCGCCATAATTGAATTGTTTATGTTATATTTTTACATTTGTCCCCCACTTTATCTTTCCGAACACAGCCTGGTTTGATAAGTATAGTAAAAAAATAGTTTTTACTCAATTTTTTCAACAAAATTAGTTGTATTTGTCAACATAACCTCCACTTAGGTAGATACACTTGGTCTGTGGAGTTACCAATTTTTTGTATTCCATCCAAAAGGTATTTTGTTTTCAATGCTGGTATAATAACTATTTACAGTATAAATTTACCGTACTTATAAAATCATCACTATGTGATGTGTGGCATGATTATACCGTTAAAAATGCATACTTTTGCACACATTAACTTTTGCAGTATAGGCTTAGGGAAAGTTGGCTAGGGAGCAATTTCGGCCCAAAATTTTGATTTCAACTTTGCCTACAAGCCTCTCCACAGATGGCCTCATTAAATATTTGATTAGCTCCAGTGGTGATATTAAGCCATAATGCTCAAAGTTCCCTGTTATTACAATCTGGTGGGGAGTACTTTAACAAGTTTAGATTGGTTGAAATTTCATTGGAAGGAAAATTCAGTCTGCTTTTGGGCATTTGCTTCCTAGGATTATTTACAATATGTTGTGTTATATGTGGTTGAATAAAAATGTTGAAATTGACTGAAATACATTGAGGAACTTATTGTATATTTCGGTCTCTCGTCCTTTATATCAAATCCACAACCTGAGTGTTACAATAATAATTATAATAACAATAATAACAGTAACATTACACAAATTAAAAAATAGAAAAAAAAAAGAAACTTCTTAGTTATTTGACTTGAACATAATTTTAGTCTACAAAAATAAATTAAAAAATAAATTGATTACATACAATAATTATATATAAATGGTATTAGCCCAGTGTTTCTCATTGTACTAGCCTGCTGATAAATATCATTACAAAAAGAAATTAACCCGATGTCATTAATTTTTAAATATTAGGTTTATATATAACATAAATCAACTTGAATAAAAAACAATTGTCATGTTTAATCTGCATTTCGGCCAAATAAAAAATTATTTTTTTCCAAACTAAAAAATGTTTGTCTGATGAATATAAAAATAGTATATACTTAGTTACACATTTTTGATTCTAATCCTACCAATATCGATAGGAATATGCACTATGGAAGTTATAAAATTTATTTTACTTATAATAAATTTGATCACATATTATAAATACTACAAATATTGTAGTGTGTGAATATTTAAATCAATTATAGTATTAGGAAAAACTGTTATATATCGAATACATATGCTACATTTATTAATATTCATTTATTATTCTTTTTTGTTTTATTGACTATTAGCGTCTCCATGTAATAATCAATGGAAACTATAATTTATCTATTATACTAATATAAAAAATGTAATGATTAAATGATTTATACTCCATTCCCAACATGGTCTGGATCTATCAAATTTGATCGACATTTAAACATTCTTGTTAAATCTTATGTTCACGACATAGATATTTATAAATGGTTATAATTACTGCACACAGCAACTATCTGATTAAATTAAGTCGTTTCATGTTTAGTGACAATAAGTACACTCACTTATCATACATATGTACATTTATATGTATATATATATATATATATATATATATATATATATATATATATATATAATGCATACATAATTGTCATGGTAATGGCAAATGAAAATCAATTAATAGGCTAGTTGATACTCCATATATAATAAAAGGCATATATTTTCTAAGGAATCCTCAACTTTTTATTGTATATACATGTGTATATATACATATATATATACACATGTATATGTATATTTATAATTTATTAATTAATACAGAAAAATAAATAACTATATAAATGAATATTGTTCCAGAATACCTTAATTTTCTTTTAGTTATTTTGTTGCTAACATTATCAAATTTGATAAATATCTCAAACTTGTAAGTTGTTGTTTAGTTTGATATTAAATATTAATATAAATATTATTTTCAGTATATAATATAAATTAATATTATAATATCAAAAGAATAAAGTAATAATTCGCTATTGCACGTCACTACTCTGGGTGCTATCATAGCATAATTCTTTGTTAGTGTAATTCATTACCATATATTCGTCAATTACATTATAATGCTAGTTAGACTGCGTAATAACAAATATTCAGTTAATTAAAAATAAGAATCTTCATTGGCTGAATGCTCACCCGGAGATTCTTTATTATTTAATTTTCATTCGTTTTATTCTATACTTGAACATCATACAACATACACAAAAGGCACTTAATGAAAGACAATATTTGATTACAACAAAAAATAAAGACATCTCTATCGGCGTACGAGCGCGTTTTTGAGAAACACTGGCTGTCGCGGAAGCCAAAATGCGGGGTGTGGGTTTTTTTTGGCTTTGTTTCGGGTTTTAAAGGGTTTTCGGCAGCTTGCCGCCAGTCGTCTCCGACTCCTGGTGGTGTCCGCTTATCGGCGTCGACTCGATCTCCTCCACCCGGACCTCTTCGCCGACCTCTTCCACCCAGGGTATCGAGGCCGAACCCATCAGTGGTTTGGCCAGTTCTTTGTGATGACCCTGCGCCCAGACAGCAGTGCGGTTATTATTTCCGATAAATATTTTAGACGTGATTAAAATCACTTCTAATCCACAAAATTTCCACGAAATTACAAAAAAACTTTATTTGTACTAATATACATAGTAAAAAACGATATACGAATGTTGAGTTGTACATGATGCATTCTGGCCCACGAACCTTCCTACATTTATGTACTCAATTATTAGGACTAGAGGTACGTGGATTTTGTACAATGTTTTTTTTGGTAGCAGGGAAAGTTACTTAAGCTACACCAAACTTCTATCACTCACTCATTTTTCTAATCGGTCCCCACAACCCGAATTCACCCCATATGTGAATGTATCTGAGGAACAGGAATTCAAATAAATATATAAGAAATAACTGTAATATTAATTATATTTTATATAGCCTAACATAACCAGGCCTGGGTGTGTAGATTATCAAATTCTTATGGAGTTTCAAACCATTTGCCATGATTTTGTCAGCAACAATTTACCAAATAACGTCTGTGTGGCGTAGATGTTGTTTTAAAGCACTTCTTTTTTCATACATGGAGAATATATTATTATTATTTAATGAAAATTATACTGAAACTGGAAAAACGGAAATGATAGCCTGGGTCGAGAAACCAGGATAAATTATGTGCGATATTTATCAGTTGTGTTTGAAAAATAAAACACATTCGTATACAATACACCGAAATTTGTAGTATATATTACAATACTGACCTGAACTGCATTATGCGGCCTTAGTATTGTTAGTGTGAGCCTATTTCCTGCCGAGGCGACCAGAGGAACTGTCAGACAGCAATCGAAATCGTCCGTCTTCGTGTCGTTCACCTAAAACATTTACACTAAATACTGTAATATATAATAATAATTATCAATACATGAAATAAACACAGGTGAAGTAAATAATGCGGATATAGACTGGTAAAAGATTCAAATTTAGACGCGTTTCAACGGCACCAACCGTCCTTTTTATTTTATTTTCTTTTGAAGTGTTCATAGCACGATCTCTTGAAGTATACCTGAATGTTGACAATGTACCTGAATTATCCTGTCGTAGGGCTGGAGGAGCCTCGACAGGTGGGCAGGACCGCCCGGTCTTATCCTGTTGATGAACACGCCACGTTCGTAGAGGCCGTCCGAGACGCTGAAACCGAAGTCCTCGTAGACCGGGTCCTTGAACAGCGTCACCTGAGCAAACGAAAGGACTGATAAGTCTCTTTATAAAAAAAAATATAACTCAATGTCGAGATTTGCCGGTGTGACTGAGAAAAGATGATAATAGGCTATGTGAATGCTAGTCTTTCATAGTACCGTGCACAGCGTGTAAAAATTTATTTTTTCAAATTTCCTACACGCTAAGAAATGAAATGCAATTATTAATAAATCCTCATTAATACGTATTTGTGGAGAGATTTAACGACAAGTTTTTTATATTAAACCTGGAATGGGGTGCGCCAAGTTATATTTTTTTTATAGGGGAGGCACAGTAAAAAGAAATTTGGAAACCACAGTTCTACTGCTTTGAAAAGGACTCTGAAATAATTTATAATAAAGTTTTTCTTAAATAGACGTTTTTTAAGAATTATTTCTCACTTTGAAAATATTATCCGGGGGCGGGGTATCGCCGTAGTACTGATAGTTGGGTGGCGGTGGGGGCGGGTGCAGCCTGCGCCTCCTGGGCGTCTGATCACCGCTTTCCTCAAGCTGTTGTTGTTGCTGCTGTTGTTGTTGTTGTTGTTGCTGCTGCTGCTGATAATCCACAGCCGGCGATTGATTGCTGCCCCTGAACGTCCTGAACGTGTGCTGAGGTCCGGACGCCGCCACCAGACTGAGCTCGGCCTCCACCGCTTCAAGGTTGTTCAATCTACAAATTGCGCGTATTCCTACAGTCGAGCGTATACAAAATAGAAAAGGGGATATTTCTCAATGTTTTTTCGGGGAGGTGACGTTTTAATAAAAGAAAAACCGATATATAACGAAACAGAACTACAACTAAGTGTTAAATAATCATCATCGGAGATTAGAAATCTTTCAGTCCTATCAGCCTTCAGTTGAGTGTATAGGTATACAATGTGGAAATTTAGAAGTGTTCTTTGCCGAATGTGTCAAATGGATAAAACGGGAAATCAAGAACTTCGTAAACAAGAAAAAAGTTTCACAGATACATGGAGCATACGATGGAAAGGAATAAATTATTTCAGAAGTAATGTTTAAAAGTCGCCAGACAGACTACTGAGAATGAAATTTAAAAAATCTTCTTCAAGAATGAAGAGGAATAAATTACTTCAGAAGTAAGGGAAGAAGAGACACAATCAGCCTGCGACAAAAATAGTTCCCAATTTGAGTTATGTGAAGCGTTCAAGTCGTACCTAGTCGCTTAGATTATAGTAGGCTTTCGGTTTAATTAATTATGTTGTATACTCTTTCTCCTTATTATAGCAAAAACAATCTAGGTTACGCCTACAGCGGCAACAACCCTTGTAGCTTCTTGAACATGATTGTTCAACTGTTGTTAGTTAGGGTAACTTACGCGTTGTTGTTGTTGATACTGGATCCCCTCCAATGGTTGGCCATATTGACGTTCCTCAGCTTGTAGTTGGTCTGGAGCGGGCACGGCGGTGGCGACGGGGGTTTGCCGCCCTTCAGCAGCATCATCTGCTGCTGTTGCTGGTGGTGGTGGTGGTGGTGATGGTGGTGGTGGAGGTGCTGCGAGGACATATGCTGCTGGCCGTGTATGTGATGGAACATCTGGGAGCCGTAACCTCCTTGGTCCAGTACGCTCTCGGACAGGCGGTACGATGAACAGGTGTCGTTATCTGAAAAAACAATGTAATTCGATACAGTCTTTGTTGTGGGAGATTCGGCCGTTCCCAATCTGCCCTGGAGACCTTTCCTTTAGTTTGTAACCAGACAACAGTGCTAAACTACTTCAAACTAACTTCAGTGCTAAATTACTTCTACTTTATTAGATATTAGTAACGCTTAAATGAGAGCAGGAATATTGTAATATTAATTTCTCCAATGAAAAAATTAACATTTTCATTCTTCATACCTGACTGTTGCGTTATGATGCTGTTGCACCTGTCGTTGATCCTGGACCTCCAGTCTTCTTCCTCTTCGACCTCGTCGTCATCGGCGTCTTCCCCCCGTCGGTAATCTGATAGATTATGAACAAAAACTGCATTATTCTAGGGTGAAACTGGAAATCTTTTATGCATATATATATATATATATATATATATATATATATATATATATATATATGTATAAATATTCCAGTGATCTTTCAGCACTGGCACCGGTGACTGTAATTGGCAAGCTGCTTACATACCAGGTATCTTACGGGAATTACAGGAATAAATTAATTGCATTGTAAAGGTTAAACTTTCATACATGCCGAACAGAAGAGTGAACGAACTATAAAAAGCTGGCTTTGTCCAAAGTCGGGTTAACAAATACATAGTTTCTTATAGGTTTTTGGGTTCATTCTCTGTTCCGGCGAGAAAGTGTGAAAGTTTTGCTCTCAACACTGCCTGGCGACCGGTTCTTTAAACTTTACTTCTGAAACAATTTCTTCTTCTTCATTAGTAGACGAAAGTAGACAAAACTGAAATTGATTGGAACCAATAATCTCTGTCTATTTGCTCGAGCAACGTCAATGCCGGGCGGTTTGGTTTTGTTTTTAAAGTTCCGTCTATAAATAGCGGGTGGGCCGCAGAAGTAACGCGCTCTGTGCTCTCGGGTTTTCATCATTTTCAACTTTCTCTATTATCATACCAATATTGTACAAGAAACTAGCATAATCGAGTCCCAACGTTTTTATGCACATAAATGTAGTAAGGTCAGCGGGTCACGCGACATAGGACGTGGGTCCCTTCCCGCTTCAGTTAACAGTAGACGAATGCCGAACTCGGAAACTGTTTTTTTCTTTTTTAAATAATTTTTTATATTATATAATTTCTTATACCATACTTATATTGCTGTAAATACCTGGTGACTGAATCATGACGTTCTGCTCGCAGCTGTCCCACGATTCGACGGCCGAATCCACTGACGGGAGTCCCGGACTCGAGTAACCCAAGTCCAGATTGGCTGCGTGAAAATAAAAATAATTCAGAAAATTATTATATACAAAATAATATATTTATCTCTAAGTAGTTTTTGTCCGGGGTCAATATTTATACCCATTATATGTATATAAATTGTACCAGTTTATATTAAGCCAACTTATTTTTGGTGGCCATTACCTTAGTTACAGATACCGAATTAAAGAAAAAACTCTAATGAATTTTGGGATACAATTTTGATCTTCTGATTCATGTATATTTTCTTTTTAATAGCGAAGGTTTGAATTTGAATTATGACTAACTACAGGTGATATTGCGTAATACTGTGATGAGAACCTTGTATTTGTTACTGGTGCTGCTTTAACATTAATGTCTTAGGTTTCAGTTGTGGGCATACAGCAGTTTAAAAAAGTGTAATTTTCAGTTGTGCCCCTGTAGTTTAGCAGAGAAACCGCCATATGTTATCCCCGTCTTCAGTACCATTTCGTCAGCGACAATGCGATGTACTGCTACCGGTCAGTGGCCGGAATATTACGAATCGCCGTAGAAGATTCCTCTCCGACAATCCAGAAAGATACTCATTCGAATACTTGATAGTTGCTTACCGGAATGCTTGAGTACGAGAAACGTGACCTGGCGTCCGCACTTGTGGAGTATCTCGGTCGCCAGGTGTATATCGCCTCCTATCTGCTGGCCGTTGATGGCCAGGAGCTGGTCGCCGGTCGCTAGGCACCCTGACCTGTGCGCCACAGAACCCCACTTGATGTCCGAGACCACGATACTGCTGGCGTACTCCGTGCAACCTAACACATACATATATAATATATTAGCAATAATATACTTTCATTTCATTTTCTTACAACTAACATTTTCTAAATTACATCTAGTGACATTGTCATTTTAGAAAACTTACCTATTTTTAATGGATAATCCACCCGTTGATACATTAAAAATATATAATACAAATAAAATTCATTCCGTAATTTTACGATTAATTTTTCCCGGACTATAGGAATAAATGGGCGGAGTAAATGTTGAACTTGTTTAAAACACTTTCGCGGGATTAAAACGTTGTTGAAATTGACTGTAAATTAATTATGAGCGTCATAACGTCGGCAATAATCCGGTACCTATTGCACCCACTTATGGGTAACCTTATAGCGTTCCCATTAGGTTTTTTCCTTTTTTATTTGTCACGACTAAAATTTTTTTATATTTATTTAGTGACAGCCTTGTTTATTAACTCGGATGTACTTTTGATGGAGAATCAGTCCATTCGACCGAAGCCCTCCAGCGTCGGCTTCCTGCAATTTTCCGAGGTGGCCACCTTGAGAGGAAATGGCCTATTGACTTCCTCACTGTCTGGGTACCGTCGATGGGTGGATTCTCCGTCAAAAGTGTATCCTCTTCATCAAATCGGACTTGTCGCTAAATATAATTTAAAAAAATTGTAGTCAAGACTAAAATGAATGTTTCGATTCTTGACCGGCTTCTTATTTTGAATGACGGGATTACAGGATATTTATTCGGGGTGACCCGGTGACTTGAAATAATACAAAGAGAAAAAAGCGCTGACATTTGTAAAGGCGTTGTCTATATTCAATATCTGGCCAATGCCTACGACATTTTATGGTCTAAACAAACGGGTTACCGTTAATCGTGATGCCGAAACCGGATGCGGCAGACCTGGTGAGCGTGACGCATATCGTCGGGGCGGCGTTGGGGTCCTGACCGGTACCCTGGCGCATCCCGGACGCCGGCGGACAGGGACAGTCGACGTCGAACTGGACGGTGAGCACGAGGCTGGCCACGCCCGTCAGACCGTCCAGGTTCTCCACGTCCTCCAGGCTGGAGGCGTTGATCGAGGTCACACGGTCGCCAATCTGGAGGACGCCGCACCTGCGAGTTTATAAAAAATACTTTATTATATTTGAATTTAAATAGGATATCGTAGACAATAAAAGAACTTGTGAGTGAAGGTTTCGGTGACCAGAACTTGATTTGTCTCACTGGCTTCCGGTGAGATGTGGGAAAAATATCGGTTGGTCGAGGTTTTTCCTGTTTTTGGAAACCACCCGAGTGGGTTACATTGAATGGATGGCTAGGCTAGTCCGTAACATTTTTTTTTTTATTTAGAGGAAAGTATACTCGTGTTTATAACCTGTCACCGAGTCCATTGGGCTGTATGTCGCATATGACGGCAGCCATTTTAGACGGTACCCATCTCAGGCGGACGCCGAAGTACTGGCCGGGGGACTTGTGCAACGTCACCACGCCGCTCTCAACTCTCACTTCGTGTCTCCTCCCTTTCGGATCTGGTCCAAACAAAAAATAAACATAATAATGGAATAGTTTAAGAATGGTTTAAGTATCTGTATAAATACAGATTATAAAAGACTTTCAGACGGTGGTTATATGGGATACGTGCCACATTCTGGGCCGGTTGTTTTGGTCGTGGGGAGTCCTCTCCCTTCGTTTTGATTTAAAACTAAGAGCCGGCTCAAACCTTTGAACAGTCGATACTTTTATAGTAATGACAGCACCTGGGAGGATACCGGCGACCATGGGGGACATGTTGGCCGAGTAGGAGGTGCCCGTGGGGCTGTAGGGGGGCCCGGAGCTGTCCGCCCCACTGCCGCTTCCCTGGACGGCCCGGTAGTACTCCAGATGGGAGGCGGACAGTGTCGGACTGGGGGGACATCCGACCAGGTGGTGCTGCCTCTGGAACTGCGGGGGCGACGCCGACAGTGGTGGGGTCTGCAGGCCTGGAAAACGGAAAATTAAATAAAATATTAGTAAGGACAAATTAGCGAAGGTTTCCGAGACCGGAACATGGATTCTGATGACATCCCGGATCGATCTGGTGGTTTCCGAACGCGGGAAAAATTCCTGACCGACGTCCTTTACACACAGTATTATGCGATCCCACCGGAAGTTGGTGATAATATGTTTCCGAAACGTCAAAAACACCCGAGAGAGCCCCAGAAGGAAAGGTCAAGAACCTTTCCAATGGAGCCTGCTCAGGTGGTTTCCAAACATAGAATAGGAAGACCGAAGTTCTTTCCACAATATTACGCGATAAGGACGTTGGTGACATTATGTTTCTAGGGTGAGCACTGGACGTAGCCCAATCCCGGTAGAAGCTTGTAGTTCCTTGTAACATACAGGACACGATTGGCTCAAAGCCGATCTGAGCAGGCGAGGCCAGCGGGGAAATTCATTCTCTGTGAAATGATTCTCAGTTAATTTATCCCTCTTCATCGTGAATTCACTATTTGCTGTTGGTTTGTTCCCCGCGAATTTTCGTTAGGGCACAGTTTCCAATCAAAGCGCCAAATCGGCAGGAATGGTTTTTTCTTTGTTCTCATCGATGAAGTTTTTCCCACTGCGAGATTTCTCCAATCGTCGGTAGACAATGGCGGACGTATCCCCGACGAACAATCGATACTTGTAATAAGTTATTTCATAAGGTTTTAAAGCCGGCCAGTATTGAGAGCAAAAGTTTCACACATGCCAACCAGAAGAGCCCTCAAAAAAACTCCCCTCGGTGGCGCCCCTCATCGTTAAATAAAAGTATTATTAGACGCTTAACTACCCTGCTGGTTAACGACGTCCCTTACTATTCCCGGACGACTGCACCCCATCGGGCAAGTGTGTCAAGTGACTGTGTATCATATCTAAAATTTTGTGGAATTTATATCTAACTTCGTCCGAAATCGTAAGTTCATTGGGTCTCCTGTTTGGCTTACTTGAAGGATTCGCTCCCAATACTTTATTTCTTGTTCATCGTGGGCTCGTTCTTGATGTTGGTTTGTCCATGCGAATCTTCGTTAGTAATATTTTCCCCGTTACGGAGCGTTCGTGTTAATACTGATGGTGGGAGTAAACTCGGTGTGAAAAACCGTTAATCCACTGGTCAGGCCATAATGGACTTAATTCTAAATTATGATAGTTCAGGGTGGCAAGTATGAAAGCTCCAACTAAAGTTTTACTATTTATTCTACCGTCGATTTACTATTTTTTATTTATTCAACAGTTCCCGACAGTTCAAGCGATTCCGGTGATTAAAAACATGATACATTCTAGTTAATCGCTCTCGCACTTTCTGCCTCCACAAGTCAACATGCGCGTTAGGCGACTGCAGAACTCGTAAATTTAAATCTTTTGCGTATCGCACAAAATAAAACTTGACGATCAATTAATATCGATGATAGATCTATTAGATCTAATAAAATCTAATATATAATATGATAATAATCTATGAAAGATCATAGATTTTATTAGATGTGATTTCCAACAATGCTGCACCCCGGAAGACGAAGTATGGCTTCACCTGATATACACTCACATTGCAGAATTACTACAAATGTAGACTGACTTCTGAGTACGAAATGCAAACGTGAAAGGTTTATCAGATCTGAAAACTTTGTTTTGCAATTATCGATTGCAATAAAGTAGAAGGTTATTAACTGAAAAAAAGACAGAAACATATTGATACAAAGTACTATGAACCTCTGGTGGCTACTGAAGGGACAGGAAGTATTTCTATCTGGAGCAGGGGGCCCCTGGCGTTGTTGAGGACCTTGGCAACGTCTTTGGCTGTCATCTTGGAATTCTCAACCCTGTACTCGTTGACGGCTAGAATCTGATCCCCGGGCAACAGAGCTCCGCACCTGTCGAGAAACGGACAAAGGATGAATTCAGGATGTGCCTGTGGATGAACAACCGGGCGGGAGGAGACGGAAGGAAACTAAGCTAATCCAAACCCCTAGTAGACCTCAAGACAGGCATTAGTAGGGATTTAAGACTTAAAGCTTAATGCTCTCCAAACTCTCGGCGGTGTGGCCATCTGTAGATTCGAGATGATGACTCTGCCAAAGAACTGATTCGATGGTTCGTTTCGGTCATTGTTGAAAGAATATAATTAATAATTAAAATTCTAGCCTTGTCTGTCTGTTCGTAACAATCGACCTGTTGGCCAAAAAACATTTACCGAAGATGGCGGGTCCTAGGAGAGAATTGGAGTATCGAGGAAATTACGATATTACCAACTCAAAAGTTATTATTTTCTACAGTCGATAGGAGAGAGGTATCTCATTGTTAAATCGTACATTTTAGGGGTCCACAAGGATATTTAGCTTGTAGATAAGGTTTGAAATGTACTACAAAGGCCGTCTGTTGTTTGGAGATGATGACTCAGCCGTCCCAGGGTCGGTCAGGCAGGCATTGTTGGCACGGTTTGGGTGTTGACAAAAACGTTGTTGAATCGGTATTCCCCCGTTGTCACACTGCATTTTTTTCAGAATACAGTAATATTTACAGGTCCAAGTTGAGAAGGTGTTTCTAAATACATTGTTCGCTGTGTGTTTGTCTGGCCGTTCTGCCCGTTACCCCCTTAAAGGAGGAAAGAGACTGAACGAGTGGATTAAAATGAGGAGAAAGACGGGAGTGGAACTTGAGGAATCGTGATTTTGCGACTTCGTCGACTGTCGGTATGTAAAAGTCATTGTGGTTTGTTTGGTCAGAGACATACATACCGAGGAGCATTGAGGATGGTGCGAAGGACTTTTGACTGGAACCTTTGGATGCGAGCGATGTTGGATTCAGTATGGCATTGTATATTGTGATTTTGTTGACTAAGGTCGATTGCGATGACCGTTCAGCTTGTGGACAGGGCTCGAAAGGTCTTAAGTGCTACAAATTCGTTTATGGCCCGTGCCTCTAACCTCTCAGCGATGCTGGCCGTCTGCACCTTGGAGATGATGACCCTGCCGTCGCCGGAGTCGATGAGGCTGAGTCCCAGCTGGTGGTTGTTGTCGGGCGGTGGCGGTGGCTGGGGCGGCGGAGAATCGATCTCCACGAGGAGGGGACCGGCCGTCCTCAGGCAGGACATCACAGAGACATCGTACTCTATCGTCAGCCAGGTAAGACCCGGGCCCCTGGGTCGTGCCTCGCGCAGCATCTCCTGGGCCTCCCCGAGGCCGACACCGGTCAGAGCCCGACCGTCCACCGCCAGCAAACGGTCGCCCACCTTGATCGTACCTTCCCTATAAAAAACGAAGCTTTATATTTTAATATCGGATCGAGACAGTTTGGGAAAAACGTTAGCACTTATATTAATCAAAGTGGGACGGGCCAAGAGCAACATCTCCTGGGTCTCCCCCAGGCCAACAC
Organism: Lethocerus indicus; assembly: GCA_019843655.1. Taxonomy (NCBI): domain Eukaryota; kingdom Metazoa; phylum Arthropoda; class Insecta; order Hemiptera; family Belostomatidae; genus Lethocerus; species Lethocerus indicus. Next base: position 8,418,489 of record JACDQD010000001.1, read on the forward strand.
CGGTGAGACCCCTACCGTCCACCACCAGCAAATCGTCACCCACCTTGATCGTACCTTCCCTGTACAAAACGACGTATTATATTTTAATATAACCAGTGGTCATTAAATATATTAAAACTTGAGTGATGTATGTCTGCCTCGGACATAAAGAACGACTAAATTAAGTAACTTTGCACTGTTTCATAAAGAATTACATAAGTCATCCCATGACAAAGATGATGGTATTGCGCTTGGGAAAATCTTTAAAAATAAAGATTTAGAACGGAAAACGTGTGGACGACGAAGAGATGAATCCGGTAGTCCATACTTGGAGAAGAACGGGGGAAAAAATATTTTCTCGCGACTGGGATTTTTTCGGAATTTTCTTTTCAAATTCGAAAGTACATGCTGCAAGGTCCCGGGAGAAAATTGTGTCCGAAGGAAACTCCGAATTCTCGTGTCTTTGTTTCAGTTAATTTTCTCTTCCGGGTGACACGCCGGGCGAAACCGGTTTCACTCCCGACTGAGGTATCGTATTACTGGGTCTATAGAGTGTCCTACTTGTAGGCGGGCCCATTGTGCCTGACGTGTGTGATGACCAGCGGCTGTGAGGGTCCTCCGCCCCTCAGTGTGATGCCCAGTCCGTGGTCCTCGTCCCGCTGTATCCCGACTCCCACCACCCGCTTGGTCGTCACGCAGCTCTCGTCTCCGGACCCTGAACACAAGAATTGAACCGGGTTAGACGCAAGAAACTCGTGGTATATAAACGCGGCTTAAATGTGCCCATTCCCGAGGGCCGCCTTAAGAGGAAATGGTCGCGCGATTTCCTCACTATCCAGTAAGGACTGGAGTACAATCAACGGGTGGATTCTCCGTCAAAAGTACATTTGTGTCATCAAATCGCGCTGTCACTAAATATAATTGCAAACATTGTAGTTTCGACATAAAAAAAAAGAAAAAAATTAAACGTGCTTCAATACTACAAAATGGGGAAGGAGTTTTTCGTTGAAGTTAAGACGTTTCTCTTAAGTCTGGACGACGTTTTTTTTACAGAGAGCAAGAAAAGAATTTAGAGTGGAAATGATAAGGGCGAAGAAGAGATGAATAGTATCGAGAATAGGAAGGCGTAGGAGAATAGACCGATTGTTTCCTTCCTCTTTTAATATAATTAATTAAAACACTAGCGGTGTTTGTCGGTATGTCCCCGACGAAATCGAGTATGTGGCACCTTTGCAGAAAAAAGATAGGGAATAATGTAAAGTTTATTGTGTGACTTTAGACTCTATAGACCTTGCGGAACGCTTGAAGTCCAGTAATATTTAAAAATTGACTGTAGCAATTTCTATTTTTTTTCTGGCAACTTCTGTAATTAATTGGTGGTTTACATATTAATACCGTAGCTGGTTTGGTCTCTTGGTAGACCGGTTTTTTTTTCAAGTGCGTCCGATTTGACCCGCCGTGTAACTGGGAACACTGTCAGTTCCCAGAAAAGTTTGTATTCGCGATTTGGCGGATGTAGGGGAAACAGACCGGCGGTTTGTTTCTTAGTTCAGGAATAATAACCTTTGTTGGATATTTATAACCTCGGAGTTATTTCGGAGGCCGTACACCGATGTTCGTTCGAACGTTTTTAACCTCCTTTTAAATTTCGTGAGATTTTAACCTCCTATTAAATTCGTGAAACACAAAATGTTCCGGAAGCTCGATCAAGGAGGCGGAGTTTTTTTTTATTTTTTCTAGGCCCGCAATATTGTCTAATGTTCTCTTATGGCCGAATTACGCTTCTCGTCTTCCCACATTTGTCCGGGGCGGGCCTCAAATTGCTTTTTGTTATGACCGAGGTTAATTACGAAGTTCCTGCGCCTGTTTACAGACCATAATCGTAACTTTCTCCGCTTGTGCCTTCTTGAAATTGCCCCGTTTTCGTATAAAAAGTTTTACATTCTCGGCTTTTTATCGAACAATATTTTCCTTATACCCACGCTTCCTCGATCTGGGTCTAATTAGCATTTTGTTTTATATATATTTCATATACAACACCGTTCTGAGACGCACAAAAAGTAAATAAATTTGCTGTCTTAGTTTTTTTCTTATCATTAGTATAGTTTCGACTACTTGTCTTAGGTTATTAGGACGGTTTGTTTATACTTTTGTCTTTATCGCTATAAGTACAATTGTGGAATGTTTTTTTTGTCGTTTGCTCTCCCGATAATGGACTCATCAGTGATGTCACTTTTTGACGTGTATCCAAGATGCAGACCCAGAAGATTTGTCCCAAACCGGCATTAGACCAGATCAACGAGTTGAGTCAGAAATCCGCAAGAAAAATATAACAGCTCAACAAATATTTACAGTCGGTCAAATTTTATTTTACACCGAATATTGAAGCTGGGACGAATGCCGCAAAATTGAAGCATACGTCAATTTGAAGTGGTCACGGTATTTGGACGGGAAAATTTCCGTGTTGGGATCCAGATTAGAAACAGCACTGACCGTGGTAGGACTGATCATGGTAGGGCGCCCACGAAGTGTGTTCGGGGGGCATTACGGTCGTCGATGTTGGCTGCACTGCTGGATGGCAGTTGGTCTGGTGCTCCTGCTGGTGCTCCGAATTTCCTCTGCACTTTTCCCTCGGTCCCGGGCACAGAGCTTTGTCTATGCTCCCTGAAACAATTACAACAATGTTATTCCCTATGATAGAAACTTTGACGCTACTACATATGAATTTGTATTCCATAAATCCTATATTTTACATTATTCGTAAGGTATTTTTGGCGCTATTTAAATTTTCTGTGACCTCGTCAAACCCTTTAGATATAGAATTCGGTTGGCAGCCAAACCTGGATTCCAAATTCTCGCCCTAGTCAATAGCAATCCGTTGGTAATAAAGTCAGGCATATCGGCTGCACATTAAAAGTTTTATCAGTGTTATTTATGTGGCGACCACAATATTGTCATAATCTATAGTATCTAGATGTAACCGGAGGCCAAGAAATGTGGCTACATTAAATGATCCTATCACTGTTGAACATTTTTATTTTAAATATCTATAATTTAAACATTTATGTCACAGCAACGCACACACTTATAATATTATAAGATATTCTGTCGAGTCATTTTACCGGATAAAATGCAGATATAGGCCTCTATATAGTTCTTCCAGCGATGGGACATTTGCAAGAAGGGATTTTACCCAACTAGTCGGATTAAATTAAACGTCAGATAGCGTGTTTTGCTCGGAACGAGTATTTGCGGGGTGAAACCAACGGTAAAAATGAGCCACGTTTGAATTAGTTCAGAAGTAAATATTAAAATCCATAGGCCAGACAGTATTGAGAGCAAAACTCTCAGATGTGCCATCCAGAAGAGAGTATGGACTACAAAAAGTACCCATGGGTCCGAAATAATTTCAGAAAAGCCGTCCAATTTTTTTGGAGTTTTCGTTCGAAGTTTCGTTGAAGAACAATTCGTTCTCTGTTCTGTTCGGCATGTGTGAACGTTTTGCTCTCATGTATTTATATAAAAAGAAATCTTTCTACATGAGAAATACTTTTTAATGTTGTAGTGCTCTAGACGAATGTATTCTCAATACGTTATTGTCATTCTACGAATCCGCCTTTTGGCAAACATCTCCGGGTCGGCTGAACTTAACCGCACTTGAACCCGGCCCAATATGGCGGCTGACCTCATAATCCGGTCTTAATTGACACAAAAAATAGCGTGCCCCTGAGCCGTATTAAATCATCTCTTATCTTTTCGTCCATCTTGAAATAAGGAGACGAGCGTCGTCGGACTGGAGACAGTCCCTTGAACTTAAACGCGAGTTTATGAATATTCCCGGTCCTACGATAGACCGGTTTCGGCGTTTCGCCATCGTCATCAGTAGAGCGACAGCATAGATTATCTCCCCCCCACATGCGCTTTAACGTTCAATAAATCCTCCAATGGGATTTTTTGCCAGCGATCCACTCCCGGACAAGATGGTTTGAATTTTAACTCTGCGGGGTTTCTCCCACAGTCGGTAGGCAACGTGACCTTTCGCTCGGAATCGATTCATATTATAGAATTGGAAATTCGAAGCGACCGAGCTCAAATAACAAAGAAGGTATAGTGCGAATATATGTCCGCTGCTGACTAAAAACATACCGCACGAATAACGAAAATAGGTCTAGGGCAGCTTATATTAAGCAATTCAATCTAATAATACAAGAAATACTAGTGAATATTAGGTACTCATCCAATATGCGCACTGCCGAAAATATTTGATCTAGGTTATATGACAGTAGTCTATAGTTTTGTCGTTCATACAGACAATACCAGGATAAAAGACAATCTTGGAAACAAGGAAATAAGAATATACACAAGAAAATGTTAGAAATGGCTTCGTTGGAATGCAAATGTTCTAACATGTTGAAAAAAGTTTTGAATCAGCCAATTGGACATAATAAATTATGTACTTATAAATTTGTGTAGAAGACATGGTACAGAACAAGTATATTCAGTCCTAATATTCGTGTGTATAAATGTAGAAAGGCCCACGGACCGACATGCATGTATCAAACGACATTTGTATAATTAAAGAAAAATAAGGTACTTGTAATTTACGGTAGAGGTCGTATTAATTTCAAAATTCGGGTGTAGAGAAAATTTTAATCGGTTTTAAATTTCGCGATTCTTACGATCTCTTCGTGTTTTTGTCGGACCACGGTTTTGAGGTTTCGACGATCGGTTGAGCAGAGTTTTTGAAACGGTTCTTCAGTACATTTTCGAACGTCGGGAGGGTTTTCGCCGAAATTAAATTGTCATTTAGACCTTCACAGTGGACACCATTCGCCGATGGTCAGAGCTTTAATACTCTATTTTCAAAGCGAGCCGAGGGTCGAAATGAATTTGGATTTAATGTAGTCACTCTGTGGCTGGCGGACTATCCCACTCGGGACTGGCTGAAGGGGACTGAAACGTTGTTTCGTTGTTTGTGAACTGAAGTTGGTCCTCGAGTAGTTTAACATGTGGCCGTCGCCATAGCAACCCCCCGATCCACGTATTCCCAGCGCGGGGAGCGAGGTAACATTAAATTTTAACCCACTTACCACTGAGATTCGGGTGGCGGCGAGACCTCGCCAGGGTTGTCACAGTGTATTTCCCCAAATTGCCAAACTTTCAGAGACATAATGTCCCGTGGAAATCATTCTAACTATCTCTGAAGTTGAACTATACTTATATAACTTAACAAGCTCGTGGTCATCATGCGTGTCATCCAGGTTCTCGGCTTTTATTATTTTTACTTTCCCTATTACCATAGCAATTAAGTATATTTAGTCCTAATATTCATGTATATAAAGGTTGAAAACCCCCATGCATGCATGTATTAAACGAAATGTTTAATACGATACTCTATACATATTTAAATAAAAATAATATACTTGTTGTACAATTTAGCGATCCCGCTTAATAAATTATAGTTTCGTGTCTTATCACAAGCTCGACATTAGGCCAAATCTTTACTTGAACTTAAAACTCATAATAGTGAAAATACTAATTCTGAAGCCGGCGCGGTTCCACGTTGTCCACCCGGGTTTCGAATCCCGGTGGCGTACCGAATTTCCGTTGGAATTAAAAAAAATTAACAGATTAAGTGATAGTTAGATTCATTGAATATACCAACCATATTAAAACCGATTTGTTTCTTTACGCACTAAATGACTATTGAGTATCTCTAGTCTGAATATACACATATATGAACACAGTAATAATGTACAAAGCCTATTATTACTGTCGATAACACTTATCGATACATAATTGGATTCATGGAACCACGGATGTCTTTAATCACCGAAATCACATAAACTCTTGAATTTAGTTGTTATGCATTTCCAGGTATCGGTCAACGGTCAGTATTTAGCACAAAACATTCAGTTATGTATTTGATATGTTTCTTCTATTTATGAGAGTTATTTTTACACAATTTGAAACCTTAGATAGCTGTCGGTCAGGCATATATATATATATATATATATATATATATATAGTTTCCACAGTGAAGGAGACAGAAGATCGAAAAAACTACGGTATACTCCAAACCCTCGCAGACCACATAACAGATATACCAACCTGCATATTCATTCTTCCATACTGAAAAATGAATGAAAAATTTATTAAGAATTACCCAATTCATCTTATTTGGATAAGCTGAATCCAATTATAAATCGATAGCTATGGTCCATAATAATCGATGATAGGTGTTATCAAGATTAATAACTGACCATATATCACCGGCTTTACTGGTATGAAAGGCAGCCCGATGCCGGTGCACGCCTCGTCCCCATCAATTTCTCCCTTAAAAGGACCTTCGTCGCTTTCTCCAATCATTTATAAAATACTGCCCTCTAGTTCCCCGTCGCCTCGAATCAACTTTCGCGGCCGTCCCCCTACAAAAACAACCGGCAATTATATTTCGGTGAGGCGATGGCGTATAGCCGAAATCGATCTACGCGGAGAAACTACCTGATGTGGGGGTCATCCGTCCGAGAGAGAATCTTCCTGGAATCGGTCTTACGTCGGTTTTAATACAGGAAAACCTTGTAAATTGTGCGGTTTTGAAAAATGCAAACGTTCGATACAATTTTTCGGAATATGCGGTATAAAAACATTTTTTTAACTACGCAAACCTTAGGAAGTATTGGGAATTGACGACACCCTTTTTTTAAATAACTATATCCTTTAACAGTTCGATAATTACGCACTGTAGTATAACTAGGTACATTTTGAGTAAGATTTTTTCTTAAACATTTTTCAGAATTCATCATAATTATTTACATAGTTTATTAAGTTTGATAAGTTCGGTAAATCTTGCGGATCCATTAACCGTACCAATAAAGGGAGTCCTGCAACTGAAACATGTTTTAGCAGTAATCAATCTTTTTTCGATCAATTATTCTTCAGTTCAGCGAACGGATAAAACTAATATTTTGGTAATAACTTCCGGTTAGATTTGCCTACTATTATGGGAAGACATCGGCGAATACATGCAGTAAGGTTAGTTATCGTCCCAACTGATAGAGGACCAATGAATATTCCTTCCCTGGGTGTGGTCCGCATTTGACGACTACCTATATAACTGACATAACGCTACTGACGATGGTGGAAAGCAGACAACAGTCTCAAGAAATGTTGATGCACCCTTCGCTAGTAGTCATCTGTAACCTTTTCTACAAACCCCAATAATGAGTACATATTTTTCGCGTACATAAAAATTGTATTACATCGCCTAAATTTGAAGCTCGGAATATAACTTTTTCTTCTGACTAATTTTTAAAACATTGCAAACATTTTTTGCATGTTTTTGCATGAAAAGTAGGGAAAAATTTCCATTAATGATTCGGGCAGTATTTGCTGAACATTTCAATTTGGATTATAATTTATAATAGGAATATTATCAATGTCAGAGATATTATGAATATTTCGCGACGTCCGTTTAACTCGATGAATACAGGCGCGAAGAATGCTGGTATGGACGTAAGAACTGTCTGAGTTTTTATTGCCCGCGGGCTTATTTTTAGCTTTGTTTTCGAGGCGTTCGGAAAGCGTTTTGATGAAAAACGTTCCGCGCTAATTCTGCATTGTGCCCGAACTCCGAACTCGTGTTCCAAGCATGCCGGTTACAAGAATGGGAAAACGTAGCTCGTCGGTTCTATCGTAATAGTGTCGTTTCAATTTTGAAATCTTATATTTTACACCCAATTATTACCACCAGTATTATTACCACCCAATGATGTGCACTTCTGAAGTGTATCCAAGTCAAAGATATAGGTGATCTCTAGGCCAGTGGCGTTCGAGCCATCATGGGGGTGTTGGGGATAAAAATGTTTTTTTTACCACTTATGCTGACAAAAAATTGTTATTTAGACGAGAAGAAAAAATAGATATCTACCAAAAATATTGTTTAATTGCACGATACCAGAATTCCTTGTGTAGTACCTGCACACCATAATATTATGTCAGTAAGTATAAGGTAGTAGTTCTTGTCACCCGTGGGTCAATAGGCGAAATTTTATTTGCAAAAAATTTGGAAAGTTGCATCGTTAACAACCCCCCAGGACTTAATTTCGAGTTTTAGTAAGAAAATTACAAAAAAGTTTCCATTTTTCTGTCACCACTTGCGCTGACTTTCATCCGTTTAACGAGGGTAATATATATCGAAGTTAATTTGTTTGATCAAAAAAAGTTTCGTAATTTTGAAATACTCCAAGTGTAAGGTACGCGTCAAATTGACACACAATTAACTTTCCTAAACCTAGCGTTAATTATTGTACCTTTCCTAATCATTATACCAAATCTGTGCATATATATGTTGAAAGGCGGAAACAATATTTAAATAAAATAAAGTGCCGGCTTTCATCCATTTAACGAGGGAAATATATATGCAAGTTTATTTTTTTTCAAAAGTTTTTTTATAATTTTCTTCATGTGGTATATCTATCTATAGGATATGCGTCAAACCGAGTGAATTAGGATTTGTAGTGAGACGGGAATGAAACTTCAGTGACCGGTCACATTTTCACTGATTTATATCCGGATTGTATTATAGTTAGCACCTGAGGCCGGAGCGTACTCCGGTCGTTTCCGGTAACTGAAAAATTGAATACGGTGGGGATGAAAACATCGTATTGAAAATATATATATATATATATATATATATATATATATATATATATACTTGGAGGTCCAAATGAGTCACGTTGAAATATCTGTTTGATGAGGGGGCGGTGAGGAGTAGTCGGAGGCGGCGGTCGCTGACTATTTTTAACCGGGCAGGGAATGGGGGACGGGGGGGGGGCTAGAAGAGACGTTTCAAAAACCGTCATTGAGGATTTCTTCCAGAGCTCCACGGCCACGAATGGTGGGGGACGGCACAGGAAGTGCGATCGTAATCAAAAGGAGGCGAACAGACGTCCGGCGGCGAGTATAAACTTTGAAATGATTAAGGGCCGAACGTCTTCAGTAGGTATTCGTAAGGTATTTTCCACGAAAATTGTGGAATGTATTCTGCAGTCTGTTCCGAGGATTGTAGCCTCTTTTTTACTTCTGGTCGGCGGGCGTGAAAGTTCGAAATAAACTATTTTTTTTAACATTTTTTTATTCTGTACAATCAACATTGAATGTTGTAAGTACAAATGCTGTCTGTATGTTTTTCAAATGCACGTCGTGATAAAAGAAACCACCCAAAGATGGCACTTTCGACACAAGAACAATTATGGTCTAAGGGCTAGAAACATCTCTAGCCCAGCGACGTTTAAGCCGACGCGGGGGGGATAATGGATGGGTAAGAGAGGAAAGGGACTGAAGGGAGTGGATTAGGATGAGGAGAAAGGCGGGAGTGAAACTTCAGGAACCGGGATTTTGCGACTTCGTCGACTGTGGGTATGTTGAGGTCATGGTGGATTGTGGGGTTAGAAACATACTGGGGAGCATTACAGATGGTAAGAAGGACTTTTGACTTGAATCTCTGGATGCGAGCGATGTCGGACGTCTCGGTGGAACCCCATAACTCGTTTTATATATCGCTTTGTATATTAGTTTGTTACTTAAGGTCAATTTTGATGTCCGTTTTAGTAATGGTCTTAAACTTCCAAATTTTCGGTTTAAGTCGATTTGAGTCGGGTATGGTGACGAAATAAACGAGTAGTTAATTGTTCTAATTCTTTTGAAATCTGGACAGGATGGCATTAAAAATTCTTCCATTAGTTAATTAGATCGGCCTCTCAGTGACTTTGACAAATTTTTGAGAAACGCGCTACAAATTATTGAGTCGATATTTCAAATTCAGTAATCTAAACTCTGGACGTTACACAGGGTCTACTACAGAAACCGTGTTCATTCGGTCACAAAAGCTACTATAGTATACTACAGTCAATATTGTCACTGACTGGGTTCGGGTAAGATAGCGTGATGTGGTAATAATATCGGTTGGGGTAGGGGTTAACTCCCAGCTGTTCCGAGATTTTTTTTTGTCCCCGTATTTGGAAACCACCCGAGTGGGCCCACTTGGGTGTCGTCCGCTTCCGACGTTTCGGGACTCTTACCGGTTCCGTCGTCGGGGTCTGACTGAAGAGTGAATCAACTTCTGGGTTCTATAGATGTGTGGATGTGAGGTGTCGTTCTTGCTTTTGGGATAAAGACATGACATATATATATATATATATATATATATATATATATATATATATATATATATATAATGCTAATATTATATCAGATACGTAGGTTACAGGAAATTTTTCCCACATCACGCGATCTTACCGGAAGCCAGTCAGTGACAATGTAAGTTCTGGTGGCGGAAAACTTTCACTCATCTATACTCAGTCAATATTACTGTTATAGCCACACTGTTGCCAAGGAAGTTTGGGTTTTATTTAATTAACACGACTAGAATTAATTGAATTAATAAAGGAAGGAAAACGATCTTGTGTTAATAACGTCGGTAGGAGGAGGACTGCTGTTTGGCCCAGATAACGCCCGGAGGAGGGGTCCGGGTTATGTCGGGCAAAAAACCCATAATTTCTTCCCATCCTCGCGTCCTTTCTCCCCATATCCATAAAACGGCTACGCGGGCGGAGAAAGCACGCAAGTTGGGGCGGTCCGCGCTGAAAATTCTAATCGACGTTCGTCTTGTCTTCTGTCTGATTTAAAGTCCAGCCGCCGTGAAAGTACCGCGGACGCGTTTCTCCTCTCTCGGTCCCGCTTTCTCGGCCATCCGGGCTATTTTAAAACAACCCGATATTACACCGGAATCCGGTAAGCCTTCGGGTTAAGTCATACAGTAGATAAGTCCGTTGACAATGTTTTTCTTCTTATTTATTTATTATATTTCGTTCGTGAATTAGCGTCTCCCCGATATAAATCCTTCCGTTCAGAACTTACAAATGGCTACTTCATTCGTGGATTGGTATCTTCCGGATGTGAAACCTTCCGTAGATTTCGTCTTCTTCCGCCTCCTCTCTTGCCGGTTTGGTCTTTTACTAGACCGGTTTCGGCCGCTCGCCATCTTCAGTAGCAGTCACGTTGGATGTATGTGGGGCATCCTGATTGCACTGTCACTTATTTCACTTGTACCGGCGGTCACAACCTGTAGCTCGCGATAGACGGTTTGCCGGCCCCTATTCTACGATATGTGTTAGAATAAAAGAAAATATTTTAATAACAATAGGTCTAGATATCTCTAAACTTACCGGTGGTAATAATACTACGCGGAAATATATCACACTCCCTGTTCCGGTTACACGGGGCATAAAGCCAGGAAATGGGACGTGTCTTTTGTTCCATTTAAATTAAAAAGTTGACACAATTGGCCACCCTCCGGCGATTAAGATTAGAAACTGTAATTTAAAACGTTTAAAAAGATTCAATCCGTCATCGCTCCTGCCAACGGTGCAGCGACAATGTCCCGCGTTCAACCAACCGGCAGGTGATTACTGATTGTGGCGAATAACCGAAACCCGTCTAGCCAGTGTCACTTATTTGTGACAGCCAGTACAAGTGAAATAAGTGACAGTGGAAACAGCATCCAACGTGCCAAAGTGACTGACACTGATACTGAAGACGGCGAAAGACCAAACCAGCGGGAGAGGAGACAGAAGAACACGAAATCTACGGTATATTTCCATTGTTATTGTACCAAAAAAAAACATTGGTTACAAGTCCAATATTAGTACAATTTATAAACGCTATCCCCCAAAAAATTGTACTTTCGTCGCTAATTTACAAATATTTTATTTTTCTTTGAATATACACCTGCATCTTTTCTACATTTATGTACCTAAATATTGGGAATAAATATACATATTTTGTTGCTTCTCCTCTACCCAAATTTTTACCGGTTAGCCGACAGACTAATTCAAAATTCTTTTTAATGCAACTAATAAGTATATCCACTTTTTCAGAACATTAACGAGAACAGTTTAGAATACCTGTTTTGTGGTCTGCGAGGGGTTGGAGTACCGTAGATTTCGTATGTTTCTGTCTCCTCTCGCTGGTTTGGTCTTTTGCTCGCCATCTCCAGTGTTAGTCACTTTTGGCATTTTGGATGTCTTGGGCGAGTGAGGTTATTTAGTAGTATTCACCCCGCTAATACTACTAAATACACTATGTATACACACGAAAAACAGACAACAACCGCAGTACAGGTGACAGTGAGGTCAGGATGCCCAAAAACATCCAAAGTGCCAAAACTGAAGGTGGCGAGCAGCCGAAACCCGTGGAAAGTCTAGCAAAAGACCAAACCAGCGAGAGAGGACAGAAACACACGAACTCTAGGGTATTAACGAGAATATTTGCATTCCACTATTTAACGATGTTCTTTTAAACATATTCTATTCATTCCATACTCTTGTTATTTCCTTTCTTATTATCAATACTTCCGAGTATTCAGACTAGGTGTGTATATTGTTTATATACAGCGAGGTATCTTGCGTGGCGCAATATCTGTAACGATGTAATGGGCCGACCGCGCCCATATGGTCGGTGTACTTGTGAACTTTCCGTGTATATTTCCGTTCCCGGTGTGTATACAACGGACGGGGGACGGTGGCGGGCGGGGGGGTTCTAAATATAGTGCCGGGACAAACGAACGGCCATTACTCCTTGTTCCCTTTTGTTTAACGCGCCGATTCTGGAAAAACCGCAGATTTTCCGAATTTATCGCCCTCCGCGCGGGGAAGATGTACACAGCGGGACGGCCTTTCCGAGAACTGCGAACAGTGAATTATCATCTCCGGGCCGCGTTCCGCCCGAGTGTATAAACACTATCGCGGGGATATATTCAGCTGAAAAGTTGGCAACACTGAGTATTCCTGGTCCTGTTTTCAATTCTGATTAACGGCGGGGATGTGGGGAATGATTCGAGCGAAGTACAGAAGCAGGCGACATTCGCCATATCTCTTATCTGCAGTAGCGGCCCGAAAAAATTTTACAATTAATAAAATACCTTTATTAGTGAACGAAGGTTTCCGCGGACAGAATTTTAATTTTCGCTAACCAACGGTAGGACCGCGTAATACTGAACCTGGATTTGTTGGCGCATGCAAAACGAGGTTTATAGGGCCCAGGTCGATTATCCGGCAGTAAAAAGTACTGGCAAGGTGCAATATTTTGACGGACTCCTACTGAAGATGGCGAAAGGTCCCGAAACCGGTCTAACCTAAATTAATTAACAATATAAATGAGCGTTGTGTAATTGTACTTCCGGTAGGATCGCGCGGTATTGTGAGAAGAACCTATTACTGGAATGTCCCTGTGTCTGGAAACCACCCGAGCGGGCTCAATTGGAAGGCTTTTCGCCCATTCCAACCTTCGGTCACATAGAAGACACAAAGTTGATCTACTCTTCAGTCGGATTGAATCGCTAACAGTACCGAAACGTCGAAAGCAGGCTTCCAAAAACAGGAAAAGCCTCGGAACAGCGAGGGAGGGGGTCAACCCCTGCCAACCAGAACTCTTCCAACAGTATTACGCCATGCTACCGGAAGTTGGAGATAAATCAAATAATTTATAGCTCAAAAAAATATTCTTTATAAAAATCTAACGTGAGATATTCTAACGAATTCAATATGGCGTTGTTGGATATGGGAGTTTCTAATAATAGAGCGTTTATCATTTCTCTTATCGCTATTCTTTTTCGAATCGTCTTCGGCGGTTGTGCACTTCTTCCTTTTGAATTCCGACAAAAGGAAGAACGGATTAAACTAGGCCGATTTTTATTTTAATAATTTCTTTGCAATCTTCATTTTATTCCAGTTTCTTCACTGGTCGCTTCATGATTGGGGCAAAAATGAAAAGGAAACCTATCGTTTTCAAAGCAAAACATTTCTCGCCACGGAAGATATCGACATTTCAGTTTCATTTCCGGTCCCTGCCCAGTTCGGAAAGTCCAACCCTGGTGTTCTGACGTCAGCGAAAGCTCGCGTTTCGCCGAAAAACCCCAGGAAAGGGTTTCGCGTTTCACCGGTCTCTGAAATTGGATATCCGGGAAACGGGGCCGGGTCTGAAATCGTTGAAAAACTAGACAGCATGCCCCGGAATCGCTTTCGCGTTTGCGGAAAAAAGGATCTACAATTTGCATAGCGATATGCCCTATCGGAAGGTCAAATAGGACACGAGCCGATAGAATGAATTCTCCGTCTTTCCTCGTCCTGATGTACTTGAAGTTTCGATGTAATTTTAGCTCACTTACATCACCTGTTAGTCTTGGCATCGCCTTTTAATTACGACCCTGACTATTTTATATATATATATATATATATATATATATATATATATATATATATATAAACACACAAGTTTGAAAGGCTTTTTTCTATTTTACGTTCTCTGTTAAAATATTTCGTTGGTAATTATATTCTAACTTTAACTAATCCCAAAACTTCGGTTATTTCGAAGTATATTTTGACTGAAGAATATCGTTTTCCAAGGAAAATATATAAGCAAAAAATAAATCACTTTACGTCGTAACCATTGAATTGCTGAACATTGAAATATGGCACGTGGTTCTATTTTCTTTTTTTGAATTCAGGTTCAAGAAAAAGTATAGTCCCGTTTCTACAGGACCTGTATTAGGTCAGTTCATTAGGAACATCCGCGTCGATGCTGCGTCTTAATTCCGAATAGAATTGAACAAGAGATAAAATTTATTCTTGGAATTTTCGAACTATATCAATGCCACGTTATTTTAGCCCCCGTTAAATTCAGCTCAAGTTTTAGGGCAATAAATCATACGATTTTTAGGCCTAGCAAGAGCACAATTCGCAGGATAGAGTTGTGTAAGAACTTGGCCTTTCCTGTCACCACAGGCACGTTTACCTCCTACACTTTGTTCGGACCTATTTTCTGACGTGTTTCTTCCTCTTTAAACCTCAAAATGATTTTCCTTCTCCGGTGGATCGAAATTATATATAAAATCTAATTTTCCTTTTTCATTGCGGTCAGTTTCAAGGGTAAGTTCTTAGTTCTTGGAACGTTTAATGCTTTTATGACAATTTAAAAGTCGAAATAACAATATGAATTGTACTTCTGACTGGTCTAAAAAACCGTTAATCCCAACCGAAATATACGGATAAATAATAAATAATACCGATTTGAAATATATAAGACCCTGAATCGATTTACCTTAATATTAAAAGTTCGCTTTCTTTATAGAGCGTTATTGAGCATTTCGCTTTTAAGTTTGTTGGACTAACTTCTTACATCTGCAAAAGACAGCTTAGTTCTCAGTATATTTTATTACTAAGCTCTTAGTTATCGGGCCTTTAGTTTTTGTGCATAATTTCCAAACTAATATATACTGGGGCAATACATGATTCAGTACACGGTACTGAAGGCAGAGCGAACTACGCAAGTTGAATAAGGGAAAGTCCCGGGGGCTTAAACTACGGCTTGAACTATTTGAGTATTTTTTCCTTAAATTTATTAAATACTGGTAAATAAATCGTTAATACTGTACTTAATATGATTTTTTTTTCAAGCAATGTTTAACACTGAAATATAGTCTCGTCGAACGGTTATTGTACAAAATCCAAAACTGGTTACGTTTGTTTCTTTTCTGAAGTTACCTTTATTCAATAGGGGAGGTTTACCTGTTTGTTGTTGAAATCCATCTGTACACGGATTACCGAAAGTTTGTTATTGTTTGATTACATACAGCGACTGCCGTTCGATAGTCGGGGGTGTTCTTGAGATTCTCTCGCGAATCAGGAAGTGCTTTCCCCGAGGGTAATAAAACCGGTACCATTCAAGTAACTACAGACCGATTTTTCGGTTCTAGAACGGGTTTCTATGTGCCATAATTCGCTGGCGAGGGGTTTCTCTTCCCCACCGATCCCCTATCCCCGGTCTGTCGGATTAAGGTTTCCCATAGACAAGGTTTCCACCACCGTCAGTAGACGATTAAAGCTCTAGACTAAAGAAGCAGACCCTGTGCAGTATTGAGAGCAAAACTTCTCACAAAAAATCTAACCCAAAAATGAGTTAGCTAAAAAAAACTATACTTCTGAAGTTATTCGTACTTTGTCAAAATACAGTGCCGAGTTCAAAACTAGCGTACTAGTTACAACAGGTTGATTCTGAAACGCTAACAAGTGGATTCCTGATGTCACAATTTAATCATATATCAAAGGGGGGGGGGCTGTGACATGTATTCTCTTAATGTATGCCCTGACAGCACAATGCTGTTTCAAGGGTGCCTTCTGTGTATAGGTGGCGTGCCTCCGTATCAGGCCGTCCAATAGTGTCAGTGCGGTGCCAGTGTGTGCGCTATATTACAGGCGAATATAGCATCCCCCATTCCACGACTGGTCCTAGTGATCTTGTATTTCACATGCACCATGTGGTGTCCAGTGTTAATTGGGCGTCGGGACGCTCTCCGAAGACGCTGTTACGGGACATTTTCTCCCGGACG
Organism: Lethocerus indicus; assembly: GCA_019843655.1. Classification (NCBI taxonomy): domain Eukaryota; kingdom Metazoa; phylum Arthropoda; class Insecta; order Hemiptera; family Belostomatidae; genus Lethocerus; species Lethocerus indicus. The sequence continues at coordinate 8,434,915 of JACDQD010000001.1, forward strand.
AGGAAAAGTTTTCCTGGCGATAATTCGTGGGGGAAAAACCGACGGCCCCAGTGGGAAAATTAGGGAACCTGTTCCATCGCATTGACTGATGCAATACCTGCCCACAGATTAACATCGAAACATTTTTATTAGTCAATTCTATTTTCTGGGGGCATATTTGAAAGTTTTAAGACTAATATGAAGAGGGATCAATTGGGTCAGAAGTAAAGAGCCAATCCCTAGGCAGTATTGAGAGCAAAACTTTCACAAATACAAAGCAGAAGTTCGAGATTCGTCATGTTCCGGATGTTCTAGTTCATTCTCCCTTATGATCTTATTGTTAAGTTTCGCTCTCTGAACTAATTCATCTCCGCCTCATCCTGCGCTTAAAACTTTCAAATTTGCCGCCCGCTAATGAGAATGAACTTAAGATTTAAAGAAAAAACTTCTAATAGAAAAAACGCTATCGAAAAGGCAAGTCAACTCGAATCGAAGTTTGACAACCCGCCCTGTCCTAGGACATCATCTGGCCGCGATCGAAATAGTCGTCTAAATATATACGTACGACGTGGAAATCGTTTAACACGAAACCGTTGGGCCCGAAATATTTTTTCGTGCTAAAAGAATTTCGTATTAAACCGCACGCGCATTAAAAAACAGATCAACAATGTGTTTATTAATAACAGAGTTGTTAAAATTTACAATCTTAGGTACATTGTCAAAAACATTAAGTATTAACACTTCGCGTACCTATATTTAATAAATTCAACTAAAAAACTTGAGTAAATTTTAATGAAAGAAAAAATAGGATTTTTGTTACGAACTTTGTTCGTTCACATCATAAAATTTTATTTCGTTAGGATAAAGTGCCAACGAAAGTTCTCCCACCCACCACCGTTTCGAGAACTTCGAAGCACTGAAGATTTTTCCTCGAGATGTAGGACTTGACCGAAATATGTTTTCGTGTTAAAAGAATTTGGTATTAAAGATGTACGTTTTCGCCGATGTTTTAGATGTCGTACAGGGATGTTTGATGTTGAAATCGCTGGTGCATTGACAGTTTGTGCATTGTCAAACACAATTGAGTATAGTATTGACACACTCCACCTGTCTTTCTATCATCAGATCGCCTATATATTCTTCGACTGGTTCATTTCAACGCGCTAATGTATACAAAAATATCCGGGCGTATTTTTTATGAATTTCGATATTGTGGAAAACCGGTTGTATCTACTTTCGAAGTCAAAGTACGTTCTTCCCAGCGATTATTCCGCGTTAAAACAGAATCCAGTATTCCACAGTTTTTCACGGTCAGAATAACTCACATTTGCTCGAAGATTTCCTGTTGGTCGTGACGACTCCCGACTGTTGTTTCCTGTTGCTACTGTTGTTGTTGTTGTTGTTCGACTCCTGGACGGCTCCGTCCGAACTCTTCTTGGACGACCTGAGCCTCAGCGAAGAAAACATCTTGCCGACGGGTGATCGTCCATGTTTCGCATGCCGGGACACTGCACTGCGAGGGGTGAGCACTGTTGGCACTTCGCGACCCTTCCCTCGCCCGGGACTTAGCACTCGGACGCGCCGACGGACACTTGACTGGCGACTGTGGGGGGCACGGTAGTAAGTTTCGTTCGGGAGAGAGAGAAAGCCGGACTCGGGGCAATAAAGATGGTGGGGATGTCGGCTTATGTGGTGGTGGGGGCCTCTCATCACCCTCCATCCCTCCCTCTTTCTCTCTCACTCCCTCTCGCTCTTCTGTTTATGCGGTATCTAATAATGGACCGAGTGCGTCCCTGAGTTAAACCATACTTCGGCGCAGGATTTTCTCCAATTTTTTTTCGCCCCGCAAGTCTATCTTTGTAAAACTCGTAGATTTAAGCTGAATTTAAGAACGGATCATATTTTCCACAAAATGACAAAATTTACTTTTACCTTTATACCGTCGATTTCGTGTGTTTCTGTCTCCTATCGTTGGTTTGGTCTTTTGCTAGACCGGTTTCGGCTGCTGGCCATCTTCAGTAGCGGTGTTAATCACTTTTAGCACTTAGGATGTTTTTCGGGCATCCTCACTGCACTGTCACTGTCATTTGTACTGTGGTGGTTGTCTGTTTGTCGTGTGTATACATATACGTGTCTCGTTATTGTTTTTTGGGGGGTGTGGGTTGTCTTCTTTGTGTTGTGTGATTTTTGTTAATGGGCTTAAGTCTATGTCGGATTGTCGGTCAAAAAGGAGGGGGGGTGGTGATTGGGCGGGCGAGGTCCTTTAGTAGGATTAGCGGGGCTAATATAGCATCAAAACAAAGAAGACAACACGCCCCAAAACACAATAACGAGACACGTTTTATATATATATATATATATATATATATATATATATATATATATATACACACACACACACACACACACACACACACGACAATCAGACAACCACCACATTACAAATGACAATGACAGTGCAGTGAGGATGCCCGAAAAACATCAAACAAAGTGCCGAAAGTGACTAACACCGCTACTGAACATGGCGAGCAGCCGAAACCGGTCTAGCAAAAAACCAGCGAGAGGAGATAGAAACACGCGAAATCTACGGTATTCCAACGCCTTGCAGGCCACAAAACAGGTATGTTAAACTTTTCCCTTTATGTTCTCTGACCGGCATGAAACTTTAATTCTTAAATTCGGAACTAATTTAAAGATACCATCATTGGGTGGCTTCTTTAACCAGACAAACAAGTAATATAAAAACACGATTGGTGGAAAGTATATAACTGATATGTTATATACTGTTGATTGCTTACCTAATAGCGTCTCGTGCTCAAAGAGCGTTCTAAATCCCACCGCTATCACTGGGTCTCTTCCTCATCCCAGACAGGTGAACTCGGAGTACTCTGACAGTGTTCCGTCCGACGAAACCTAGATCTGTCTTCTGCCCGCCGGTCTTTCGCTAAACCGGTTTCGGCTGCTCGCTATCTGCAGTACCATCCTGACTGCACTATTACAGTGGCGCTATTTTCCATCGTATGACGCATACACATTCTGCCTTACTGCTCTCTTGTTTTTAGTACGAGCACCAGGATGGTTTATCCACAGGCATCTGGTATAATTCCGTTATATATATATATATATATATATATATATATATATATATATATATATATATATATATATGCTTTCGCTCTACTTGAGGCAGATCCTAAGCATAGTTAGCGACCTACCCGGAGTTAGACCCAGAGACCCTTTATACCAGTATTGGCCGGACCCACATGGAATTCACGATTTTATATTTTCTTTTTATTTTGAGCGTATTATTTCACTATATCCACGTATGATAACTTCGTGCACGACAATATTTTTATTAAGATAAATAAAATGCGTTAGCATGAGCTAACCACCATCGTTGGTTTTTCGCAGTTTGGTTCGCAAAATTCTGGTACTGGAGTTTTTTGTGAGGTCTATGATTTTCCCCAACACTTTTATAATTTCCGGAGTATTTAGTTTATCCGATTTTTTTCTAGTTCTAATCCGCTCTGGTAGGTATATTCAATATTGGAATATACCACTAAGGACTGTATACGTGTACCTATACATGTATTGCAAGTGTGTCCGTGTGTCGGGCGTGTATGAGTGGGACAGAAATCACGAATGAAGGAAGTGGAAGGGAGAATGAGGGAGGGAAAGAGAGAACGGGAGTGTATCTATTTTTACACGGGACCGACTCCCCGCGCACCTCTACCCTTTCTAGTTTGTTCCAATACTTAATACCGAATTCTGTCCTTTTCCATTTAACTTCTGTAATTCTGTTGAATTATGGTGCCCCCCATCGGTTAACACGGCGGTTTAGCGTCGTGAAAAAATAACTTTGTTCAAGTCGACTGTTATAGGGCGGCTAACAGTTTTATCTCGAAAGTCACAGTCCCCATTAAAGGGGTAACCAGGTCTTCTGTGTGCTTCAACCCAGTAGCGTTTTTTCCCCTATTTTTTTTCTGGAACCCTTTTTTTAAGCCCGGTCCCGTCTCTTTTTCGGATACTTCGGTGACCGGACGCCATTGGGAGAAGAAGAAAAAATTTCCGAAACCCGAAAGTTGTGTTCGCGGTTTGATCTTGCGGGTCGGAACGAACTTTTAGAAAAGTCCAAACGGGAAATTGTCCCATTTCTCCGACAATTCGAAACTATCTGCGGGCAAGCGGATTAAGGTTTTTCCCCTGCAGGGCTTCTCTCGCAGCCAGTAGGAAAACGCTAAAACTTCCACGTGGCGGGACGGGGACAGGGAAAAATTTCCCTGTCCGAAATTTGCGGTGAGAAACCAATGGCAAGAATGAAACCGCTATGAAGAGGAATAAATTATTTCAGGTTAAAGAGTTAAAGAGAATTTAAGGTTAAAGAGCGAAGCCTTCACAAATGCTACCCAGAAAAGGTCATCTAACTAAAATATACTCAATTTCTAATTTGAAGGATGAATGGTTTCCATATACAAATATAAGTAGTTAATAGTAGAAACTGGAACTTTATCACTTTTTACGAATTAATAATTGGATAAGTGACTCAAATTATTTCCAAATTGAGCCTAAATCACAAATGTTTCATTTCAATATTTCTTTAACCTTTAATTCGTAACCAATTTATTCTTCTGTTTTCTGAGTTGCATTTATGATAGTTTTACAATCAATTTTGTAACTCATTTTTTTCCTCACTGGTTAAGTGCTCTTTCCAATCACTTGTCTCCAATTATTAATTCATTAAAAGTGATAAAGTTCCAGTTTCTCCTCGAAATTCAACGAGTTATATTTATATATAGAAACCATTCAACCTTCACATTATAAATTGTTTTTTTTAGTTTGTTCTCTTTTCCGGGTAGTGTTTGCGAGGGATTTGCTCTTTAACTTTAAATTCTGAAATCATTTATTCATTGCGGTCTCATACTGGCCGTCGGTTTCACCCAGCGAATCTTTGTTAAGGAAACGATCCTATCCCTGTCCCTCAACAAATGGACACGAAATGTCTAATTCGAGAACAATTCGGAGCCCGGAACAGATTGAAACTTTCACAAATGACGCCCGCAAAAGAGAATGAACTAAAAAAAAAATGAAATTGCCCTCGACTGAACCACTGGACGTGCGCCCCGAGGGGAAAATACCGACCCACCCCCCACCCCAATCCCGAATATACTCGGGATAACGTAATTGCGCAATGCTGTCTGTTTATTTATTAATTTTTTTTCTGTCTCCCGTTACGAACAAGCCGGACATAATTGCGTAATTAGCGGTCACCAAACTGCCGGAGAAAGCGGACAAATTTCGTTGCCGTTTGAATTATGCGCGTTTTTTTTTGTCATGTGCCCGGCAATTGCGCCTTGATTTATAGCTAACTTTATTGGCAGACGCTTGATTATATAGCTCGTGGTCATGACAACATTTACCATAGCGACAGGATGATCGCATCCACAAGTTTCCTCGTCGATGTCCCACATAACCAGTTTCGAGACTAATTACCGAATTATAAAAATGTATATAGTTCCAGTTTAATTTCGGAATTCAAAAATGTATATTTCCTTACAGAAACCTCCTATTACATTCTTCCTCGCGTTAGGATTTTTTGTTAAATTTAATTCTATTTTCTGAGCGCCATCAGAGAGAGTTATGGTCATGAATAATGCACTGAGACTGTTTCTTTAAGCTTAAATTCTGAACTAATTTCCTCAATATTAGTCTGGGAAACTTTTCCTCGTTTCCTCGTTTATGCACCTTATCACATTTGTCTACCGACAGTGGGAGAAATCTAACAGGCGGGAATACCTTAATCCACTTGTACAGAAATGGTGGAAAACCCTTCCTGCGAATTATAAATCATTAGACAAATCAAATTCGTCGTTAAAATTGTTCATCTCCGTATACCTGGCTTTAATCCGGTTGGTTTGCTAGTTCTCGCAATTGTCGGCAGTATATCGCACCTGTAAAGGTCGGTATACGTCAGTAATACTTCACCTACAGAGTTTGTAATGTAAGATTTGTCGAGAGCAATTTTTCGGGTAAACATTTACCGGAAAGGAGGCTAAAGACTTAATTTAAAATTCTTAGTAATCGTAAATTCCTCCAGTTTCGCGTGACCTGTATCTTTTTTTCCCGTCTCTCCAATGTACAAGTGTTTGGAAGGAGCGTTCGATTACTTCGAGAGGGCCTGAGTGGAGAAATTTATTTCCGGATTCCCCGGTATTACTTTCACTTTAGAGGAGTCCCTGGCAGGGGAAGGGCAAAGAAAAATCCCGCGAAAACCGGGCGCATATTTGGTATTAGCGGGACCGCCAAGTGTGCCAACGGGAGGAGAAAATGTTTCCCCGCCCACCGAAACGAAAAATTCTGTCCCGTTTTTGAAAGGGGGACAGCTGGGGGAAACGTGAAGCTATATAACTTCGTCAGTTTGAGGACAGTTTTTTTGCATTCGGCTCCAGATGTGGGGAAATTTTTTGCCCCCCGAGGAGTGCCTGTCGCTGTGGTGTACGACTAGACTTTTTTAAAATCTGTGGAATATAGAATAGGAAGTCTGAAGAAAGCTCGCTTGTAGGTGTCTAAGGGACAAGCGCGTTAAGCTTTTTCCCCTATGCGGGGTTTCTCCACCGTCGATAGACAATCCGAACGCATCCACGTTCCTTGCAGTTCGCCTCCAGGACAGAGCGATTTGCTCATATACGAGGAAAAATATCCCCTACGAAGATTCGGTTGGAGAAAATTAATGAAATCAATTCAGAAATTGAGCTTGAAGAACCAGTCGCCTGGCAGTATCCAGAGCAAAACTTTCACACGCGACACCGAGAAGAGAAAATTAACTGAAACAATCTAAAAAAAAGTCCTCCTTGAGGAATGAAGAGGAATAAATTATTTCAGAAGTAAGAAGGTCGGTTTTTTTTCGCGGTCGGTAGTACCCCGTCAGTAACACGGCGACTACGCTATCAACACGGTCAGTGCACTGTTACTGCGGTTTTCAGTTGACATTTTATACCCGGAAAGTATTCTCCTCTTCGGCAGAATTCAGCAGATATTCCAAGCTGGTGCAAACCTGTCTAGAAATATTTTAAACATTGCAGAAAAACGGTCTAAAAAAGGTATTATTAATTTGAGGCATTTATGGGAATTTCACAATTTCAGTTTCGGCAGCTAAGACAGACCGAACTGTATATAATATTTCCAGTACAATTGACAGTAACAGTGCAGTGAGGATGCCCGGAAAACGTCCAAAGTGCCAAAAGTGACTAACACCACTACTGAAGATGGCGAGCAGCCGAAACCGGTCTAGCAAAAGACCAAACCAGCGAGAGGAGACAGAAACACACGAAATCTAGGATATAATATTGCCATTCGGTGGAGACAGTTTAGTATCAGTTTTTCCTCGAAAAAGAAAATGTTAAGTTTTGTCCTGTTTAAATCCGTATTATCATCAGGAAGCTCCGCCCGCGAACGCGTTCGCAACGGCGATCCGTCGTACGCGAGAGTGCAGTGAAATGTTGCCCAAGAATTGCACATAACTGCAGTCGCCCGTTCGCGGATCTGGGTCATTGTGCTCGCCGCGCACACTGTACACTGTTGTCCAGCCCATAATAATATCAGAGCCCTCATTAAATAATAAATTGTAATTAACAAAAATAAAAACATAAATTATTTATCTTTGAAACGTAAAAACAGTTCGCGCAAAACGCTGAACTTAAGAACAGTTTGATTTTCGTGTTTCATGATTAGAGTGAGATTTAGGTACTTTGGGGCCAGGAATCAAATTCACAGAAAGGAAATGACGGTACAAATTGCCATTTAGACTCCTCTACAACTGTAAAAGAATTTACAATTGTATTTTGAAACCGAACCAGGGGCCTGCAGAATTTAGAGTTACGGTATCCTTCGTAAAAAAGGTTATCTGACCGCAAAATTCCTTCGGATTTCAAAGCTTTCAGGTATAAATCATTTCGTTCTGATTCATTCTTCGATTCATCGACAGCTCTGCTCGCGTTCAAATTTCCAAAAAATTACGAGCCTTCTTAAGAAAAAATTGCCAGGTGATACACTAAGAGCAAGAGCAGGGTTACAATCAATGGGCGGGCTCTCCGTCGAAACCCACGTTCCAGTTATCAAAGCTCTCTGCCCGCGATTAAATATAGCCTAAATAAATTGTATTCCGTGACACGGAATAAAGAAAGGGGGAGAAAAAAAGATATCTCGATTCTTGCCCAGCCGGCGATTTGGTCTTTTGCCAGATCGGTTTCAGCTGCTCGACGTCCTGTGTGAATGACGGGATTATAGAATATAATATTTATTCGGGTTTACCCCGGTAAAGGTGACGTACACCCCAGGGGCCTACCGAACGGTATACGTTAGGACGAAATAAGTGAGTGGAATTGAAAAGTGAAATAGAATTATAGAGAATAAGGTTACTGGTTACCAGGTGTAATGCAACATGGTTCGCTCTCTCTCTCTCTCTCTCTCTCTCTCTCTCTCTCTCTCTCTCTATATATATATATATATATATATATATATATATATATATATATATATATATATACACACCTACAGGATACTCGTCGGGTCAATTTTCTGGTAAAATTCAACGAAAAATTTTATTCTCATTTGTCATTTTATAATTCATAGGAAGTGTTTTCCATCATTTCTAGACATGTGGATTTTGACTCTCTGTTATGATTTTCCCCCCTGAGAAGATTCTCGGGGTGTAATTAGTTCAGAATTTAAGCTTAAAGAACCAGTCGCCAGGCAGTATTGAGTGCAAAGTCTGAGAGTTGAACTTTCAACATTGCCCACTGAGAGTTGATCTTTGAACAATACCCAGTGAGAGTTGATCTTTCAACAATACCCAGTGAGAGTTGATCTTTCAGCAATGCCCACCGCGAGTTGATCTTTCAACAATACACTCTGAGAGTTGATCTTTCAACAATGCCCACCGAGAGTTGATCTTTCAACACTAAGCACCGAGAGTTGATCTTTCAGCAATGCCCACCGCGAGTTGATCTTTCAACAATGCACTCTGAGAGTTGATCTTTCAACAATGCACTGAGAGTTGATCTTTGAACAATACCCAGTGAGAGTTGATCTTTCAACAATGCCCACCGAGAGTTGATCTTTCAACAATGCCCACCGAGAGTTGATCTTTCAACAATAAGCACCGAGAGTTGATCTTTCACCAATGCCCACCGCAAGTTGATCTTTCAACATTGCCCGCTGTGAGTTGATCTTTGAACAATGCCCATCAAGATTTGATGTTTCAACAATGCCAACTATATATGCTTGTTGGATATGCAATCCGGAAATTGACGCGTCGACAATGCGGTGTCATGACACAGGAAAGAATCGGCAACTCGAAAGTAGTTGGGCCCTAAAAATAGTTTCGTGTAACGAGGGGTGTAAGGACGGCACGAGACACAAATCTAGATGTACGGTGGGGTGTGATGGGGGGCTTAGGGCCAACTCCCACCAACACCATCCAAAATAGATCTAAAGCTAGACATTAGTCCCACTTCCTGTCTCGCGGGCGACCCTCTTCCCCTTCAGAGACTTCGCCCCGACGAGCCAACAGCGTCAAGTACCCTGTCCCCAGGGCGGGAAGGAATAACACTCCTGGGCACTGGGCACACTCCGATTTACTGGGAGTCGGAAGAACAGCCTATCGACCCGGACCGAGGAGCTAACCGCAAATATAATATTTATAAACTATTGTACTTTTCTCCATCTACTGTCTCCTCTCGCTGGTATGGTCTTTTGCAAGACCGGTTTTGCGGCCGCTCGCCATCTTCAGCATCCGTCAGTATGCAAACCTGTCTGAACAGCAATTGTGATAGTCCTGCTCACAATCTGGAACTAATGTGTTTTTGCATTTTTCACTGTCCACAAGTGCAGTTTAGAGTCACTTGTTGCCAGACCTAATTATTAAAAAGTCAAAAAAGTTCCACGGAAACCTCCTCTTACATTCTTCCTCACGGTAGAAATTGATTTTTGTTTTCAGTTCATTCTCTTTTCTGTGTAGAATTTGTTATAGTTTTAGTTTGAAGAATCAATCGCCAAGCGGTATTGAGAACAAAACATTCACAAATGCTGCCTATATAAGAGAATTAACTCAAGAAAAAACTCTTAAGTCCGAGATACTTCCTGTTTTGGAAGTTCAAGTTCATTCTATCTTCTAGTGGGACACGAATTATCTCTATTAGTACTTATGAAGAGGTCTTTATTGGATTGAAAATGATGGGGAAAATATGCAGGATTTATGCATACCGATTTGGAATTCCCGAGAAAATATCGACTATAGTTCTTTTTTAGTACACTTCTTCAGAATTAAAATATTCCCCTTAATCGTGGGCTCATTCTTGCCGTATGTTTCCTGGAAACACATATGACTATGCAAGTATAGTCATATATATTATGTCTCGGACGAAGCGATTTCTGGGAGCGTTGGCGTGAGGGCGAAACGTTTTGAAAAAATAAAAAAGGAACAATGAAATGGAACAATGAAATACACTTTTTTTTCGATCGGATCTTTATCTAAAACTCCCCATTACACAATGCCAATCGGCTTTAATGTACTGGGCTGCTTGCGTGCTTACTGTCCCGTGTCCTACCTCTCTCTCTCTTCCTCTCTCCCTCTCGCCTTTTCTCCCTCTCCCTCCCTCTCACGTAATACAACCGATTAGCATTCTACAGTTTCCTGTATAAACTATACATTGATTGCGCACACAACAGCCGAGAGTGCGGGCCACATTATGAGTGCAGTCACAGTGCACTGCTACCACAGGACCCGTGCCAACTAGCATAAGTGACTCACCAGCCTACTGACAGTATGCTACTGAAGTCATATATTATGTTATTTTATTTTGATCTGTACCATTAACTGCTATCTTACAATGTTTGCACTGTATATCATATTGGCACAAAGCTTCCTTTGCCAGGTAAACACTTTTAAAAGTATGTTATATTCTTTCCTCGATTGGACGTCGACAAAATTTGGGATACTTTTTTCACTTTCTCTTATGTTTTGATAATAATTTTTGGACGCCGAAAGAGGATTACTCTATCAATTACGCTATCAATTATTGTAGATGAAATTAAAATATTTAATATTGTTCTATTGTTTGGTAGACATTACTCTATGGCAACTAATTTTTACGTTAAACTTTGCCTCGGTGATCTCCTTCTTCGAGGAATTACGCCATTACGCATAATTGAAGCGTAAATGAATTTTTCTGAAAATATAGTGATATGTATATAATTCAATTTGCATTACCGTTTGGGCGTAATCTGTGCGGTATTTTAAAATTGAATCAGTCCCAAAATGTGGACCGTGTAATCGATATTTTCTTTAAACCAATTGCTCATAGAAATTTCCAACTCAATATTCGAATTTATATTTGTACGAGTACATTAGTCTGATTCGTCACGCACGGCTTTAGCGTGACAGACGGGATACGGTTATTAATTCGGCGAACTGATTTTCACGCGACAAATCAATCGATACACATTCGATACATATTCGATACATGGCCAGCCTATCCGATTCATCAGTCGGTCCCAATCATCGAGACGCGGCGGGTCAGGTGAATTTCTCGAATATAAATTCTAATTTTAATGTTCACAACTCGATTTTCCTCTGATGTACTGTTAGCAGAATCTTACAATTATGTTGAATTCCTTCCTTGTTCGGAAGTTATCGTACTTTTGGACAATAATTTCCGCTTAACTTTCTTTTAATAATTATTTTTTACCCAAAAAGAGAGGATAACCCTTTATCGATATTAATCATTTTAGACGAGATTAAAATATTTAACGTGAGTTTGTTTTTCGTAAGACATTCTTCTAGGGCGACTAATTTTTACACAAAAATTCGAGTTTTATCTACTAAATTTTTGTACGTACTTTGCCTATAAAAATCCACGTGCTCTTTGAAATTGGCAAATGCTTTGTTTGCTCTACCGCTCTCGACTATCTCCATAATACAGCTATTTTGTAATGCATTGTTACAGGAATTTGTATAAAAGATGTATATATATATATATATATATATATATATATATATATAGTGTGTGTGTGTGTGTGTGTGTGTGTGTGTGTGTGTGTGTGTGTGTGTGTGTGTGTGTGTGTGTGTGCTCTACTTCCTGTTTCAGAGCCTTCTCTTCCTGCATGCAGATTCTAAAAATGACCCTTAGTTTCCAATATGCGTACCAAATAGGGGCCCAAATAATGAGGACATTTTATATATATATATATATATATATATATATATATATATATATATATATATATAAGTTAAGAATGGCCTCGAAGAAGAGTTATCACTGTATAATAATAACACAGATATATGTTTGGGAGCACAAGTGTCCACTAATCTGACCAGCGTGTCGTCCATGACTCCCCTGTTCGTTTACTGTCCCAGATGGCTAAACCTAGGTGCTTAATATCTATGATGAAGGTGAACTTCAGAGAACGTATCCTGGACTACCTGAGCAGTGTTCCTTTTATTCTTCGGCGGCACCGTCGCCAGCTTATATACAGATTTTGCATTGCGTATACCTATTTTCGCGAGGATATTCTAAAATGAAATGATCGTGTTGCAGAGGAGGGCGACATGGGGGACATGATGCGTCGAAGGCTGTTGGCGGCCGGCGGCGGTGGAGGAGCTTCCGTTTCCGGCAAGAAGAATTACAACCTGCTGAAGACCTCCTGGATATACCAGACCAAACAGTTCTTCAACAACAGCTCCCTCCACGGCGTCCGCTACATCGCCGAAGAGGGACGGCCTACAATCGAAAAGTGAATCATCAACAAATTTAACGCCTAATTTCCGCTGGATTACGTGGCATTTAAACCGCAAATTTGGACTTCTATGACCGTTTCCAAAACGGGCATCAAAAGTGACCTCAAGTAACAAACTCACAGTATACAAAGCCATATTAAAACCGACACGGACATACGGTATAGAACTATGGGGTTCCACCGAGGGGCTCGCATCCAGATATTCCAATCGAAAGTTCTTCATAATGACCTCAACATAGCGACAGTCGACGAAGTCGCGAAGTTCCTCAAGTTCCGTTCCCGCCTTACTCCTCATCCTAATTTGCACGTTCAGTCACTCTCCCCTATTACCGATCCATTATCCCGACCGCGACGGCTTAAAAACCACTGACCCAGAGATCACCTCGGACAGTAAGTTAAATTAAGTCAAAAAGTACCATCCATCGGGTGGTTTCTTCATCGAGACAAACACGTGAAAAATATACATGTATCAATTGTACTTATAACTGTTATTTCCTGGAATACGTGCTATTTCCCGGTCTGCGAGGGTTTTGAACACTTTTCGTATTTTTCTCGATTTATGATCCGCGATAAATCTTTCGCTTTCGGCAGGCTGATGTGGTTCGTTTTCGTGCTGTCGGGCGCCATCGTGACACTCGTCATAATCGCATCGCTCTGGGAGAAGTTCCAGACCAACCCGACGATAACCGGTCTCGACACGGACTTCCACAGCTGGGACGTCCCGTTCCCGGGCGTATCCCTCTGCCCAACGATGCCGGCCAACGCCACCCTGGTCGAGGACTACGTCAGGAGGTCTGTACACAAGTAGTATTTTCCAGTGCCGAAGAGAACTTTTTTAACTTTTCATTTACTCCAAGCTCTGTATGTACAATCGTGGAATGTTTTGTTTGTCGCTTGCTTCTCCGGATGAGGAAGCCACTTTGATGTTCATCCGGGGATCTCTAGGCCAGTGGCGTTTAAGCCACCGTTTAGGATGTAAAAGTACACACACACACACACACACACACACACACACACACACACACATATATATATATATATATATATATATATATATATATATATATATAGATAGATATATATATATATAAATATATATTTATATATATATATATATACACACGCTAGTTTGAAATTTCGTGTTCTTGTTGTCTCCTCTCGCTGGTTTGGTCTTTCGCTAGACGCGTTTCGACCGCTCGCCATCATCAGTAGAAGTGTGAGTCACATTGGCACGTGGGATGTGCTTGTGGGGCGTCCTGTCACTTATTTCACTCGTACTGTGGTGCCAGTGCAGACAGGATGCTCCACGAGAAACACACGTGTCATTGACCCGGTTCAAGACCGCTGGATTTTCAGGAAATGGGGCAAGGACTTGACCGCCGACAAGCTGGAAACTTACACTAGGTTCGTCAACGACGTGGCCAACCTCTCATACGCCACACTGCCCAGGATGGCCGCATACACGGCTGTCTCCGATCTGAAGAAGAAGGGACTGCTCAAGGACCTTCTCTTGGAGGTGAGAGTGAAATGCCGACAGTACTAATACCAAGTACTAACAGTACAGTACCTTATCTTTTAACGGGGGAAACATTTTAAAAAGCACACGACTCGGTAGTGTCAGATTCTCCATTTGGCGTACAGACTAAAACCCCTGTAGGGCCTACCGCCTACCGCGGTAATACCACCGTCGGTTTAACCTCTAGGTATCAGACCACACGCTCATAAGAAATAAATAACTGACATGCGTATAATATATTCGTTATGAGGGTCTCAAAAAAGGGTTTAATCGCAGAATAGTAAGACTGAAATTGTCTTGGAATGTTGGAAAATAGTAGGGTTTGTACCATTGATTCGTGTGTGAAATATGTTATATTTTTGTACGGGATGAGGTATTCGTCGGGACTTCAAGATCTGTATGTAGGGTAAGGCTGGAGACATAGTAGCTGGCCCACTGGTTATTTTCCTGTAATATTTTCGACTGTAAAGTTCGGATTTTGTCTATATTTGTCGGTTTGGTAGAACCCCACAGTCCAGATTGATTATATGTGTATTGTTTCATACGATAATAATTTTATTATTTGTTTAAACCTAATTTTTATCTATTGTCCAGTAATCTAAGTAGTAGTCTGTTGGCTTCTTTTTAACAGTCTTTTTAACTTTATGTGATGCTATATATAGATAATAAATTATATATATATATCACCCAACTGGATTGGCTTCTTACCTCCTCGGCCAATCTAATTTCGTTGTCGTAGCTCGCTTAATAAACTTTGTATTAGTTTCCATCTGTCAGCGGATTCCGTCACTAATGCAGTACATTTTCTGCGGTCATTTGCCACCCCAGTATAGTATTTAGTAGCATCTCTCTTTGCGCAGGTTGCATTGGCCCGGAAGTGTAATGAAATTCTTCTTCGGATTTATTGTGGTCTCTAGGAATTCATTTTTGGTTTCTCTTCTGATATTACTTGCTGTCGACGTTGCCCGGCTACCAAGTTTCTTATCAACTTACGATGTAATTCCGCCGTGGGCTTAGGCCAGACGGAAAGGGATGAATCAAGTCCTCAATTAGTCATATGGTCTCTTTCACATAAATAGTATGAAAAACGATGGTTGCTTTGAAAGTGAGTGTTGAATCAATCTATCCGGCCTGTCTTTTACCTCGTTTCGCAACCGATGGCCTTCAATCGGGTTTTCTTCGACGATAGTTTAAACATGGCTGTTCGCAATAGTATAAGATTTCTCTTTTTTCCCCCGCGTAGCTATATAATCGGTCTCCAGATCTCTCATTGGGAAATTGTACTTATTAACTTTGTCCCCTCTATAAGACTTCCTCGTATATGAAACAGTACCAAGTATAGAGTAAACTAAAGTGTAATCAATTAAGTCCTCGGGTCTTAACGAATCCCTCGATTCTGTACCAACTCTTATGTGGCCCTCTCGTGTCTACTTCCAAGGTTTCGGAACTCTTACCGGTTCCATCATCAAGGTTCCCATTATTGCTGTATATAAATTAAGTAAAAAAAAACCCGGTAGCCGGTTTATGTGTCTCTTCCTGGACAATGCAATTCTGTTTTGAATTCATATTCACATATATTTGAAATATTCCGTACACAGCCGTTTATAAATTGTTTTCTTCATGTATATACCGGACGATTAGGCTGAATTTGCTGTTATGCGCTGTCTATATTTCTCCTAAGAATTTTAGTATTAGCTTATAGATCTAAATTTTATTAAAAATAGCGAAGCAAATTCTTTACCATATATACCATATTTCTCTTACCGTAGACATATTATTACTATGATTGTAAAAAAATTGGAACAACGATTTTTACTTCCTATAAAATTTTTATTTGATTTGTTGTTTTTGATGCTTAAATTTTAAAGGGGCAGATCGGCCTGGGTTATGCCACGTAAGTACCAAAATAAGCCCTGATTTTTACTCAAATATTTTCCTTTATAGGTGGTCGAACGCTGTGAAAACCTGCTGAAGGACTGTAATTGGAAGGGGGAAAACGAAGACTGCTGTCAGAATTTCATTCCATCATTCACCGAGAACGGTTTCTGCTACTCTTTCAATACGTTGCACGTCGAAAAAACATGGCCTTGGTAAATAATTACTGCAACAATAATATTTATTAACAGAAATTGCATTCTCTATCTTTGGCTGGACGGGGCGGGGAGGGGAAACGTGATTTTCTCGCAGGGAAGAAGTATCCCTGAAGATGATTCTGTAGTTGGAAAAACCGATGGCAGAAATGAACGGGAATAATTGAGTTTAAAGAACCAGGTACCAGGCAAATTTGAGAGCGAACCTTTCACAGATGCCGACAGGACGAAAAATGAAGAAAAAACTAAAAATAAATAAATAATATATTAGTATTAACTAAAAGGAACTGTAGATCTAGAAAACTATATCTAGAAAACGAGAAAACTATAGATTAACTTCAAAATTATTATTTACCCAATGGTCTATATAGGAAGCCTCCCGAAATGGTCATCGACACCAACGTGAAGTACATCTACGAAACCGATTCAAAATGGGCTATATCATTCGACGCTCAAGACCTGGGGAATAACTCGATCGAGGTACGATCCCCAAATACGGTTTCTTTCGTTTTCCTACATTCCTACAATAATTTGATTCGTTGTATACGCCTTTTTCAAGGTGTACATTCACGCCTACGACGAACTGCCGGGCGTGGATATGGCTCCGCAACACGTTTGGAACAGGAAAGTCAACAGCGTCCACTTCGCCTCCAGAACAACGTACACAACTTGTGAGTTATTTACAATTTGAGAGACCGATATTTAATTCTAGGTCAAATTAGTGTAATTTATAGAAGATATATATATATATATATATATATATATATATATATGTATTTATAGATTTACAGATTTCGGCATGACTCGTCATATTCGGCAGCATCCTGCTCGCACGGTTACAGCACTTTTCTTCTTTGATTGCCGATATTATAGAATATTTTCTCAGGTTATCCCACCGTCAACAGTGCAGTATTAACAAAAAGCATTAATTATAAGGCGTTGAACTTCTGCTCCGGTGATTACTGTGAATATCAGAAGTTGTTGTCATTTGTATTATCTGGATGACCCTCATTTTTTCTTCTTTTGCTCTTAAAAGTGTGAACACACAATATCGAAATGTAGACCGGCATTTTGCGTTGAAATTCAAATTCGGCTTTGAGATCGGACTGATGGTAAATCGATGAATGCAAAAAGTTCCAACGGGTAATACTGAAGTATTTTTTTTCACTTTTTCTTCTGCCAATTGTTTATTAAATTTCCCTTTCAAACCTGTCCCTATACCAGCCGATGCCAGACAGTTGACGGCGAAACAGAGGAAATGCGTTTTCGAAGATGAAATCAAACTGCCAACGCATCCGAAATATTCCTACTGGGCCTGCATGTCCCACTGCAGGATGGCGTTCGCCAAAAGGAAGTGCGGGTGCGTGCCTTTCTTCTATCACAAAGTTGGTAAGGAGAAATTAAATGCATCGTATTTGTTTTTAATTTTACAATTAAGAAAAACTGGGAGTGGACCAGCTCGCGAAAAAACTATATTAAAAAATCGTAATGTAAACCACCGGCATTGTTATTGGTTATATATTTGAATAAATATCTACAACTGGCATGCGGTACTTAAATTGGACTTGATGCAGTTTAAAAATACGCAAACGATATTATTGTTCAAAACTTAGTTTTAACGATATAAAAATTTAAATTGGGACCTATTTCTGTCACAGCCCCAACCGTCCCATTCCTATTTCAATACAAGGCTATTGGAAACCGCTACAGGTAGACGTGTATAATTGATACGGAACGAGCTTCCTTCTGACAAACTAAGAATATAGTTCTATAAATTATAGACAGGGCGTGTAAGTTTTAATTAAAAGCCGGTTGTAACACTGGAAATAGTCCCAAGTGCCACTCTGGGCGCCTAGTAAATACCACAGTGTTACTAACGAATGCTACTGACGATTGCTGGAAGCCGAAACCGGTCTGGCAACAGAAAAAAGGAACGGAAAATAGCCAGGAGTGATATTTAGCTAATGGCTACACCAAAAGTAAAGAAAAATAAAGCGTTATTAATTTCCCACAATAAAGGGATATTTTTCTAAGGACGTGGCAACACTGGTTTTTAACCCCCCACCCCACTCTTCACAAATTCTCGAAATAGATCAGTAACCTTCCAAATGACCTTTTTTTTCTTCACAAATATGGATATAAACGACGTCGTATTAACGGATAAAATGATATGATATTGTTCAAAAATTAACAGTATTGAAGACCACAAGTCGCCATTTTCAGTACGCGACATAACTGTTTACAGAAAGGTAATACGGGTACAGCTAGGAAATTAGATTTCAGGTCATGAAATGATTAGGGAAAACCCAGTTTTACACAGTTATTGTCACGACGGAGTTATTTTTTAAATAGATATTGCTCCTCCCAATAAATTGTGAATATTACATTGTATTTTGTTTTCACCATTTCAACCCAATACAGGGAACCATGGCTGTTAATAAACTATTAAATTCAATTAATTAACAATATCTGTTCCTAAGGTTATTCTTAAAATTGTAAAAGTTTCAATTTAAATGATTTAATATAGCACAAATAATTTAATGATTTTATAATAGATCTTGGTTAAGTTATTTACAATTATAATCATTATATATTACACAATAAAATGTGTGTACATCACCCATTTTATAATAGAATCATGACATTAATTAATTTATATATATGTTAATTTAAATTTTCTTTAACTTTAATTAATTTGTATTCTGTTTTAACTTTTTTCAGAGGGTTTTCCTTACTGTGATGTAGAAGGCCTAGCATGCCTTTCAGATTACTCAAGTAAGTTACTTGCCAATAGTTATTTTTATTAAGTACATTGAATTATTATTGTATCAGTATTAGTTTTCTTACTCTTATTAATAATATATTACCACAAATGATTTCATGTGCTTAATGATTGCAGGTGAACTTCTCACAACAATGAACTGTCCATGCATGTTGGGTTGCATGAACGTTGTGTATGAAGTTGAAAAAGTTACAGATGTCAGTTCGTAAGTTCAGCTCAAATTATATTTCAAATTGATTATAATAAAAAAGTATTATTTTGCTGACATGAATGACATGAGGTCATTTAGATTAAATTTAACACGACATGAAGGTTTTACATGTTTATTATAATTCTATCTGAATTTTGATCTTCTCTGTTTAAATCTAAAGCAACATCAAATATAACATAAATGTTTTATTTCTTTTGCACATTGTAACTTCAGTAAGGTTCATTAAGGTAACTTCATTAAGATTAAAAATAAAAAACTGTAGCTAAGTATTTTCACAGCGCAATAAATCTTTTTTTTATCTCTGAGCTTCTCATCCATTCTATAATTCATTCTGTGTACTGTTTACATCATATTACTACTTTAATATTCATAACAAAAATTTAACTATAATTTGAATAATATATTTTTTAATATTGTTAAATAATAATTTTTTGTTAATTTAATATTTTTACTTATTCCTAATGTTTTATTTAATTGCAGAGACCGTAATGAACCACTCGAAGTTGGATTTGTCTCCTGGCCTATGATACAGTATAAGAGGGAAGTGCTTTTTGGTTGGGTCGATCTTTTGGGTAATTATTATATATATTTTAAACCAATAAATGTTATATAAAGTGCCAAAAATGTAAGGTCACTTGGAGAAGAATACCAAACCTTCCCTTTAGAATGGTTAGGAAGAAGGAATTTATTTTAAAGCAGCCATTTAAATCTCATAAAGCAATTAATGGATAACTTTACTTTAATTACCGTTAAAGATGTAGTTAAATTAAGAATTTAATTTAAATTAATTTAATTAAATTCTTAATTTAACTGCAATATAAGTAAATGTCTTTTTTCAAGAAACATTATAGTAATAATTTTATTATACTCATTATAACCTAAATAAAGTTTTTAAACAGCATATAACATATTCATGATGACCACCGTCAAATAAATGAAATGGAATCAATTTTAAAAAAGTGTGATATAATAATTAAGGCAGTGGAAATAAGGGGAAGGTAAATGAAATTTATGTCTAAAAATTAAATAAAACTATTAATGTGAAAATGTCATTCCTTTATGGGTTTCAATGATTCCCCCATACAATCTGACTGGTATTTTACATTTTCATTTCACGATAACCATTATTTAAAGTTTGAATTGTATATTTTTACGTTGCCATTACATATCGTTTTACCAAACCATTAATGAATTGTTCATGAGCCACTCTCAATCAATCCAAAGTTGAAATTAAATGATAATTTATTCTGCCACCAGGTGAAAGTGCATATATATTTGTGTATGTAACACATTTAATAAATAAACATATTCATCGATATATTCAGTATAAATATGTTTATATATTCTAAACAAATAAGAAGGGGCTGAAAAATCATTTTGAATAATATTCCAATTTTATGTTTTGGTTTCTGTTATTTATGCTCTTAAGCGCAATGCTTCTATTTTATCCCATGCCTTAATAATTAATTATACCCAAAATAAAGTATATTTATTTTTGACCTCGGAAATTTCTTTTCTCTGTTTATTTATTGTAAAGTCAGAGAGGAGAGAGATTCAACAAATAGGATGATGTTTTTAATTATAAATTGCTTTTTTTCCCGCAGTGTCCTTCGGAGGTATAGCTGGTCTTTTTCTCGGGTTCAGCCTCCTGAGCGGTGTCGAAGTCGTCTACTTCTTCACACTGAGAGCCTGCTGCATGGTGTACAGGCAGAGGGATACGCTCGAGAAACTCCAGGATGAAGAGGGTAACAGGAAGAGCCGGGATATCGACATAAGCCTCGTGCCCAAGTTCCTCAGGCCCAAGGAAGAGACCGATGCCAGTCCGGCAATGCAGCCACAATTTTCTGCCCCTCAAGGTAATAACAAAATTAAATTTTAAATTGACCAAAATTGTCATGGCTCGATCTCAGGATAAAACATTTACTATATTTACAAAATAATTTTATTACTAGAACTTAGGTCATGTCTTAATGAATACAAATACTACACTAACATAAATTGTGTGTATATATTAATTATTAATGTGTTGTCTCTTAATTAACACTAATACTTTATTAACATAAATTGTTTTATATACAAGTATATTTTTTTAAATATATTTATAGATACTTCTATTATGCAAACCAGAAACAAAGTATAATGAAGGGATGATAACCAATTTATTATTTGAATACATAAACCGATTGATATATTTAGAGCACAAATATATCTCTGTATTTACATTTATCTCAGACTAATGCTTGACCAAAATTATAGGTACTTGATAGGTGATTATTCTAGTTTTTATTTATATATTAACAACAAATTGATGAAGCCTTTTTTTCTTGTATTTTTTATTATGTTGATGCAGTTTCATCATTTTCTGTTCTTTCTATGAATGCAAAAATATTATATTATTCTTTTGATTTTTTTTAAGAAGTGTATTGTGATAGTTTGTAGGTTGTCCGCTCGATGGCAAAGTCGGCCATCTTGGATTTGCGGCATTATCATTTGAACTACAAAATGGCCGCTCTTTGAAAAAACTTTAGTTTCGTTTATTCCTCGTAGTTGGTATTAACATTATTTCTAGGTGAGGCATCGAATTTATAATTTATCCGCATTTGTCTTTTTAACACTAACGCATGATCCTGCAATTTGAAGAAAACAAAATGGCGTTCCTGTTGTTTCCTGATTGCATTCAATGTTCTGTAATTTTTGGATATAAACCGACCAAGATAAGCCAAATTTAAAAGAAAAAATTAAATTTTAACCTCATTCCTTGTAAGTAGGTACTATGTGGACTGATACAATGTCAATTTTAAACATTATTTTAGTTCTATTAAAATAACCTTGTTCCAATCTAGTTTTCATCATCCATTAGCCTTTACTGAGTATTTCAACAGCAAAGTAACAATTGAAAAGTGAATTGGTTCATAAATATTACGTTTAATATCAGTCGTATAAATGTTGTATGTATGTATGTGTTTGTTATGAATATGTATGTTATTCTCTGTGCACACTTTGTTCTTTTTACAATTTCATTTCAATTCAATAATATACCTCCAGACTGTTGTACTGTTGAGACTAATCTAAACTACTAATGTATATCTATTTAAGAAAGAAAAAAATGGCATTTCTGTTCCTTGATTATATTTAATATTCTCTAATTTTTGTGAATACCACAATTGGCTTTAGATTTTATTTTTTTTATTAGGTTTATAAAATTATTCCTTTTGTACAATGATTCAGTGGTTAGATTGTCTTTAGACAATTCTGGTATTCACGAAATTGACTATTGAATGTAATCGTGAAATAAAAGAAATGCAATTTTTTTTTCTTTAAATATGTATACATGTTTAACTGTTTAATACATGATTAACATACACAAATAACTGGAAATATTCTAGAATATTAGGCTGAAGCAAACCCTAACAGACCAATTGAATTGTCAGATATGCTGAAATTTATTTTTTCTCTCTTTTAAGGTAAGAACTTCAACAACTTCTTGATTGGGGCTGCTGGAATCGGGAAAGGAATCGGAGGAGGAGCGGGAGGTGGTGGATTGATCGGTCGAGCCCTACCAGATTTACCGTTGAGGAACCCTAGGGCAATGGACAGTCCGTTAACACATAGAACTCGGCCATTCGTGATACAGCAGCAAAGCAGGCAGCCAGCCGCCAGGAGGTATAACAGGAGTGTCCCGATTGGTAGTATACCGTTCTTGAATTGAAAAGACGGATATACAGTTTGCCCCCTGTTCCTTACTCTAATGTATCCACTATTACATGTTTGTCATAGGGCCCAAAATCGTGCTTTAATTAAGGTTTGAAGTATTCTGTTCGGTTCAAACAAGAAGTATACTTAATAAAGGTTTAAATTCTGAAGAGCTCTCAGAATAGTTCTTCTCTCTGAATAGTTCTTTTTTAAATTACAACTCAACAGAGAGATATATTCCCAGATAACAGTAAAAAGCAGTAACTTCATTATTTTTTTATTTGATTCTCACTTCTGGTTGGCATTTGTGAGAGTACTTCTCTCTAGACTGCTCCTGGCGACTGGTTCATTAATCTTTTGTTCTGAATTGAATACCTAAGAACAGTGACTAAACAGGTACAATAAATCTTCATCTAATATTTGAGTTTCTCATCCATTCTGTAACTGTGTACCATTTAACTACTTCATACTGTAACAACAGCAAAGAGGGCAGTTTGCTTTGAGGTTATATAACAGGCAGTATGCTTTACTTTTTTTTAACATAATTTGTTTGTCGTGCAATTTTACCTGCCACCAAAAATGCACGCATGCATGCATGGATTTTTAAATTTAAAATGTGCTAATATACTGGACCCATTTTCACATTTATCTGTCCCTTTTGAGCTGTTCATTGCAGAGCTCGAAATCACGCTTCAAATTAAGGTTTTGAAATATTTTGTTCTGTTTGAGCAAGAAATATACATAAAGAACCATCACATTTAAAATAGATGTTTGTTTTCTTTTTCAAATTATAACTCAGTAGGGGTATGTGTACAAATAAAAACAGTAAGTAGGTATTTTCACTGTACAATAAATCTTTTTATTTTCTTCAATATTCTCATATATTCTGTAGCAGGAATTTACCCATTGGCAGTATACCATTGCTGATTTCAAAGTACGCATTTAGTGTGCTAAGTCACTTCAATATTGTTTTGAAATATCTTGTTCAGTTCAACAAAAGGTGTACTTAATGAAGATTTTAGTTCTGAGTAGCTCTCATCAAGAACTTCATGAATGCTGAATGCTTCATTCAGCATTCTACATTCTGTATATATGGAAAAAATAACCCCCCAACACTATCTAGACCTGTTTCCAGTGTTATCTTCTTTCTGTCTGGAAATTTGAAATTAATTCATTTTCCTAAAACACCTAGCTTTTTGTATAAAACTTTGTGTAAAATATATTATCTACACGCATACATTGGATTACTTAATTTATCTATCGATCAAATGTTAATAGAGTTGTGTCACTAAAAATTTAACACAGTTATTAAGGAGTTATTTTAATACTGAAACATTACTATGTTGTTGTCTTTTCTTATAACATTATTATATATTGTGCTCTCTGATTTATTTATGTGCAAATTAAATACACTATTGCTTCAGAAGAACTTTGCATTTCTAGGATATATACAATATATCCTATAACTTATCCTGGTGTATTTATACCTAACCACATATTTAAAGGCCAATTGTTTCCAACGCTTTATTATTATTGAAATAAATTCTAATTTTCTGTGCAATAATTTGAACTAATAAATGTGTTAACTTTCAATTAAAGTGGATAGTCATTAACCTTACAACAAATTGAAAGTATCAATACTGTTACAACAGAATTATCATCTATTGTAATTGTCCATGGCCTCTAGTCAACTCTTCAATTGTAATTAATTTATAGATTTTAATTTATTATTATTATTTCTCTTTATTTTCTTCCAAGGAGGTATCCTGTGATCTGTTCTCTTTATTTGTAAAGTGCAAATATTATTTTTGGTTTATGTGACATTAGTGAAATTTAAAAATTCTAATTGTTTTTTATTTGGTTTTAGTTTAGACCTTTTTAGACAGCAATACCAGACATATTTCATTCCTGGCTCCATGTATAGGGGTGATTAGTGAAACTTCAACTTTGTGGCCACTCGTTATTAGGTAAGTCATCATATTATTTATCGAAACAAAAAAATATTTATTCAAATTTCTGATAAAAATTGCACAAAGCAAATGAAACCCAACTGCAGATTATTAATCTGATATATTTCCTCAATTCAAGTAGTGAAACTTGTAGGAAAATAATAATTTCTTTCAAAGGACAACAGAGGATAAGAAATAAATGAAAGTCAAAAATGCTTCTCGAAATATATTTAAAGAACCGACGGACATACAATTATAAAGCTTCATAATCCGGGGACAGGCGGGGATTCATCATCGTGTTTCTCGTTCAAAGTAAAAAAAGCACAGTCCGTCGGTTTCCTGGAAAATGTGTTTCCTTAGTATTCCTCGGCTCCTTCTCCTTCGCCCTCCACGGAGTCCATGCCAACCTCTTCGTAGTCCTTCTCGAGAGCGGCCAAGTCCTCACGCGCTTCAGAAAATTCGCCCTCCTCCATGCCCTCGCCGACGTACCAGTGGACGAAGGCTCGCTTGGCGTACATGAGATCGAACTTGTGGTCGAGCCTAGCCCAAGCCTCGGCTATGGCGGTCGTGTTGGAGAGCATGCATACGGCGCGCTGTACCTTGGCGAGGTCGCCGCCGGGTACGACTGTCGGCGGCTGGTAGTTGATGCCGACTTTGAAGCCGGTCGGACACCAGTCGACGAACTGTATCGTCCTCTTGGTCTTGATCTGGGCGATGGCAGCGTTCACGTCCTTGGGTACGACGTCGCCCCTGTACAGCATGCAGCACGCCATGTACTTGCCGTGGCGGGGGTCGCACTTGACCATCTGGTTGGCCGGCTCGAAACAGGCGTTTGTTATCTCCATGACGGAGAGCTGTTCGTGGTACGCCTTTTCGGCGGAGATGACCGGTGCGTATGTCACTAGCGGGAAGTGGATCCTCGGGTACGGCACTAGGTTGGTCTGGAATTCGGTGAGGTCGACATTCAGAGCGCCGTCGAACCTGAGCGACGCGGTGATCGACGAGACGATCTGGCCGATGAGCCTGTTCAGGTTGGTGTATGTCGGCCTCTCGATGTCCAAGTTGCGGCGACATATGTCGTAGATGGCCTCATTGTCGACCATGAAAGCGCAGTCAGAGTGCTCAAGTGTGGTGTGAGTAGTCAGAATTGAGTTGTACGGTTCGACTACGGCTGTTGATACCTACACCAGATAAACGGTATATAAAATCTGTCTTTACACTAAATTCATAATACAAAGAGCCTCAGTGGCTCAGGGTGTTAAGCTTTGGGACCCAGAGGTTTGTAACTTTAGTATATAAGGGCCAATGATAAATAAGAGCTCGCATAATTGTGCTATATAATCGATAGAAAAAAAATATGCTGTAATTCATTTTTAATGAAGGGGGTTATCCTCTTCTCATTTCTGGTAGATTTTACTCGTGATAATTATTTTCCGAGAGAGTATTTTCCAAATACTACGTAAGCATTTCATAATTTTAACAATAACTTTAAGATAATACAGCAATTATTTTCATTATATTTCCTGATAAATCCATTGAGACAACCCAATTAATAACGGTAGGCTATTTTTTAATGTATCGAAAGGACACTGAATGTTCCTCTGTATAACTTTCTAACAAATTTCTGTTTTAGGTACCTGAGGTGCAGGATAGATGGCGAACTCCAGTTTGCTCTTCTTTCCGTAATCGACGGAGAGACGTTCCATCAGAAGGGAAGTGAAACCAGAACCAGTACCACCGCCGAAGGAGTGGAAGATCAAGAAGCCTTGGAGTCCTGTAAAACAAGCATTCAGCACTCAGTTGAATGTAAGTAATACAATTTCTTCTCTTTTTTTTCCAGTATTTTATCTAGATTAACCCTAGGCTTTACATATCTCCTAACAAAACTTAGTCTGAACTCCCTGGATGCCAGCCCAAAATGTATTAATTTTTAAAATTTCTTTTATATACCCACAATAACTTAATGTGACTACAGATTAGTTTTAGTCATTAAAAATATTTTCCCACAAAATAAAAATAAATTCGGCCTTGAAGCATTTATAGAATACGCACATCAGGTGTCTGGTTTGTAGGGTCAAAGCCGGCTATATCAAATTTAAATCTGTACACTCAACAATGAGCCAGAATAGAGGAAAGTATGATGTAGTCAAGTCAAGCTATATAGCTTGTTTTTTGTTAAAACTGACCTGTGCATTGGTCGGCGAGTTTCCTAATCCTGTCGAGGACAATATCAACGATTTCCTTTCCAATTGTGTAGTGGCCTCGTGCGTAGTTGTTAGCTGCATCTTCTTTGCCCGTTATCAGCTGTTCAGGGTGAAATAGCTGCCTGTACGTACCTGTCCTAACCTCATCTGCAATTGTAAACAGAATAAAAAAAAATGATTAGTTAATTTTACCAAAAAAAAAGCATCAAAATCCTGACATTAAGATGATTATTAGTATTAATCTTTTCTTTTATATCACAACTGAATGCCAGCACTTGTTTGTTGATATATCTGTTATTAGTTTGGTTATCCCAAGAAATTTGATCAGTTCTGATCATTGTCAGATAAATTTCTTTCTTTTTTTATACATCTTTGCATATCATTAGAATGTCTTCCACCATTAGATATTTCTTACATCTTGTACATACTGGCATTTTGTTTGCAGTTCCTATAAGGCATGATCTTAACCCGTTTATTACAACCTCACAGCATTTATCTGTGGTTTTTTTTACTTTAAGACGAATAATAAAAAAGGGAGAATAATACAATCGAAATTTAAAAATAGAATTCAGTAATAAAAGGTTAATTTCAATGAAATTAAGTACGTTCAAAACATGTTGCTAGGCCATCCTTTTTACTAGGCGGCTTGTCATACATCCACAGTTCTGTCTAATTTTTACACCAAGTATGAATAACAAAAGGCGAGCAGTATAAATTGAAACCCAAAAATTAAATTCAGGGAATAAAATGTCTTCGCATTAAGTACGTCCAAGGACAAATGAGTGATGGTTTCTAAAACCAGAACTTGAATTATCACTAACTTCAACCTCAGTTAGTGAGGGTTGACCCCTATCGTTCGATAAGCAGGATCTTTTGATAAGCTGTTTTGTAATAATTTCTTCTGACGTGATATATATTTATACTGACCGACGACAGTAGGTTCGAGATCGACGAAGACGGCCCTGGGTACGTGCTTGCCGGCTCCCGTCTCTGAGAAGAAAGTGTTGAAGCTGTCGTCCCCACCGCCGACAGTCTTGTCTGACGGCATCTGGCCGTCAGGCTGGATCCCATGTTCAAGGCAGTAGAGCTCCCAGCAAGCGTTGCCGATCTGCACTCCAGCCTGACCAACGTGGATAGAAATACACTCACGCTGAAACAGAAAACAATCGACACTGGAATTATACAGAAGGGAAGATTACACTTGTTAACTGGATAGGTTGGACTTTAAGATGATCCAGGCGCATTTTTGGTCGTTAATAACTGTCACTTAATTAGTTAATATGATAGCATTGTATTGCAACATTTTCAAATGTGTTTGACACCCAAGGATACGAGTATTGCGATACGTACTTCTTACTACGAGCTCAAGAAATAAGAGATACTATAACTTCTATTTAAAATAAAATATACAGCGAGTACCTGACCCGAGAACAGTGTTCAACAGACAGACGTTTATTTTGAAGTCGTAAACAAGTTGTAGGAGTAGATCCAAAGAAGTTTATGGTTGGGGCCATTTCTTTATTAACTTTTATTTCTCCTAGGGTTTAGTAGGAGCTAAGGCATAGTCGGTATGTGAATTCGGCTCGCTTGGAATCCAACTAACTTTAAACTGTTTGAAACCTACATCTCAACAAGTTTTATATGTAAATGTACAATAACCTCTCCCAGCAACCCAAGTCCAAGAATTCACTACCAGGTAGCACTACCCACAGGTTGAAAGACCCTCTATTCCAATGTGATAATTATTATCGATTTACAGTTTTCCCGTTTTTTATTTAATGGTAAAATAAAAGTTAAAATAGAAGCACAATTCAAACTACATATAGGAATAGCAGGAAGATCAGATGGAGGCTTGGTCCGATACGCGATTCTATATCAAACTTATACAATCTGGAATATTCAGATATTGTTTTGCTACCAGTAAAAGTTATATCTGAAACTGGCGGGGCGAGATAATATTTATCTTCACATAAATACAATCCAGATAATAAACTGTAAGGCAAAAAAATTTGTTCCAACATTCGAAACATTCTAAAATTATTATTACTTATTACTTTATAAAACAAAAAGTTTATTTGTCCAATTGAATGATTATATTCAGTGTACTTTAAAAAAGACAATGACTCAGAAGGTGATGTCAACAACATGATGGTGATGACACACTCGTGTCAGGAATGACTACACCCACTTTTAAGCGGTCCCAATTCGCCATCACAAAACAACTCCTACTCTATACTCTTACTCCAGTGTGACTAGTTTTGGTCGAAATTGACCCAAGGATTTCTTCCAATTGAGAAAAAGGAGGCGGTGGCAACAATCATTGTATTGAAGGTGTTTAACGACAGTCGCCTGAGACAAGGACGTCACGATGGAGAAATTGACACTGAGCCAATTTTTATCAGCCTAACCTACATTCTTAACTCACCCACTAATACTGTTATAAACCCAGCTTCGTTCTGTCATTTAACAGAAATAATTACTAATGCACACAATTTGCACAGAAACCTTCTTGAATTTTTAATCTGCAAAGTTTTAAATTTTCCCAATAAATCCACATTAATTTTATACTAAAAAAATTTAATAGTTTTATTCCCGCTTATTCCAGCCAATTTTTAAATAAAGAAATATATTTCAGAATCAGAATTTCAGATCTTATCTTTAATTATCCGAAGGCATAATTGGAAATATGCATTCATCAACGATGATGTAATTTCTAATTATAATTTAACGTTAACCAATTAAGGATTTTTTTATATATTAATAACCTTCTATCTATCACAAGAGATAACCCAATATGTTCAATTCATTTTTTCATCCCATCTTATGTATAAACTTTATCACATATTTTTTTATATCGGTAACAAAAAATGCTAATCGCAATAATGAGAAAATTTTATATGCATGAAATAATGAGCATATTTTCTGGATGACCTGCTTTAGAGATTGAATGAAAATTTGTTTTTCAACAGGATCTTCTCCCATATCCCCGCCACCATTACCTGAACAGGTTACGTTCTCACCTCGGCTATTGCATAATATCAGATCTGGTCTTAGCAAGTTTTTTTCTCGGGGACATCGATCGATAATATGCAGAATTTATACATGCAAATTGTACAAGTACATGTGCACATTTTGAGGCGGAAAACATGCAATTTGAGGCCGCGCCTCGAAAATCTCACGATGTTACACCATATTTGTTCATGGAAGGATAGAAGAATTTAATTTCTGGGACATGATTTAAAACATGCAGAGTGTTTAGGACTGGTCTGTTAACAGTGTGCAGCACTGTAATGGTTTTTTTCCCAAAATAATTTCTACTGTAGTTATTATCTCCTGCCGTTTTTTAACTGATATTTTCTTATAGCTATTGCAAGTTTCTTGCAGGGAGAAAAAAGTAAATAGGATGTTGCCGGTTCCCCCATTAACCGGAAACCTTGAAACTGGACTTTAGGGGCGTCAACAGGTTAAACAGGTTATTTTTCGGGTTAAAACGCGAGACTGAAAATGCGAATTGGCGACCGAAAAACGCGTGTGAAATTTCGAGAAAAATATTTCATGGTAGATGCGCACTAATTTTATAGGTTATGCGTTCTACACGTAGGCGTACCTCGAGGGATGGGGGGGGGGAAATCAATCGAATAAAACCGATATGTTAATTGCACACTGTAATATGTCGTCTTTTCACTCGTGGGGATAGTTTCGATAAATTTCGAATCAATGCTCAATGTCGACCGACGCTTAGGGAGAGCATTTCGAAGGTTCGAGAGCATTGTTGAGGTTAAGAGTTGGGGCGAAATTGGTACTCACCATTTTCGAAGGCGATGCTCACAGGTCCACCGGACTAGAGAAAAAGAAACAGTTGATTTTTTTCAGTTAAAAGTTAAAATGTTCAGCGAACACCGTCAATCGGAGCTGGCAATGTTGCTCGAGTCGACGGACGTCACGGAATGGAGGAGTCGTGTCTACGCCCCGCCCTATATATATCCCCCCGGCCGGCGAAAATCGATCTCCCCGGGGAGGAAAAAAAGAGGAAAATCAGGGTTTTACCCCCGAAATTTTCGACGGGGGGGTCCAACCCGTCAATTCGGCGCCGTTTTACGATTTTTGCAGGCATTTTTCCCGGCGGAAAATTGGCAAAAACCGAACGCCTATTTGACTCGAGCGGTGGCCGCAATGCGCCAAATCGATAATCGCGGGAGACGCGTCCGCCAGAAAAAGTAGTTCCCTCGCCCCGCCCGTCTCAATCTCCCTTGGGCTGTTCGACGGGCCATTTTTTTATTATTCTATTCCATTAGATGAAATTCAGAATTATGAAATATAAATTACACTCAGAATTACACCTAAAGCCGCTAATATATATCCGATCGGCCAGTCCTAAATTTCTTACTGACAACTTGCTCCGGGTTTAATTTATACGAAAAATATTTATTCCTTCTAATTACGAACCAAAAAACCAGAATTCGGAAAATAGGACTCTCCACAATACAATAGTAGTCATGTACTGTACAAATTCGCCCAATAACAAATACAGGTTATTTATACGCATACAGATTTATATACATAAAATTATACTGATGAGGCTGAAATTAAATTCAATTCAATTTTTTGTGGCACGAATCCGATACTTCACTGCAACATGTAAATTGTTTAGGTCTTGGACAGTATATCCTTGACATAGTATTACCGATCTCAATTTTCTTGGAAGGTCTAGTTATAAGTTATTATGTGTTAAAATATCTTTACAAATGAAGAGAAAAAGAAAAAGAAATGTTGTTCTTAACTGCGCTTATATAATCTTTTTTTTTGCTCTATTAACTCTCGGGAAGGTCGAAGTTCTCAGTTAACTTAACGAGACAATGAATAAGTTTGAGGGCCTGCTCAACATGTGCTGCTTAACGAGCCATTTCTCGTTTAAATAATGATCTCTAAAAAGAAAGAAAAAATTGAATTACAAATTGAATATTTTTCGGCCCCTTCGGGTCCGAACAACTGAGCGATTTTACTATTCATATTTTGTAAATTCAGAATAATCCAAACTTATATGTCCCAGAGCCTAATAAGAAATGTTTTTTGCAGAATCCGATCCTTGAATATTTCATCAGCCATCGATCGGCGAAAAACCATCACCGACAAACAGGCAATGGCGGAAAGCAAGTCTCAATATAGAACAGCAAAGGCGCACAGAAACGCTAGGTATGAAGTACACATATTTATAATGTGAATAGTTATTTTACAAGCTTTGAAAACCATAACTTTATGGGCAGGTTGAGAAAATTGAAAACTCGCTGGTCCAACTGTATCTGCCCTGAATGGAGATTATATTGAAAAATAACAATAAATTTTAGGTTTTTTATATAATGCAGGGGAAAAGAGATGTACAATCGAATATCTATTAAATAATATATCTAGATCTTTTGGGAATCTATAAGAGGAAGTTGAAAGTTTCAATCTCCAGAAATATAATTAACCCTAATTTGTTTCCCCCGAAAAAACAGTTTCTGCTAAAACAAGATAAGTTTTACAAATAGAAATTTGGTGAGTAAACACGTGTATATAACTATAAAATAAATGAAGAAAAAAATTTTTTTTTTTTTCGGTTGAAAAATATTTCTCCCACTTTATATAAATATGTACATTGGTATATAGTGTAATACCAAAACAAAGAAAAGAAATTCGTGTTTACCTATCACATCGTGTTGGCATACCTATTACTACTTAATTATTGTAGCTTTGCATCTGTCTATCATAAAACAATATGGCGGTAGACCGCCATATCCAGATGACTAATACTGTTTTTCAGATGACTAATACTGCCGGCTTGTAAATACATTACAGCCTATATTCATACCAGTTTAACACACTTGTTATGTGGTTTGCGAGGGGTTGGAATACCGTAGATTTCGTGGTGTTTCTGTCTCCTCTCGCCGGTCTGGTCTTTTGCTAGACCGGTTTCGGCCGCTCGCCATCTTCAGTAGCGGTGTCGGTCACAGACAGTACAAGTGACAATGACACAGTGCAGTGAGGACGCCCGAAAAACATCCAAAGTGCCAACAGTGACTAACACCGCTACTGAAGATGGCGAGCGGCCATAAAGGTATGAAAAAGAAAATGCTATGAATTTGAAAATAGGAATAATTATATTTAAGAGAAAAAGGTGTTGGTAAAATAAACTTTATTTACTCTATACATGTATTTATATTTCTATATGCATTATAGGGTAAATAATGCATGTTGTTTACTGCAATTTTCTGCATTGCTGGGCTCAGACAATGCAGTTTATTGGCAATGGAAAAAGGAGTGGCGTACCTCATCGATCGAGTGAAACTTGACGGCTCCGGTCGTGCTATGAATACGGCCTTGTTATATCTATATTTATAACTTATTTCCAATAAATTCCAGACCGCACCTACTGACGGCGGCGAGAAGCCGGTCCGAGAGATGTGGCGATATTCCAGACCGAGATAAAAAAGGTATCATATTTATTTATTTT
Organism: Lethocerus indicus; assembly: GCA_019843655.1. Taxonomy (NCBI): domain Eukaryota; kingdom Metazoa; phylum Arthropoda; class Insecta; order Hemiptera; family Belostomatidae; genus Lethocerus; species Lethocerus indicus. Next base: position 8,468,621 of record JACDQD010000001.1, read on the forward strand.
TATAACTGACCCCAATAATTCGTGTTGAAACCGGTTGAAAGTTGATGTTCAACACTACTTATCTTAATCAAATTAAAATATTTAAAAACAATCGCTATCTTATAAGTTTTCATAATTCTTCTAATTGGTTAGATTAATGAATTTAGAAACCTAGAGTACAATGGACTTTCTGATAGTGTTAAACTCCAGCTTATAGATTCATTAATAAACGTTTCGGTACTTCTGTTTCGTTTGAATAATTTTAATTACTCCCCCCTCCCTCTCTCTTCTAGTTGGTATTGATTAGGTTCACTGACCGGTTGTTATATAAAAAAAAATGGGCCATTTGAAGCGCTATTCGGGCGATTGAACCGCTGCGATCGAAGAGGCTGTGGCAAATTGGGCATTCGGCGTGAAATTGTACGTGCTGTACAATAATTGAGCCTTGCTGCAATATTTTTTAAAAATTAAAATATGAGATTATTTTGGTTATAAATTCAAAAAGTAGAGATAGAGACAATGGTGGAAAATGAAATAAACTATATTTTTTCTGACAGTATGAGGCTACTTGATTATTTGAATAATCAGATGGGCTGATTATTTGATATCTGGCTGAGCATTTTATGATAGTCCTTCTAGAGTGGTCTGTGCTAACTTTTATTAGCAGTTTTACTTTTTATTTACAAGCAGGACGATACAAATTGCTACAATAGATCTAAACTGTATTTAAACAATAAATTATCACTGTACATCACTATACTGGAACCAATCTGTTAGGCCCGACCATAGAATATTAAAATATACATTTATGAGAATAACTACAGACCTTTACAGTCTACAGGTACAGACTAACTGAGTACAGGTCTTTGAGTCCCCTCTGGTAAGTGACCTTGCCATACAAAAATTAAATGAAATTCCACTCGAGTTGCACAATGTTCTAATCCCAATGGTCCAAACCCTACTAACTGATTTAAACATAAGAGAAAAAAGCCAACATGAAATAAAACATTCACTCTATGTTAAAATATAATAATTAGAAACAGAAAATAATTTGGTCTTAAACCTACTGCCGGTAATGGCTTTTAGCCAAAGTATATAAGCTGCCCAAAGAAATGGATAATTTCCTAATTATGGGATTATATACCTGCAGAGGACTATTATTTTTCTTGAGTCTTTTTTTCTCAAACCTTATTGATCTGAAGTACATAATCTGCAGTATGTATATATATATATATATATATATATATATATATATATATATATCACCATCCTGTCATGGTAGTACCTCATTATATTAATGTTTTACCAAGCCTAACCGAAGGCAAGATATCCCCTAAACCCAATTTATATATGAGGTGGTTAAGTGTGTTCCGGGCTTCAATTTAAAAATCCATTTCGTTTGTGGCTTTCCCAATCCACATAAAATACAAGAATATTACTGTGTATATTAGAAGAGAAATACATTATTTCTATTTGTAGATTTCGTGTGTTTCTGTCTCCTCTCGCCAGTTTGGTCTTTTGCTAGACCGGTTCCGGCGGCTCGCCATCTTCAGTAGCGGTGTTAGTCACTTCGGGCGTTTTTTTTGGGAAGAGAAATATAATTTATGTCTATTTGGTTTGTTGGAGTGCTGTGAGGTCGGCCCCGCTGGAGGTAGACCGTCTCCAGTTGTATCGATCGGCGGTACGTCCACCGAAATCAGCCCCCTTAGTAACCGCCCGGGATGCCATATCTATTCCGCAGTTCCAGCCCTGGACGTCCGATTCGACGATCGGGGAGTCGCGCTCGCAGAGAAACAAAGTTATTTGTATCTATGCACCTCTTAAGTTCACAGTGGTAAGCATTGTCGTCATAATTCAATGCGTTTATGGAACGCCTTCCGTCCATAAAACAATATATACTATACCAAACACTATATGAACTACTTACATTACTGGGTACCCTCTGCTTATGATCTTTGTATTGGTACTCTTCAATATGAGTAAGGATAAATTTAAAACCGTCGATTTCGTTTGTTTCTGTCTCCTCTCGCTGGTTTGGTCTTTTGCTAGACCGGTTTTGGCTGTGCGCCATCTTCAGTAGCGGTGTTAGTAGGTTAGGTTAGGTTAACCCAACGTAACGTAAGCACAAGTGACTGTGACAGTGCAGTGAGAATGCCCAAAAAAAACCAAAGTGCCAAAAGTCTTCAGTAGCGGTGTTACTCACTTTTGGCACTTCGAATGTTTTCGTGCATCCTACTGTCACTTGTCACAGCAGAAACCGGTCTAGCAAAAGACCAAACCAGAAACACACGAAATTTACGGGACTTATTTTGTTTTGAATTCAAAGCCGACACAAAAACAAATTTCATTATTTAAATCAATATAATGTCCATTAATAGATTAATTGTACTGGCATTTCATGACACTATGGTACAATATTAAAATTTAATCTATACATTATTTAATTTTTAACTTTACTATTAACTATTTAATAATTTAATAAATAAGAACTATTTAATAAGTTCTTAATGTATTTAATTATTAATTGCATTCATATTATTAAATTAAATCAGTCTATTACACTTCATAGTATGTTATTAAGGTATAATATTAAAATACATACCATTAATGATGTATTTAATATTTAAAATGTCTATATAATTAATTAATTATGTCAATCATGATAACGAATTATTATAGAGTATATAATCTACAGTTCTGAAGGTATAATATTCAAATATAATTCATAAGCTATCCCATTAATATTTTAAGTATTTTATATAACTAATTATTATTTTCAATCATTATTAGTATCAACTTTCAGGTTATTCTAGAGAACTATTCATATTTCATCTGTTAATTATTTCTTTTTTTAAAATCATTACATAGTAATTAATAATATTTGTGTAATTGATTTAAAACATAAAATTATGTGTGAGTAGACAATATCTTGTTGTTAAATGTCTCATTGTATTAGATTTAATTTTATTAAGGTATAATGTTAAAATATCTTTTATTTAATTTTTAAATTTATAATCTCAATTGTAATATTAAATATTTCAGTGTTTTTTCAGAATCTTCTCAAATTATTGAGGAATCATATTCAAGTATAATCTATTAATTATCTATTCAATATTTTAAGTTTTTATATATTTCATTGGCACTTTCAATCATAATATTAAATCTGCCATTGTATCCACATCTCAGGCTATTATGGAATAATATTAGGATTTAGTCCATACATTAAGTAATTATTTAATACTTACTAAAATTTTAATAACTGGTCATAATATTGAATATATTATTTAAATTTTAATCTTACAGTATATATTCACCGTATACCTATAATACGTATATAATATTTTACATGTAAAAATTATTAATAATATCATTTAAGAAACGTTTTTCTTGCAGACAAAGCCAAAGCTATGACTACGCACATCGCCTATCCGAAGGAACTTCTCAACAATGAGAGTCACTGTTGGCACTTTGGATGTTTTTTGGGCATCCTCACCGCACTGTCTGTGACTAACACCGCTACTGAAGATGGCGAGCGGCCGAAACCGGTCTAGCAAAAGACGAAACCGGCGAGAGGAGACAGAAACACGACGAACCTACGGTATTCTAACCCCTCGCAGACCACAGAACAGGTATATTAAAATAGTTTTCATTCCTAGTTGAGAATCTTCTTGAGGTGGGTCAACAGCCGAAACCAGCCTGGAAGATATACAAAAACTGTGTATCGACCACGATCTACTATGTATATTTATTGAAAAATAAAGTAATTTGTAGAGACAGAAGAGTGTACCAGCGTGAGGAGACAGATCGAGATAACAGCAACAAATTTGCTGGAGATAAATTTATCTACTCATTTTAATCTAATAGCAAAATCCTAGATTACTACAATACAGTGATATAAACAATAAGAGTTAAGGACAACTAAATTGTCTGTAAACAATATAATATAATGTACAATTGCTGTTTGTTTAGATTCATTTATTTATTCATTATATCCTGATTACAGATTTAAGGATAACTAAATTTACTGTACACAATAAAAATAATGTATAATTACTCTGTGTATAGATTTATTTATTCAGTATATCCTCATTAAAGAATTAAGTTAGAACAAATTAAAATTAAAATTAGAAATTAAATTAAAATTAAAAAATGGGAAGAAAAAATTGTAATTAAAAGGAATGGAAATTACATTAGAAGAAATGAAAGTTTAAAATGGAAAGGAAAACAATTTTAATTAAAAAAGTAAAGTTAAAAAAAATAAAATCTGATACATTGTATAAAAAATGATACTGACAAAATTAAATTTTAATTAAATTATGTAATTATTTATTTTTTTATCATGTAAAAAAATAAAATAAATACATTAGATCATTATTTAAATAATTGAAATTTATGACAAAGTTATAATACTTATAGTATACGAATGTACATAGAAATATTAATTCATTGTCGCTTGTACAAATAACAAATTTATTTTAACCCTACAAAAGAAAAATAATTCCACGATTTTTCCTGCCAATTATTTTTAAGTTATATTTTTAATTTTATAATAAAAAAGAATGTTCAACCTAAACCTACAAATTAGGTTATCATCAACCTAACAGTTTAAAACAGTGACAAATTAAATATTGTGATTGAAAATATTAATGAATTCAATAAGAGTTTAAATATAGAGAGTTTAAATAGATATTTAATACATTATACTTTAATTTTATTCATTAATAACTTGAGAAGTAAAATAAACAACCCATATAGGTAAGGTTACCTTCAACAGTTTAAAATAGTGACAAATTTAATATTATGATTGAAAATATTAATAAATTCAATAAGAGTTTAAATATAGAGAGTTTAAATAGATAATTAATACATTATACTTTAATATTTCATAAATATATGAAATATTACATTATATATTCATAATTTTCCTTTCTTTTTTCAAATGTCTGATGACCAATCATTATGAAGAAAAATGTTGAATACCATGTTCAATGATCTGTAATAATCTAATAGTCAGTCATAATTATTCTAATGTCTGGCAGCCGATAATTACTGAGAATAACCCGCATTTTAATTCCCAAAAACTTATTTCGTTCGAGTTGTGTGGGTACAATTTACCTATGCTAGGCAAAAAATAGGGAAATTAGTTATTCATGAATTGTACAGCCCGCGCCACCTAGCGGCGGGGGTCTGAACTAACTGGATACGGAAATTCGTTTTCCGGAACAGCCCGCGCCACCTAGCGGCGGCTGGCTGAACTAACTGGATACCAAAACTCGTTTTACGGTTCAGCCCGCGCCACCTAGCGGCGGCTGGCTGAACTAACTGGATACCAAAACTCGTTTTACGGTACAGCCCGCGCCACCTAGCGGCGGCTGGCTGAACTAACTGGATACGGAAATTCGTTTTACGGTACAGCCCGCACCACCTAGTGGCGAGCTGGCTGAACAACGGATACAAAATTCGTTTTCGGTACAGCCCGCGCCACCTAGTGGCGGCTGGCTGAACTAACTGGACACGGAAATTCGTTTTACGGTACAGCCCGCGCCACCTAGCGGCGGCTGGCTGAACTAATTGGATACGTGGATTCGCTCAGCCAGTTAGTTCAGCCAACCACCGCTAGGTGGCGCGGGCTGTACCAGAAAACGAATTTCCGCGTCCAATTAGTTTAGCCAGTCGCCGCTAGGTGGCGCGGGCTGTACCGGAAAACGAATTTCCGTGTCCAGTTAGTTCACGCAGCCGCCACTAGGTGGCGCGGGCTGTACCGGAAAACGAATTTCCGTATCCAGTTAGTTCAGCCAGCCGCCGCTAGGTGGCGCGGGCTGTACCGGAAAGAGAAAATTTCTTGTAGCAAATAAATTTAGCATGTTTCAGCAACTTTATTTCAAATTATATGAACCCACTCATACATTTGAATACATTCTTGGACATTTATAGAAAAATATATACCTAGCAATTTGCAAGCCTTTGACTCAATTCGAGGATGCTGTTTCAACAACTAAGGAAGAGAAGGATAAAAAATATAATAGACAAAATACTTAAAAATGTAATATTTATTATTATTATTAATCGTGTATACAATTACATATTTTTTATGTGAAATTCATAACAGTAAAACTTATATAAATCTTTGTATAAATAATTTAAATTACTGTAAAATCCTTATACTTTTATTTTGTTCAACACAAGTACGCTCACAACTCATACACACGCACATGCAAACTCTCACAAAAATTGTTGTCCTTCCCTCTCCTACATCTCCTTCGACCGGAAGTCCAGTCTTTCAACGATTTTCAAACTTGTTCCATTTTTTTTTGTTTCTTTTTCCCGTTTCCATTTCCAATTCGGTCGGCGTCGGCGTGAGATTTATTTTTTCACCAAACTTTGCACTTCTCGACCGGGTTCATCTTCGTGCCGAGGGGACAGTTGAAATCGCTGGCGAACTCTTCCATATTCGACAACGGACCTATCACCCTGAACTCCCCGGGCGAGTGGACTCCTGTCGTGATCCGGTTGCTCAGTGCCTCGTTCCTGACACGGAGGGAAAACAATTAATTATAATATTATTATAGTTATACACGAGTTTAGAGTGCCAGTTTTGTGGTCTCCGAGGGGTCGGATACCGTCGATTTCGCGTGGTTCTGTTTCCTGTCGCCGGCTCGGTCTTTTGCTAGACCGGTTTTTCGGTCGCTACCGAACCGGCGACAGGGGACAGAAATCCACGGTATTCCGACTCCTCGGAGACCACAAAACTGGTATTCTAAACTGACGACAGCTACAGCTTTTTAATATAGATAAATAAATAAATGTGGACCGACCTGTATTTTGAGCACCAGGTGCTTGCCGCACTTATCCAGAACATCTGCTGGGGCTTGTACTCCTGCAGTCCGGGAAGTCTGGGCTCAGCTCCATTCTTCTCCGCCCAAGCTCTGTACGCCCTGTAAGCCTGTTTTATACCACCGTTGTCCGCTATGTTCTCACCCTGAGTGTTTATACCGTTCAACTGCGACACAAGGGCAATACAATATTAATTATTCCAAAAAACAAATTAAAGTTAAAGGTTATTTATCCTGTCGATTGAACTCTGCCCAAACGGTGTACATGCATTTAATTTTTGCATATAAAAATTAAACTAAAATTTTATTTATTGAAAAGTAAAAAAAATTGTATTCAAAAAGAAACAGAAATTATAATTAATAAGAACTAAAAAAGTGGAAACGAATTTATACTCACAAAATTATAATACTTACTCACGACTTAAAATTATAATACTTATACCGTAGATTTCGTGTGTTTCTGTCTCCTCTCGCTGGTTCGGTCTTTTGCTAGACCGGTTTCGGCTGCCATCTTCAGCAGCGGTTTTAGTCACTTTGGTACTTTGGATGTTTTTCGGCATCCTCACTGCACCGCTCACTGTCACTTGTACTGTCCGTGACTAACACCGCTACTGAAGATGGCAAAGCCGAAACCGGTCTGGCGAAGCTTTATTGTTGTATCAGTTCCGTATTTAATGTTTATATCGTTTGCTACGTGCAGTACAAATTTGAATAACGGTGGGGTGGGCTCACCTTAAGGTTGACCTGGCTGTCCGTGTAGTTGCCGTACTGGTGTATAATACATGATGCTTTTTCTAGGTACCTTTTCTTCGTTTCCGGCGCCCACCAATCCACGAGATTGCCATCCTTGTCGAACTGTCTTCCCTGTTATAAAACAGAAATAAGTAAAAAATAACCACTCGTCTCTCGAGAGTTTCATCCAAGTGCTCGGAACCATGTAACTTAGAATTCCATACCGAGAGAGGTGAAAAAATGCGAATATAATAATTTTACCTGGTCATCGAATCCGTGTGTGATTTCGTGACCGATGACAAAACCTATAGCTCCGTAGTTCATATACCTCGGCCTTTCATTAGAGAAAAATGATCCTTGAAGAATGCCAGCAGGGAACTCTGCAAGAAGAAAATAAATACTACTTAAACACATTAAATAGATAATTAATGCATTATACTTTAATGTTATTCATTAATAACTTCAGAAGTAAAATAAACAACTGATACAAATTAGGTTACCTTCAACAGTTCAAAACAGTGATAAATTTAATATTATGATTGAAAATATAAATGAATTCTATAATAGATTAACAAATTAAATAGATAGTTAATAGATCATACATTAATATCATTCATTAATAACTTCAGAAGTAAAATAAACAACTGATACAAATTAGGTTACCTTCAACAGTTCAAAACAGTGAAAATTGTATTATGATTGAAAATATTAATGAATTCATAATAGATTTTAAATAGATAGTTAATAGATTATACATTAATATCATTCATTAATAACTTCAGAAGTAAAATAAACAACTGATACAAATTAGGTTACCTTCAACAGTTCAAAACAGTGATAAATTTAATATTATGATTGAAAATATTAATGAATTCTATAATAGATTGAGACATTAAATAGATAGTTAATAGATCATACATTAAAATTCATTAATAACTTCGGGAAGTAAAATAAACAGCTGATAAATTAGGTTTACCTTCAGCAAGTTCAAAAACAGTGAAAAATTAATACATGATTGAAAATATTAATGAATATTAATGAATTCTAATAATAGATACTGAACAAATTATCAACAGTTAAATAAAGAGATAGTTAATAGATCATACATTAATATTCATTCATTAATAACTTCAGAAGTAAAATAAACAACTGATACAAATTAGGTTACCTTCAACAGTTCAAAACAGTTGCGAAATTTAATATTATGATTGAAAATATTAATGAATTCTATATTAGATTAAATAAATAGATAGTTAATAGATTCATACATTAATATCATTCATTAATAACTTCAGAAGTAAAATAAACAACTGATACAAATTAGGTTACCTTCAACAGTTCAAAACAGTGAAAATTTAATATTATGATTGAAAATAATGAATTCTATAATGATTAAGATTAAATAGATAGATTATACTTTAATAGATTCATTAATAACTTCAAAGTAAAATAAACAACTGATACAAATTAGGTTACCTTCAACAGTTCAAAACAGTGATAAATTTAATATTATGATTGAAAATGTAAATAGAATTCTATAATAGATTAAAATTAAATAGATAGTTAATAGATCATACATTAATATAATTCATTTAATAAATTCAAAAGTAAAATAAACAACTGATACAAATTAGGTTACCTTCAACAGTTCAAAACAGTGATTTAATATTATGATTGGAAAAAATGTGTGAATTCTATAATAGAGAACATTAAATGGATAGTCAATAGATTATACATTAATATCATTCATTAATAACTTGAAGTAAAATAAACAACTGATACAAATTAGGTTACCTTCAACAGTTTAGTGATTGAAAATATTAATGTTACCTTCAACAGAGTAAATAGATAGTTAATAGATAAATTAATATCATCATTAATAATCAGAATTAAACAATTAATAGGTTACCTTCAACATCTTATAATAATATTCATTATATTAATAACTTGAAGTAAAATAAACAAATACAAATTAACCTTCAACAGTTCAAAACAGTGATAAATTTAATATTATGATTGAAAATATTAATGAACTATAATAGATTAAACATTAAATAGATAATAGTTAAAACAACACTGATACAAATTAGGTTACCTTCAAATTCAAACAGTGAAAATTTAATATTATGATTGAAAATATTAATGAATTCTATAATAGATAGATAAATAGATCATACATTAATATCATTCATTAAAATAGATAATTAAATTACTACATAGGATACATTCAATTCATAACAGAAGTAATAAACAACTGACAAATTAGTTACCTTCAAAGTTCAAAACAGTGATAAATTTAATAGTATGATTGAAAATATTAATACTATAATAGATTCAAAACAGAAATTAAATAGAGTTATTAGATTATACATTAATATCATTTCATTCTATTAGATAACAAATTAAATAGATAGTTAATAGATCATACATTAATATCATTCATTAATAAATTAAAATAAAATACAAAAACCTTCAACAGTTCAACTGAATTCTATAATAGATTACATATTAATTGTAATACCTTCAACAGTTCAACAGTTCAAAACAGTCAAATTTAATAGTATGATTGAAATATTAATGAATTCAAAAGAGTTTTAGATATTAATGCATTATACTTTATAATGTTATTCATTAATAACTTCAGAAGTAAAATAAACAATGATACAAATTGTTACCTTCAACAGTTCAAAACAGTGATAAATTTAATATTATGATTGAAAATATTAATGAATTCTATAATAGATTATTTAAATAGATAGTTAATAGATTATACATTAATATATTCATTAATAACTTCAGAAGTAAAATAAACAACTGATAATTAGGTTACCTTCAACAGTTCAAAACAGTGAAAAATTTAATATTAGATTGATAAGAGTTTTATTATTCAGTTTACTTGAAAATATAAATGAATGAGACAATAAATTGAAGTTAATAGATTATACATTAATATCATTCATTAATACTTCAAAGTAAAATAAACAACTGATACAAATTAGGTTACCTTCAACAGTTCAAAACATGAATCTATAATAGATTGAGACATTAAATAGATAGTTAATATTATTATGAATCATTCTTAATAGACTGATACAAATTAATTAACATAGATATTGAAAATATTAAATTATTTAAATAGATAATTAATGCATTAACATTCATTAATAATTCAGAAATAAAATACACTGATACAAATTGATCAACATTAAATAGATAGATAACAACAGTTACAGTGAAAAATTTAATTATGATTGAAAATATTAATGAATTCATAATAATTCATAGTCATCTATTCATAGTTCAAAACAAAAATTTATATTATCAAAAGAGATTAATGTAACTTTATATTATTCATTAATAACTCTAGAAGTAAAATACTGATAATTAACCATCAACAGTTCAAAACAGTGATAAATTTAATATTATGATTGAAAATATTAATGAATTATGAGATTAGATAATTTATGATTAATATATTCATTACTTCAATTCATTCATTAATTAATAACTTACTGATAGATAGTTACCTTAGTTCAACATAAGTATAATTCATTAATAGATTTCATACTTAATAGAATAAAAATCATACAGATCATACATTAATATCATTCATTAATAACTTCAAGATAAACAACTGATACAAATTAGGTTACCTTCAACAGTTCAAAACAGTGAAAAATTAATATTATGATTGAAAATATTAATGAATTCTAAAAGATTAAGAAATTAAATAGATAATTAATGCATTCATATATTAATTTATGTTATTCATTAACTTCGAAGTAAAATAAACAACTGATACAAATTAGGTTTACCTCAGTTCAAAACAGTGATAAATTTAATATTATGATTGAAAATATTAATGAATTCTATTAATATAGTTTAAAACAGTTAATACATAGTTAATAGATTAACTTTAATATCATTCATTAATAACTTCAAAAGAAGTAAAATAAACAACTGATACAAATTAGGTTACCTTCAACAGTTCAAAACAGAAAAATTTAACTTATTAATGAAGTATATTAAACAACTGATTAATGTTACCTTCAAATTAAATAGTTAAATAGATCATGATATCATTAATATCATTATACTTATAATTAATTAACTTCAAGTGAAGTAAAATAATAAACAACTGATACAAATTAGGTTACCTTCAAAGTTCAAAACAGTGAGTGAAAAATTTAATATTATGATTGAAAATAAATGAATTCTATAATAGATTGAGACAATAATATTAAATATATAGTTAATAAGTTAATAGATCATACATTGATATCACATTAATACTTCAAGTAAAATAAACATTCATAGGTTATTAACAAGTTCTAAATTTACAGTGATAAATTTAATATTAGATTGAAAATATTAATGAATTCAAAAGAGATTTATAATTAATTAATAGATATCATACTTTAATATTCAAAAGTAAAATAAAAACTGATACAAGGTTATTCAAAGGTATAAATTTACAATTATTGAAAATACATAGATTAAAAATTAAATAGATAGTTATGATCATACATTAATAATTCAGTAAAATAAAAACTGATCATTCAGTGATCAAAACAAGAAATAATTATTGTGAAAATATTAATGAATTCTATTAGATTAACATTAAATAGATATTTAATAGATTATACATTCTTCAAATAAACAATTAGTAAATTAAATTAATTCAAATTAGTGATAAATTTAATATGATGAAACATTAATGAATTCTTTGATTGAGACATTAAATGAATGATATACATAATATCATTCTAGAGTTAAAAAACTTAATAGTTATTAAGTTCTAAACATTATAGTTTAAATAGTTGAAATTAATAGATACATTATCATAGATAGTTAAACAATCATTAGGTTACCTTCAACAGTTCAAAACATAATATTAATTAATATCTATAATAATAAATAGATTAGATCATACATATAACTAATGAAATAAAATAAAAACTGATACATTAGGTTAAAATACCAAATTAGTGTTGAATTATTATGATTAGATACTTTAAACAATGTAGGTTACCTTCAACAGTTCAATATTAAAATTCTAATAGTAATTAAATTTAATATTATGATTGAAAATATTAATGAATTCTATAATAGATATTAAAATACATTCAACTGATAGTAATGAAAATATTTGAATTAGGTTACCATCATGACAGTGAAACATTAATCATTGAACAACTAATAGACATTAAATAGATAGTTAAAGTATACATTACAATAGTTCAAAACTTCAAATAAAATAAACAACTGATAATTAGGTTTTAACAGTTCCAGTGATAAATTTAATATTATGATTGAAAATATTAATGAATTCTATAATAGATTAACATTAAATTAATATTTAATAGATTATACATTAATATCATTCATTAATAACTTAACTGAAGTAAGAAGTAAAATAAACAACTGATACAAATTAGGTTACCTTCAACAGTTCAAAACAGTGAAAAATTTAATAGTATGATTGAAAATATTAATGAATTCTATAATGAATTCTAAAACATTAAATAGATTAATTAATAGCATTATACATTAATATCATTCATTAATAACTTCAGAAGTAAATAAACAACTGATACAAATTAGGTTACCTTCAACAGTTCAAAACAGTGAAAATTTAATATTATGATTGAAAATATTAATGATTCTATAATAGATTAACATTAACAACAATAAATTAATAGATCATACATTAATCATTCATTAATAAACTGATTAAACACTGAAGTAAAATAAACAACTGATACAAATTAGGTTACCTTCAACAGTTCAAAACAGTGAAAATTTAATATTATGATTGAAAATATTAGATAAGAATTAATAAAATTATATAGATAGATTAAGTAATAATAGATTATACATTAATAATTCATTAATAACTTCAGTAAAATAAACAACTGATACAAATTAGGTTACTTCAACAGTTCAAAACAGTGATAAATTTAGATTTGAAAATATTAAGTGATAAAATTAATATATGATTGAAAATAGTTTGAAAATAGATAAGTTTAAATAGATTATACATTAATATATACTTTAATATTATTCATTAATAACTTCACGGAAGTAACATAAACAAATACAAATTAACCTCAACAGATACAGTGAAAAATTTAATATTATGATTGAAAATATTAAAATTAGGATAATTAATTATACTTTAATATTTATTCATTAATTTAAAACCTTCTGATACAAATTAGGTTAGTTCAGTTCAAACAGTGGATAAATTTAAGTATGATTGAAAATATTAATGAATTCTATAATAGATTAAAAACATTAAAGATATTAAATAGATCATACATTAATATCATTCATTATATTCTAACTCAGAAGTAAAATAAACAACTGATACAAATTAGGTTACCTTCAACAGTTCAAAACAGTGATAAAATTTAATATTATGATTGAAAATATTAATGAATTCAAGAGTTTAAATAGATAATTACATTATACTTTAATATTTATTCAATAATAACTGAAGTAAAATAAACCAACTGATACAAATTAGGTTACCTTCAACAGTTCAAAACAGTGATAATAAATTTAATAGTATGATGAAAATTTAATAGAATTATAGAGTTTAACAAATTAAATAGAAGTTAATGATTATACATTAATGTTCATCATTAATAATTCAGAAGAAATAAAAAAACAACTGATATAGGTTACCTTACAACAGTTCAAAACAGAAAAAAATATTATGATTGAAAATGAAAATATTAAATTCTATAATAGATTAAACATTAAGATAGTTAATAAGATATACATTAATATATTCATTAATAACTTCAAGTAAAATAGAATTATGATTATATTAATATCATTCATTAATAAAGAAGTAAAATAAACAACTGATACAAATTAGGTTACCTTCAACAGTTCAAAACAGTGAAAAATTTAATAGTATGATTGAAAATATTAATGAATTCTATAATAGATTAACATTAAATTAGATAGTTAATAGATTATACATTAATATCATTCATTAATAACTTCAGAAGTAAAATAAACAACTGATACAAATTAGGTTACCTTCAACAGTTCAAAACAGTGAAAATATTAATATTATGATTGAAAAATATTAATGAATTCAGAAGTAAAATAAAATTATAAAGAGTTAAACATATTAATGCATTATACTTTAATATTATTCATTAATAACTTCAGAAGTAAAATAAACAACTGATACAAATTAGGTTACCTTCAACAGTTCAAAACAGTGAAAATTTAATATATGATTGAAAATATTAATGAATTCAAAGAGTTAAATAGATAGTTAATTGATCATACATTGATATCATTCATTAATAACTTCAGAAGTAAAATAAACAGCTGATACAAATTAGGTTACCTTCAAAAGTTCAAAACAGTGAAAAATTTAATAGTATGATTGAAAATATTAATGAATTAAAAAAGAGTTATATAGATAATTAATGCATTATACTTTAATATCATTCATTAATAACTTCAGAAGTAAAATAAACAACTGATACAAATTAGGTTACCTTCAACAGTTCAAAACAGTGAAAAATTTAATATTATGATTGAAAATATTAATGAATTCAAATTCTATAATAGATTAAGAAATCAATAGCATAGATCATACATTAATATCATTCATTAATAACTTCAGAAGTAAAATAAACAACTGATACAAATTAGGTTACCTTCAACAGTTCAAAACAGTGAAAAATTTAATATTATGATTGAAAATATTAATGAATTCTATAATAGATTGAGACATTAAATAGATAGTTAATAGATTATACATTAATATCATTCATTAATAACTTCAGAAGTAAAATAAACGACTGATACAATTAAGTTGCCTTCAACAGTTCAATATTACAGTGATAAATTTAATATTAATGATTGAAAATATTAATGAATTTATAATAGATTAACAGAATTAAATAGATAGTTAATAGATTATACATTAATATCATTCATTAACTTCAGAAGTAAAATAAACAACTGATACAAATTTAGGTTACCTCTTAATAACAGTTCAAAACAGTGAAAATTTAATATTATGATTGAAAATATTAATGAATTCTATAATAGATTAACACATTAAATAGATAATTAATAGATCATACATTAATATCATTCATTAATAACTTCAGAAGTAAAATAAACAACTGATACAAATTAGGTTACCTTCAACAGTTCAAAACAGTGAAAAATTTAATATTATGATTGAAAATATTAATGAATTCAAAAAGAGTTTAAATAGATAATTAATGCATTATACTTTAATGTTATTCATTAATAACTTCAGAAGTAAAATAAACAACTGATACAAATTAGGTTACCTTCAACAGTTCAAAACAGTGATAAATTTAATATTATGATTGAAAATATTAATGAATTCTATAATAGATTAAGACATTAAATAGATAGTTAATAGATCATACATTAATATCATTCATTAATAACTTCAGAAGTAAAATAAACAACTGATACAAATTAGGTTACCTTCAACAGTTCAAAACAGTGAAAAATTTAATATTATGATTGAAAATATTAATGAATTCAAAAAGAGTTTAAATAGATAATTAATGCATTATACTTTAATGTTATTCATTAATAACTTCAGAAGTAAAATAAACAACTGATACAAATTAGGTTACCTTCAACAGTTCAAAACAGTGATAAAATTTAATATTATGATTGAAAATATTAATGAATTCTATAATAGATTAACACATTAAAATGTTAATGACATTCATTAATAACTTCAGAAGTAAAATAAACAACTGATACAAATTAGGTTACCTTCAACAGTTCAAAACAGTGAAAAATTTAATATTATGATTGAAAATATTAATGAATTCAAAAAGAGTTTAAATAGATAATTAATGCATTATACTTTAATGTTATTCATTAATAACTTCAGAAGTAAAATAAACAACTGATACAAATTAGGTTACCTTCAAAAGTTTAAACAGTGAAAAATTTATTATTATGATTGAAAATATTAATGAATTCTATAATAGATTAGAAATTAAATAGATAGTTAATAGATCATACATTAATATCATTCATTAATAACTTCCAAAGTAAAATAAACAACTGATACAAATTAGGTTACCTTCAACAGTTCAAAACAGTGAAAAATTTAATATTATGATTGAAAATATTAATGAATTCTATAATAGATTAACAAATTAAATAGATAGTTAATAGATCATACATTAATATCATTCATTAATAACTTCAGAAGTAAAATAAACAACTGATACAAATTAGGTTACCTTCAACAGTTCAAAACAGTGATAAATTTAATATTATGATTGAAAATATTAAATAGATAGTTAATAGATTATACTTAATATCATTCATTAATAACTTCGGGAAAAATAAACAACTGATACAAATTAGGTTACCTTCAAAGTTCAAAACAGTGATAAATTTAATAGTATGATTGAAAATATTAATGAATTCTATAATAAATAGATTGTAATAACTTCAATTAAACAACTGATACAAATTAGGTTACCTTCAACAGTTCAAAACATATTGAAAAATAGAATTAGTTAATAGATTATACATTAATATATTCATTAATAACTCAGAAGTAAAATAAACAACTGATACAAATTAGGTTACCTTCAACAGTTCAACATGTTCAAATTAGGTTACCTTCAAAGTTCAAAAAGTGAAAATTTAAATTATGAAAATATTATGAATTCAATAGTTTAAATAGATAATTAATGCATTATACTTTAATATCATTCATTAATAACTTCAGAAGTAAAATAAACAACTGATACAAATTAGGTTACCTTCAACAGTTCAAAACAGTGATAAATTTAATAGTGTGATTGAAAATATTAATGAATTCTATAATAGATTGAGACACTAAATAGATAGTTAATAGATTATACATTAATATCATTCATTAATAACTTCAGAAGTAAAATAAACAACTGATACAAATTAGGTTACCTTCAACAGTTCAAAACAGTGAAAAATTTAATATTATGATTGAAAATATTAATGAATTCTATAATAGATTAACAAATTAAATAGATAGTTAATAGATCATACATTGATATCATTCATTAATAACTTCAGAAGTAAAATAAACAACTGATACAAATTAGGTTACCTTCAACAGTTCAAAACAGTGAAAATTTAATATTATGATTGAAAATATTAATGAATTCAAAAAGAGTTAAAATAGATAATTAATGCATTATACTTTAATGTTATTCATTAATAACTTCAGAAGTAAAATAAACAACTGATACAAATTAGGTTACCTTCAACAGTTCAAAACAGTGAAAATTTAATAGTATGATTGAAAATATTAATGAATTCTATAATAGATTAACAAATTAAATAGATAGTTAATTGATCATACATTAATATCATTCATTAATAACTTCAGAAGTAAAATAAACAACTGATACAAATTAGGTTACCTTCAACAGTTCAAAACAGTGATAAATTTAATAGTATGATTGAAAATATTAATGAATTCAAAAAGAGTTTAAATAGATAATTAATGCATTATACTTTAATGTTATTCAATAATAACTTCAGAAGTAACATAAACAACTGATACAAATTAGGTTACCTTCAACAGTTCAAAACAGTGATAAATTTAATAGTATGATTGAAAATATTAATGAATTCTATAATAGATTAAAACATTAAATAGATAGTTAATAGATCATACATTAATATCATTCATTAATAACTTCAGAAGTAAAATAAACAACTGATACAAATTAGGTTACCTTCAACAGTTCAAAACAGTGAAAATTTAATATTATGATTGAAAATATTAATGAATTCTATAATAGATTAAGAAATTAAAGAGATAGTTAATAGATCATACATTAATATCATTCATTAATAACTTTGGAAGTAAAATAAACAACTGATACAAATTAGGTTACCTTCAATACATTATTAATAGATTACATTAAATAGATAATAATAGATCATACATTAATAATTATCATTCATTAATAACTAACTTCACAAAGTAAAATAAACAACTGATACAAAAACCTTCAAAGTTCAAAACAGTGATAAATTTAATAGTATGATTGAAAATATTAATGAATTCTATAATAGATTGAGACATTAAATAGATAGTTAATAGATTATACATTGATATCATTCATTCATAACTTCCGAAGTAAAATAAACAACTGATACAAATTAGGTTACCTTCAACAGTTCAAAACAGTGAAAAATTTAATATTATGATTGAAAATATTAATGAATTCAAAAAGAGTTTAAATAGATAATTAATGCATTATACTTTAATGTTATTCATTAATAACTTCAGAAGTAAAATAAACAACTGATACAAATTAGGTTACCTTCAACAGTTCAAAACAGTGATAAATTTAATAGTATGATTGAAAATATTAATGAATTCTATAATAGATTAACAAATTAAATAGATAGTTAATAGATCATACATTAATATCATTCATTAATAACTTCAGAAGTAAAATAAACAACTGATACAAATTAGGTTACCTTCAACAGTTCAAAACAGTGAAAAATTAATATTATGATTGAAAATATTAATGAATTTAATGATATAATAGATGATAAAAGTTTTTCAAAATTAATATTAATTAGTTAATTAATAGATATACATTAATATCATTCATTAATAACTTCCGAAGTGAAACAAACAACCGATACAAATTAGGTTACCTTCAAAGTTCAAACAGTGAAATTAAATATTATGATTGAAAATATTAATGAATTCTATAATAGATTAAGACATTAAATAGATAATTAATAGATCATACATTAATATCATTCATTAATAACTTCAGAAGTAAAATAAACAACTGATACAAATTAGGTTACCTTCAACAGTTCAAAACAGTGAAAAATTTAATATTATTATTGAAAATATTAATGAATTCTATAATAGATTAAGAAATTAAATAGATAGTTAATAGGTCATACATTAATATCATTCATTCATAACTTCGGAAGTAAAATAAACAACTGATACAAATTAGGTTACCTTCAACAGTTCAAAACAATGAAAAATTTAATATTATGATCGAAAATATTAATGAATTCAATAAGGGTTTAAATATAGAGAGTTTAGATAGCCAATTAATACACTATACTTAAATATTATTCATTAATAACCTGAGAAGTAAAATAAAGACCTATGTAGGTTACGTTATCGTTAAAGATAAGAGAGAAAACTCGTTGGAGGGTGCGAGAAAAAACCTTGGAAAGGGCAGTTCAGCTGTCTCGGCGCTACCCCCTCCACAAGACCCGAGTCCATTTCTCTAATAACCTATTTCCCCCGTGCAGGTTTTATCCCAATAAAAATTACGAATTGTTATAGGGCGAGAGAATTAGTTCGCGATTCGCGAACAGGGAAAAAAGTTAAAACAGTATACTCCCTAACCCTGTATATTAAATTAACATCCTCCCTTAACCTCGACGCTTTCGAATCCGTGGTATATTGTCGCAATCGGCGACAAGTAAAACTAAAAAAGTTATCTCGGCAAATATATTCTCCTCTCGTAGATTTTACTCGACTAGAAATTACGAAAAAAATGTAAAACCCTTAACCTCGATACTTTCGAACAATCGGTATCGAAAGAATTATTTATTGTCACAATCGGCAACAAGTAACACTAAAAAAGTTATCTCGACAAATATGATGTACTCTGCTTGTTGAGTTGTAGTAAACTGTAGAAAAAAAGAAGGAAAAAGAAAAAAGAAGGGAAAAAAGAAAAAAAGACCGGGAAGAAGACGTAGAAGAAGAAAAGGAAAAAGGGAAAAAAGAAAAAGAAGAAAAAAAAAGGAAAAATTTTCGGGGTGATTACCGCGGTTTTATTAATGGGAAATTACAAATTATTTCTAGAGTTCCTTGAAATATGCCCCCAGTGAATAAGTTTTGATTAGTCGGCCATTTTGGACACCAACAGCAGCGCCACGATAGGCACGGCCGACAATCACTCTACCTACCGGCTGTTTTTACACTTCGATTTAAATTAGAATAACTTTTATCAAAAATGTAGTTTCAAAGTCCATCGAACCATCCTCAATGCTCCCCCCGGAATGTCTCTAGCCTCGATACGTTCCGATGAGTAGTATTAAACGATTTGTTTGACAATCATTTTCGGCTAGTTCCTACTGAAATAGCCGAAACAGAAAACTTTTGAATATGTACAAACAGACAAAGAAGAAGGAAATTCGAATCCCCCGATCATACAATTTAACATTCGTATCGTTATTGTACTGTACTAACGCGTAATCAATTATCTTCCGATGTAAATAATGTTTAAATTATTATTACCATTTATTTATTTTCGTATATAGTTGTGCGTCGAAAAAATATAAACTCTGGAAACAAACGATCCAATACCGTAGATTTCGTGTGTTTCCGTCTCTTCTCGCTGGTTTGGTCTTTTGCTTGACCGTCAAAAATTTAATTCGGAGAACATATTTTGAAAAAAATCGTACGAACCCAGCCTAAAAGAAACGGCAAAGAGGTTATAAACATGTGGGGAGGGTTACGGTTACCGAAGCTTTAATTTTCATATTCTCGCACCTATCCTTCACCCGTTTGATTGTTGTACAATAATTTACTTTACACTGTCGGGATGATTTCTTAAATTTCCATATTTGACGTACTTTGAAAGAACTGAGGAAAACTAGATGTCATACTGTGCTTTTTGGCCATACTCCAGTGATCCGCTACTTTAGATGCTATTTCAAGCAATTTACCGTCAGATATATTAAAAAACTCGCCTTTTTTAAAACTGTCAGGTACATATAATTATAGGTTTTTAAATATAATTTCATACCGTGCTCAGTATTATTAATTGTTGTGTATTGATCATTTTTTCTTAATCTATTATTTACAGTTTTCCTCTTCTCTAACCTTAAATTACTCTAACCAGTGACACAATTATTATTATGATTGAAAGTATTAATGAATCCTATATGGGTTAAATATTAGATAGATAATCAATAGATTATACTTTAATATGATTCCTTAATAACTCGAGATGTAAAATAAATAACCCATACAGGTTAGGTTATCTTTAACTATTCAAACCAGTGGCAAAATTATTATTATGATTGAAAGTATTAATGAATTCTATAAAGAGAAAATATTATTTAGATAATTATTAGATTATACTTTAATATGTTTCCTTAACAACTTGAGATGTAAAATACTGAAATATTTAATATGGATAACATTAATAACATATAAATATTAATAACAATGAACAATATACTCACGGATGGAGTTTTCAATAGAACTGTAGAAGGCGTTGACAACTGCGGGTCTACCGTGGGTGATCCATTCAGTTTTGTTCACTGGCTTCCTCAGCCTTTTGAATCCGAAATCGGTTCCGAATTTGGTGAGGTTCAGGATGGCTTCGAAATACGAGTCTGTCGAGATTTCCAACTGAAAATCAAATTGTAAATGTTAAAATTTAACAAAAACAGCAGGGAGAAACAGTTTCATTGGAGTATCTTAAATGTATAAACCCGAAATATGAATTGTTATAAGGTTGAGATAAGAATATGATACTTAAAATGTAATACACTTTATATTAAGATAGGCTCAGTCGTCCCTCATAAACATTAACCATCTTCGTGTTGTCTTTTCATTTTTATTACCTAAAAAATTCATAATTAATTGATGAAATCATTATAGTTTTCTATAACAACCCGAGCTAATATATTTTATGTTCTAATTCAAAGTATTAATGAAATTATAACAATTAAAAATATTAAATAAATATGTAGATTATATTTTAAAAGAATGAATCATTATATTAACAGTTTTCATTAATTACCTGAAATTGATTCATTAATGGACACTGAAAAATACTTAAAATGTTAAATAGGTATGGATTTTTTATAAATTTAAATACATAGATATTTAGAGAGGATAAATAGAGAAATTTATAGATTAAATATAAATAGATTATATTTTAATACATTGACAGATTTAATATGGATAGAAAGTATTAATGAACACTATAAAAATTTAAATAGCTAATTAATATATTATATTTTAAAATTATTTAACTTAATACCTTCAGCTGTAATTGAAATATTTAACATTAACAATTCATATCATTAAGTTATAATATAGATTAAGAATATTAAATAATTTGAAGATATTTTAATACTGTTGTTGATTTCTTATAAATATAAATAAATAGATATTTAGAGAAGATAGATTAAATTTTAATATTTTTCCTTAATTACTTGAGATGTAAATAAACTGACAGATTTAATATTGATTGATAGTATTATTGAAATCTATAAATATTTAAATAGCTAATTAATATATTATATTGTAAAATTATTGAACTTAATACCTTGAGATGTAACTGAAATATTTAACATTAACCATTCATATTATGAAGTTATATTATAGATTAAGAATATTAAATAATGTGAAGATATTTTAATATTGTTGTTTTCTTATAAATATAAATAAATAGAGATATTTATAGATTAAATATAAATAGATTACATTTTAATACTATTCCTTAATCACTTGAGATTTTAATACATTGACAGATTCAATACTGATGACTGAATGTATTATTGAAATCTATAAATATTTAAATAGCTAATTAATATTGTAAATTATTTATCATAATACCTTGAGATGTAACTGAAATATTTAATATTAACAATTGATACTGTTATGTTATAATATAATTTAAATAATTAAAAGATATTTTAATATTGGCCCTTAATAAGAAGAAATGTAAAACACTAACTTGTACATTCAATGTACAATTCACAGACTATAATGAAAGTTCAATAAAACTGTTCAGAAATGTAAAACTTTAATTTGCAGGGGCATTGTAAAGTTTAAAGAGTTACAAAGAGTTTAAAGTGCCAAGATTAATGAATTATCAATTATAGGATTGAAAAATGTATTTCAACAGATTATCATCTAATGGATTTAAACTTAAAAATGTCTGTTTAATTAAAATGCACCACATTCCCTGTGTGCAGTTGGTTTGTAATTCACCTGAATAAATAATAAATAAATTTATTTATTAAAACTGGATAAAACAATTTACCCCACTGTAGAATTCTGTCAGTTTGTCATTGTTGAGAAGTTCCTCCGGATAGGCGATGTGCGTAGTCATAGCTTTGGCTTTGTCCAATGCGCTTTGTCTGCAAGAAAAACGTTTCTTAAATGATATTATTAATAATTTTTACATGTAAAATATTATATACGTATTATAGGTATACGGTGAATATATACTGTAAGATTAAAATTTAAATAATATATTCAATATTATGACCAGTTATTAAAATTTTAGTAAGTATTAAATAATTACTTAATGTATGGACTAAATCCTAATATTATTCCATAATAGCCTGAGATGTGGATACAATGGCAGATTTAATATTATGATTGAAAGTGCCAATGAAATATATAAAAACTTAAAATATTGAATAGATAATTAATAGATTATACTTGAATATGATTCCTCAATAATTTGAGAAGATTCTGAAAAAACACTGAAATATTTAATATTACAATTGAGATTATAAATTTAAAAAATTAAATAAAAGATATTTTAACATTATACCTTAATAAAATTAAATCTAATACAATGACACATTTAACAACAAGATATTGTCTACTCACACATAATTTTATGTTTTGAATCAATTACACAAATATTAATTAATATGTAATGATTTTAAAAAAATAAATACTTAACAGATGAAATATGAATAGTTCTCTAGAATAACCTGAAAGTTGATACTAATAATGATTGAAAATAATAATTAGTTATATGAAAGACTTAAAATATTAATGGGATAGCTTATGAATTATATTTGAATATTATACCTTCAGAACTGTAGATTGTATACTCTATAATAATTCGTTATCATGATTGACATAATTAATTAATTATATAAACATTTTAAATATTAAATACATCATTAATGGTATGTATTTTAATATTGTACCTTAATAACATACGATGAAGTGTAATAGACATCACGAACCTACAGACTGATTTAATTTAATAATATGAATGCAATTAATAATTAAATACATTAAGAACTTATTAAATAGTTCTTATTTATTAAATTATTAAATAGTTAATAGTAAAGTTAAAAATTAAATAATGTATAGATTAAATTTTAATATTGTACCATAGTGTCATGAAATGCCAGTACAATTAATCTATTAATGGACATTATATTGATTTAAATAATGAAATTTGTTTTTGTGTCGGCTTTGAATTCAAAAACAAAATAAGTCCCGTAAATTTCGTGTGTTTCTGGTTTGGTCTTTTGCTAGACCGGTTTCTGCTGTGACAAGTGACAGTGAGGATGCACGAAAAACATTCGAAGTGCCAAAAGTGAGTAACACCGCTACTGAAGACTTTTGGCACTTTGGTTTTTTTTGGGCATTCTCACTGCACTGTCACAGTCACTTGTGCTTACGTTGGGTTAACCTAACCTAACCTACTAACACCGCTACTGAAGATGGCGCACAGCCAAAACCGGTCTAGCAAAAGACCAAACCAGCGAGAGGAGACAGAAACACACGAAATCTACGGTATTCCCACCCCTCGCAGACCACAAAACAGGTATGCTAAACTTTTTGTTTTTATATATTTTTCTTTAAATTACAGACCTCGTGTCGTCGTCCATCCAGTCAACGGTCTCGAGTATCTTGTACATCTCGTTCCTGATACCCTCGGTGATCTCGAGAGCACTCTTCTTCGCATCCTCCTTGAAGAATCTCCTCACGTACAATGAGCCGACGGCAAGGCCGATACTAAAAATGTTAATCAACTGTTCAGATTGCACAATTCCATTCAGTAATTTCGGTGTCAACAATTTTTTCAACCATTTCTCTCAAATGTGTCAATAAATATATCATCAGATAACATTGTTCTAATTTTAATGCCCAATTATTAGTCAATTTAGGCTATCAGCAAGAAAAATACAACATTAAAAAATAACGAATGTCTTAAGAAATAAACAAATAACGATTGATTGAATTGAAGCATAAGAATTTGGATCTTAATTGTCGATGTTTAAAACTCAACTCTGTTTTTTAAACAGAAATCACTTTAATTACAATTTTAAATTGTTTAAATGAAAATAAAAATTCTGTAAATTGTGTACACAAAAAGAATAATGTATAACAACATTTTACAGAGACGGGCATTGTTTGAAATAACATTAAAAATAATTTTTTATTTTGTATATATCAAAAATGAATTGAGTTTTCTTCCTCGAAAAACTAATTAGTTTTATATTACAATCAATGGACTATTTAACCGTATAGTGGGATCACTATTTTTTTTTGCTAAAGATTAGTCATATAATTATAATAATATATAAACACAAATTAATTATTTTAATAAAATATTACAAATAATCTTATTTTAAATGATTCTTCAGAAATACAATTATGAAGAACATTACTTCAAATAAATTATTTATTATTTTTATCAACTATTATCAAGCTGTGAAACAATACTTACATTTACTACAAGAGGCAATTTTGGTTTGGATAATTTGAAAAATCACAGTACCCCGACAAAGACACTTTACACTTCACTTTAATAAATTGTTAACTTAATTAACAATTAAGCTGTTATTATTCCATGTTCACCGGTCCGATGATGGATCAAAAACATTCAAATGCCAATTTGAGAGAAAATCAAATAACTACAGACGGTTCATTAGAATTGAATTTAAATAAGCTTTAATTTCTGTGAAAATATACACAAAACAATTATGGAATGTAGGGAATTGCACTCAACTGCTCCAATTGTTAGGTTGTTAATGATGTAGGTGGTTAACACAGCTAACATTGAAAATTCTTGTACAAAATAAATATATTTATACCTAAATACTCAATTACCTTTAATCTAATGTAAAGTTGACTTTATGATAAGAGGTTCAGAATATGAGTTATAAAATAACCATTCAAAACCCTATTTTTGAATATTTTGAATGAATCCTGTGGGTAATATGTTTTGCACTCTAGTGAATACAAATAAAAATCATATGAACGGTTGGATAAAAACATTAATATTTAAGCTGGAATTTCTTCTGGAAAGAAATGGAGAATACAATTTCTACGGAAATTAACTTCGAATAACTACTCAGAGTTACTAAGTTAGAGTAATAAATATTGTTTTTCCTAATGTATTGGAGGCGAGTTTAACATTTTCCTACAGAAATAACTTTTTAGCCGTTACCTTCGGCCGACACAGGTATACAGTGCAGCCAACATACAACAAAGCGTCGCGGTATTAAACCGGTTTCGTTTTCTCGCCATATCCAGTTGTATTCCGACAAATTCGTCAGTATCTTTGGAGTGTTATATTAAGTGGATGGAGGAATATTAGTTTTTCGTACGATATACAAGAAAAATAACAAAATTAATTGATTAGTTTTTATACTAGTTACGATTATACAATACTATATATAATAGTAATAACTTTTCGTGAAGGCCGCGCCATTCACAATTTAACTATCAATTTTATTTTATTTTATATATATATATATATATATATATATATATATATATATATATATATATATATAATAATATATTAATAACATTAATATAAGAATACCATTCCGTGGACCTATCTACATTTATATGCATGTATATTGGGACTTAATTTACTTTCTATGTGTACAATAATCGGGAAAGCTTTCTATCTCTGCTTAGAAAATAATTTTCTATCTGTTTTATTAATCATTCTAAATGTTTTAACTGAAGAGAAACCGAAAATCTAACCCATAACCGACGATATCGAGAGCAAACCGAGGATTGAGATTTTTAATAAAGCCTACATTACAATACTGCATATATGCTGCTACAGGTATTAAAAAAGGGTGATTTAAACTTTATTTTTGGTAAAAAACCAAAAATAAAGATTTCTGATTTCGATCGAACAGTAGATACGGCCATGATTGTGGCGTCTGGCGCTGAAGGCGCTGTCGTTAATTTCCAAAGGTTTGGGTCGTTAAATAAAGGAATGGTACTAAAAATTTGTTGGGCATTAATTTAAACTGCATTTATCACAAAACAGCACCAATCAATATTTCCGTTCAATGAACGAAATTTCAATTTCGGCCGGATTTTAGTGGAAGTATTGAAAACATAAAACCTACCTGCTTGATGAAACATCGACGCATTCCTTCCACCTGGCTTCCCTTTCTGTTCTGCCCGAAAGCGCCGTGGCGTAGGTCAGTTGCCTCTTCCTGAAGTCTTCCGAGAGGTAGCTGACTGTTGAGGCCACGGCCCTCCAGGAAGCGTAGTTGGCCTGGATCCTGCAATTGGAACGTTCGTGGCATTTAAAAGCCGAGCTGGGACTGCTAGAAAGGTTTCGGCTGCTCGCCATCTTCAGTAGCGGTGTTAGTCACAGACAGTACACAAGTGACAGTGACAGTGAAGTGAGGATGCCCAAAAAACATCGAAAGTGCCAAAAGTGACTAACACCGCTACCGAACATGGCGAGCAGCAGCCGAAACCGGTCTAGGAAAAGACCGAAACAGCGAGAGGAGGTAGAAACACGCGAGACCACAAAACAGATATTCTAAAATCGTTCGGGAATGATCCACCCTTTATATCTGGGACGTTCTGGGAACGTCCTTTTATGAGAGTTCCCCAAATAGGGAACTGGCCTAGTCTCTCCTATTTTCTGCTATAATCATACTCTGGACGGCGTTTCGCTTACCTTTTGGGAGTCTGGGACAGTACGTTTTCGAGTTTCTCGATGTAGCTCGGGACGCTGACTATGACCACTTCGTCGGGTTTCAGCGGTACTTCGGGCGGTAGTATGTTGGCTAGGTACTCTCTCCAGGGGATGCTCGAGAACTTGGACTGAAGTTCGGGTATAGTCATCGGGTTGTACAGTTTTGTTGCGTTCCTACGCTCTTCGACCGGTAGCGATATCTGAAGTGAAAACGGACAACATTAATAAATCAGTTTTCCGACTTTTTCCGGTTGGTATGTCTGAAAGTTTTGCTCCTAAACCTGACATTCTGAACCGATTCCGTATCCTCATCATCGCGGGTCTATTCTTGGCGTCTGTTAAGGTTAGGATAAAAAAGGGGAAAACTAATTTAGTATTCGGCATGTACACATCTTGTTTTGTATTTATCTTATCGGTTCAAATTCATACTCATTGAAGTGGGGGGATTTCCCTACAAAACAAGCACATTTTGTCATTGTTGCGAATGAGATGTGTTATAAAGACGGAGGTAAACAGAGAAAAAATTCGGTACGTTTTACAAGTTTACTTCGATAAAGGTGAAGACCAGGTGAAATTGTGTGTCTCGAAACTGTAACGGCCGATCGAGTGCAATTTTGGTTTCGACGAATTTTGATGTAAAAGGCGTGTACCTGTGGAGGAAGGCCTATCGTCGAAAATGTCGAAAAATTTTGGAAATATTTGAAGTAGACTTGAAGTAACGATCGAAGGCGAAACAGTTTTAAATCATAATGTAAATAATGGCTAGTGACTCCATCTGGCGACCAAATAATGTACTACACTGTCTCCAATCCAATATCAAGATATATTTCAGATATCTTTCGAACTCACGTTAGCCAGTGTCCTTTCGAAGTTGAGCGAATCCTTGAGCTCCCGCGTGGCACTCTCCCTCTCGGCACCGAAGAGCACGGCTATGTCCACCATGTAGGAGTAGTAGGCGGAGACCAGCTTGTGTTCCATGCCCTTAACGAGGTACTCCCTGCTGAGCCCCAGGGAGGCCTGGTCCAACTGGAAAAAACGAGAACGTGCAAGTAGAGCCTCAAAGTTGGCAGCACTGTTGTTGAACGGGCGCTGGCTGAACCAACTTCCGTTGGGAGGACGTCTGTACGGTATTCTATACCGAATCTATTGATTGGAATTCGACAATATGCGGGATAATTGCTGGAGCAGATTATTAATAGAAGCCTGAAAATGAATTGGCCGCGTGATATAAATATACTCTTATAAATAAGGCTACCGCGATCAGAACTTTTGGGAAAAACATCGTTTAGCCGGGGTTGACACCCCAGAGTTCGGGGCCTACATAGCTGCGCGATCAGGCCATAAGTTTCTAACTAATTTAGAATACTTGTTTTGTGATACCGTAGATTTCGTGTGTTTCTGTCTCCTCTCTCGCCGGTCTGGTCTTCTTTTCAGTCTGGCAAAAGACCAAACCGGCGAGAGGAGACAGAGAAACGCGCGGAATCTACGGTTTTCCAACTAATATTTTTCCACTCACGTCGATGATCCTGGCCGTCGAATTCTTCAGGTCGGTACCGACCGAGAAATCGATGAAGTAGTCGACGCTGAATCCGGCCTTTCGGAAATTGTAGACGCTCTTCTTCCAGTTCCAGCCACCTTCGTCCCACCGGTCACCCTCGAGGACGGGCCAACCGCCGACGGACTTGATCATCTCCTTAACGCGGCTGGCACCGATCTCTTCGATCTTCTCTGTAAATCCGAGATAGGCCATTGCGCACAGACAGAAAAATAATAGACAGGGTATAGTCCTATCCTATATAGTACTACCCTACAGACGCCTGAAAAGGAAGTGTCCGCCCGACCTAAATAAAGGGGGGGGGGGTCAACGTCGCTTATTGTATTTTTCTGCAGTTCTCAACAATAAAACAGAGAGAAGGGTATGGTCTGGTGAACACAAGGTGATGATCGTGTAGTACGTTCTTATTTTTTTCACATTTTCCCTTGTTATTTATAAATGTCTCAACGAAATTAAACCAAACGGCACCTAGAGGATAGTACCCAATTTTGAATTTTGGACTTTAAGTTATAAACGCTGTAAATTAAAACGTAAATTAAATTTACTTATTTCGTTATTATTTACCTATGACAATATTAATATGTTACGGGGAAACGTAATTCGAATATAATTTGGCTGAGCCTATTTTGGTTATTCTAGTGTATTGTTACTGACGTTTATCCATGCAGTTCTTGAACAGGTTCTTGGCATACTGGAACGGTTTCGGTTCGCTTTCTTCGACTGGGGCGTCAACAATTGTCCTGAGCTGGTTCTGCAGTTCGTCGTTGATGACGCTGAACGTGGTCAGCGAGGATTTCTCGTCGGGTATATGCTTCTTCTTGAAGCCGCCGCAGGCGAACTTGTAGAAGTCGTCGCAGGGGTCGACTGCGCGGTCCATGTGCTTCAGGATTGACGAGGCTGTGGAGAGAAAAAAAGAGATTGAGGAGGCACTTTAATATGAACTTTTAAACCCGGTTATAGCGTTGTAAAGCGGAGGATTAACCCTAGGCAGAGCGGAAGGATCTCAGGCTGAGGCGGACCCTGACGAAGGAACCGCTCAGGGTTCCGAAACGTCGGACCCCAGAAGGAAAAGGCTGTATCGTAGATTTCTTACGTTTCTGTCTCCTCTCGCCAGTTCGGTCTTCTGCCAGACCGGTTTCGGCCGCTCGCCATCTTCAGTCACACTTTGGCACTTTGGATGTTTTTTGCTGGGCATCCTCACTGCACTGTCACTTGTACTGCGGCATACCGCACAAACATACTAACTGACAATGCTACTGAAGACGGCGAGCGGCCGAAACCGGTCTGGCAAAAGACCAAACCTGCGAGAGAGGAGACTGAAGACGCGAAATATACGGTATAAATGTATTAAAATTATAATTAATAATTATGTATAATGATAATAAATATTGTAATTATATATAAAATTTGTCCGAGCTATACCTGTGTGCACGCACCCGTCGGTGAGACAGAGCTTAGAGTCTTGTGAATTATCCGACGAGGACGAAGAGGAAACTCCTCCGCGTCCGAAACTGCCGAACGTCTTGCCACCGCCCAATGCCGACATTGTGGGCAGCGTTTCTGAAAACATAAATTGAAGAAAGAATAAGAACAAAATCTATCAAATATTCCATATTCACACTTTAAAACAGGTTGAAGGGCAGTCTTAAAAACGATTTTTTGCAATAACTTCTGTCCTATAAACTGCTTTATCGCCACGACATTTAAAATAAAATGGGCTACATTGACATTAAAGTGGCACCGGTAACAAAATAAGAGCATAATGGAGGCGGAAACCACTCACTGACTTTCCTCTATTTTTTTGTATTAATTTATTTTATTTATTGTTCCCAGTATATTTAACGTGGCCACTTCATTTTCAATCTTCTGTAAGGAAAGTTTGGCAGAAATTCGTGGTTTGGGCCTTTTTTTTTACAAGGTCAACTTAACTTCAAAACCTGTATGTAGATGACACGGCAGTTTGCGTTTGCGTTGTTTTCCTCAATATTTTCGACCTTCAAGTTTTTATTTTTGCTAATTAATTTGTGTTTGGATGTTTCGGACGATACATTTGTAATAATATATCGTTTAAACATAGTTTAACAACATCTATTGTTTAGTAACTAAGTAGCAATGAATATCAAATTAATTCACTAGACTGGACTCTGTAAGGAACGTTTGGTAGAATGGTAGGGTAGAGTGCGTATTAGATTACAGACAATTTTATATATTGTTTATATTGTTTTTTAAAATAAAATTAATAATATATATATATACAAAATTGCGGTCATCCAACGTACCATGGTTATAGTCTTCTGTAGGACAATCATAGTCTGGATAAAGGAGGCATGCGACAGGATAATACAGGTAGGCAAAAATACTGAAAAATTAGGGGAAAATTTGACCATATATATATATATATATATATATATATATATAAATCTACAGAAAACCCTCGATTGTGACATCCGGGAGATCGGGGGGTTGTTTCGGCCGTTCTATCTAGGTAAAAATTTGCTTAAACATTTCTCAGTATTCATCGCAATTATTTCCGACCGATTGTTAGGGGGAATTACAGTATATCTCAAGGTACCATCTATCCGCGCTAATGTATTTTGACCGACTGAATATGTTCAAAGGTTAACTTCAGAGTTATCTCCTTTGGATATTTGATATATAAGCGAGTGATAATTACCTGGGGGCGAATAGTAGTAGTTGGTAAGTGCCAGGGCGACGACCAGAATGAGGCAGAGGGAGGTCATGCCGCAACTGACCAGTACTAGGCATCTCTCCAGCTGTGTTCTTCTCCTCCACCAAGTCGGGTTCCTGCAACGGAAGAAAATTCGGAAAATAAGCTTTTCCAATACCAATATTTGCCAATTCAAAAGCTCCGGTTTCCGGACTCAAATAAAAGCGACATTTTACAGGAGAATAGATATGTTTTTTCAATTATTTGCTTTTTGTATCTGCATTTTCAACCGACGCCATTTCTATTCAATGTGGAAATATTTTAGATTTCGTGTCCTTCCGTCTCCGTTTGTTAGTCGTATCAAAAAACACGTGCTCAAAAAAAAAACATGTGTTTTAAAGAGATTTTTACATTGAAAATTTTCAGAATACAATCAGCCGAGAAAATGATTTTCCTTTTAACTAACGAGCTGATTCCTTTCGGTAACTAATTTTTTCGATTTTGTTACCGTTAAATATTTTTTTCGTAGGCCAAAACGGACAAAATTGTAAACCAGTATCATAAAATTGTAGGCCAGGATCATAAAATTGTAGATCGGTTATTGTGTATGAAGTTGTGCAGATATTAAACGAAATGTTAAATGATAATATTCAGTTTTATATTCATATAACATTTTTGCCTCATGTACGGCCCCACCTAACCTCAACCCTGGTATCGACTGTTCAGTGACGTCATACACAGATTCTCGTTCCATCTTGTCCAATATATATATATATATATATATATATATATATATATATATATATATATATATATATATATATATATATATAGCTGTCCACTTATATGCTTTATGTGTTTACATGTCCTATAGTTTCACGTCGATCTGATCTTATGTATATGGCTGGCCACTTCATATGTTATATATGTACATACGTACTGAATCGTTCCCAAAATTATTATTTACGCACACATAATTTCAAAGTCCACAATTTCTGAATCAAATGGAACCATTTTCATGTCAAACACGATATGTAGAAATAATTCACTGTAAATAGTTAAGAAACTGAAGACACTATAGATTGAGCGCGGATGCGTGAAGTGTGACTATAGACACACAGTTTTATTTCACAAAAACTGAAGGAAACGTTAATAAGAATTAAAAAAACTTCGTTACAGACATTTCACACGAATCTGTGAACAAAAACAACCGAGCGTCAATTCGTCCTTGGCCTTGCCAATGATGGAATGAATCTTTGAACAGAAAATATTGAGAACTTGCTTTCGATATGGAAACGGTTGAAATAGACTGGAAAATTATATATATATGCGTGACAGTTGGCCGAGACACAGGTCTATAATATGTGGGCTATCTATTTTGGTTTATTTCTAGATCGATAGTAATGTGTCGTTAACCCGAACAGAAGACCGTTATACGGTGGGGGAGGAACAGGAAAGGCTGTGATTCTAGAAAGTTCCATGAATTGTAAACACACACACACACACACACACACACACACACACACACACACACACACACACACACACACACACACACACACACACACACACACACACATATATATATATATATCAGGAAATAGAATGTCAGTGTTGCCAAATGGGTCGAATATTTTACTCGGATTTACTTAAAAATAGGGCCATTTACCGCAAGAGTCCGCGTTTCCAAATTCAACAAGGCGCATCGACTTTACTTTGAATCAAAGTAGGACGACTTGTAAGTCTGTTTAGATTATAATATTTATTATTATTATTATTAGACTATACTTTTTTTATTATTTAGTCAGGTTAAGAAGGAATATCGTCATTGATGCGATCCGGTTGGCATATGTGAGCTCTTTGGTGGTTGGCTTGGTTTTGTGAGCAATACAACCTGGTACTATAACCTGTACTTTTGGGGTAATTTATTCCTATTCATCGAGGAAACGGTTGAAACATCTCTGATAATGATGATAAATAAATTGAAATACCTGTCATGCGGTCTACAAATGGGGTTTGGAATACGACACGTACGATAGACCGGTTTCAGCCGTTCGCCATCTTCAGTAGCGGTTTCCGTGGCCACTCGACCTATAATGTCCTGACGAGAGTCCGCTTCTGACGGGACAGTCGCTACGGAAGACGGCGAGAGGCCGAAACCGGTCTAGCGACGAGAGACAGGAGACAATGACGAGAGAAATGACCGTCCGCCATCTTCAGTACTTTGGTTCAGTAGGTTGGTAGAACTAGTTGATTACTGTGCTATAAAAATCCTAATAAATCCATCCGATAATTCATTTTTCTTTGTCTTTAATTTCACAATTCACTCTGCAACTCTATTGTTTTTGCGATAGGTGAGCTTGTATAGGCAATTTTTAGTGCAGCGCTCGACACAACGCGGACTCTGATGCAACTTCCGGCCATTTTTCCCCATTTCCTGGGACGAACTCAAAACAGAAAAAAAACCCGTCTGGGGATATTCTTCCTCGTCATCTTATGAGGGATTCAACGAGAAGATCTCCCAACTCCCATTCTACCAACAGACAGAATTCCTCCATTCTTTGTAGATTTAGAAAAGCCATGTATGAAGTTTCTGAATTTGGAACTTTACAATGAGTATAATTATATTTCAATACGGATTTTACACAATCTCAACATTAAAAATTAACCAAATGGCTAATATCTAAAGGTAACGCAATTAATATTTACGTCGACATTCATATTGGGAATAATTGAAACAGTATAAGACAATAACAGAATACCTCGTATATAAACCTTTCCTATATTTTTTGTAGTCATAAAAATAATAAACGGAATTTCAAAAAATTCGGGGTCTTAATTGAATATAAATTTCATTAATTACTAATTAATTTTATTATAGGGTCAGAGGTGTTGGGCTTTTTTTCTTAAAAATGTATTGATTTATAGCATACATCTCCAAAAGTGAAAAAAAACCAAATTTCCTTTAATGTTATAAATGGTCCAAACGCCTGAAAAATATGTGATTTAAACATCTTAAAAATTGATCTAAACAAACCAAAAAAATATAAAAAGTAAATATAATAAACTTTTTAAAAAAGGTCGGAAAGCCTGTGTGGTTCTCATCAAACTGTGTGTCACAGTGACAGTGCAGTGAGGATGCCCAAAAAACATCCAAAGTGCCAAAAGTGACTAACAACGCTACTGAAGATGGCGAGTAGAAGAAACCGGTCTAGCAAAAGACCAAACCGGCGAGAGGAGACAGAAACACACGAAATCTACGGTATTTCGCCCCTCATACCCCTCGCAGACCACAAAACAGGTATGTTAAACATTTTGTTATTGTTTCATCTGCACAAACATTTTTCAAGTATAAAGTGCAGAGTTTATTCATCCCGAAACAAAATTGCGACGGTCAAACTGCTAAAAACAAAAACTAAGATTCAATCTCACTAATTCTCCCCCCAAAAAAAATTCATCGAACTTTACCTCCTTTACCCACCGTCCTCGAACATTCGAAATACGCGTTTGAAATACTAAATCATCAGTTTGCTCGTCACCTTTGAAAGTGAAGTTCTCTGGTTGACTTTCAACCATCTTTGAAACCTTGAATGGTTTCAAGACGGTAATCACCTTTCAATTCTCGGCCCATTCAAACGGCCGTTTAACGCTGTAGGCCGTTAACAATCATCCTATTTCCAGTGTACCTGACTGTAATTTGTGAGAAAGAATAGAATTAATCTCTTCAGGAGGACAATGGAGTCGTAGGCGACAATAAAAAGGTATTATAAATTACATAATCGAAAACAATAAATACAGTTTATGACACCATTAAACACAGCTAACAGTACAACTCTAGCAGTCTGTATTCAGAACATTTCCAATTTTATTAGCTTGTTGATTTTCCAACCAACAACTGTCGTACTGTGGACAATACAAGTGACAGTGACAGTGCAGTGAGGATGACCGGAAAACATCCAAAGTGCCAAAAGTGACCACACCGCTACTGAAGATTGCGAGCGGCCGAAACCGGTCTCCAAAACCGAACACACAAAATCTACGGTATTCCAACCCCTCGCAGACCATAAAATCTGTATGTTAAACTTTTCTTTGTTTCTTCAGGTGTGTCTGCCGACGTTGGGAGATACCTGGCAGATGGGGGAAAGCCTATAAATCCAGTACCCACGCCGTAGAACAGGGTCATCTCGTCCATGACATCCTTAAACGGGGATGAGATGTACAAAGGCTGAGTTCGACTGTCGCAACAGCTTTTCTCCATTGTTCGAAACATATTACAATTAGCCCATTGTCTCACGAGAGTTTGTCGCTGCATAATTCTCACGAGGCCAATTGTACCCACAATATCCCAGTTCACCGAGTGTTCATCGCTCAAATCATTTTTATTCAATAACGATCTTCATCTTATTGTAGAATCCGGCCGGTAGCTATTATTTATTTATTTCAGTTGACCCAATAGTTTGTTGTGGGGAATTTCAGTGACAATATTTGTATACCCAGACACCCCAGAAACCCAGTGGTTTCTCCCCAACAATTTTTTTATTTTTATTACGTTTATTAATTTCATCGATTTCGTGTGTTTCTGTCTCCTCTCGCCGGTTCGGTCTTCCGCCAGACCGGTTTCGGCTGCGCGCCATTTTCAGTAGCGGTGTTAGTCGCTTTGGCACTTTGGATGTGAGGACGCACAAAAAAACGCTACTGAAGATGGCGAGCAGAAGAAACCGGTCTAGCAAAAGACCAAACCGGCGAGAGGAGACAGAAACACACGAAATGTACGGCATATTCTAACCCCTCGCAAGCCACAAAACAGGTATTCTAAACCAGGAGAAACTACCGTTCCATTTTGAATTTTCAAATTTTCCCGTGAAATTAAATGACTTTCAGCCGGTTCACAGTAATATGGGGAACAAATATGTGATAATTCTTGGAGGATTGAACTTTTGATGTTGATCTACTCTTCGGTCGGATCAGGTAAGAGATCTCGAAACGTCGGGAACACCCGGGACGCAATTTACTCGAGATGATTTAATAAAATTATTGAATTAAAAATTGAATAAAAACAAGTGTTGACACGCGAGAATATCTGTGTCGTATGGCCAATTTGGATAACGAAGTACCAGACTCGTTCATATCAAAGTACAAATGCTATATTTTACTATAAATTTACGTAGTACATCGTAGGCTATAAAGAAAATATGTATCAAAGAAAATATATTCTATATGTATATTCGAAGATATATAAAGTATTTGTAGTACTTCGATATATGTGATGGGTACAGTCGAAGCACAAGACAATTGGGTTCAACCCAAACGCTGTATTGATTTCAAAACCTCAAATGATAAAGAGTCCGACGACCCCGACGACCGCGATCACTTTGACCGATTTTTATTCTACTTTTTCTATAAAAAAATGCCGAAAGTAGACGGGAATTGGCTTGGAAAGTTTCGAAAGTTTTCACCCCAATTCGCCTACTTATCTTGTCGGCTTTTGACCGTAGCCCCTCGGTTGGGGGAAGTTTGTCCTGGTTAGGGGATTATTATTTCATTTTTTTAACAACTAGGGCGGAAGAACGATAATAATCAAGATAGCGGGGGACAAATAAATATAAACACTTTGGACCTTAGTCAGGAGCGATAAGTCGGAACTTAATAGATGTTGGAGGGGACAATTTAAAATTCAAAAAATTGAACTTCCGGCCCTACGCTTCAGGCCGACTTCTCGCCATCTCCACTAGCATCGCGTACATTATTCATTGATTACACTTTAACGCTATGACAGAGAATCGATTTAAAATCTGAAAATAAAATTTCTGTAACATTCTAACTGTTTTATATTATCACAACTGTAAAATACAATAAAGGACGATGATATTCCAGTAGCTCCATTATAACCAGTAGTGAATAACGTGGAAAAAACCCACACAGTGATTACTGAAGATGGCGAGCGGCTGAAACCGGTCTGGCAAAATTCAAAACGGAACACGAAATCTACGGTATTACAAAAAATTCCCTCGCAGACCACAAAAACGGGTATTCGGAAATAATAACTATCATCTAATATCTAATTATCTTTAAAAAAACTTCGCTTAAAGCCTTTATTATAAATAAAAAACCTGAGGCCATATTTTGGAATTCCGAAAAATCACGACGTATGACTTACTTGATTACTGTCGCTGTTGTGCTGTTGGTCATCGTGTTCTTCTGCTGATGGCTGTACTCGGATGAAATGTCTTCAGCAGTCACTTTCCCATGTGCTTCGACGTCCGCCTTTCTCGGTAGAAGCCGGCTCGAAACCGATCTATCTGCAGCACAAGGACAAGTGATAAACAATAATTATATTGGCGTCGTCGTAGTTTAATATTCATTACGAGGGGGTTAAAACTGAATCGAAAAGCCCCCGTCATTTTGCGAACATTCAACGAGGTTTGGACTCAGTGGGACGAGAAAAGTAAATGACTGGAATGCAACTAAAAAATGAAATTGTTCTGAAAATTTGCTTTTTCGTTAATGTAGACCAGGGGTTCCCAACCTTTTTATACCCTAGGACGCATTCTTAAATATCCGTAGGGCGGCGGGCACCAGCTATTTTTTTAAAGATATTTTTATAATTGGACAAGGATAAAATATAATTTCCAACTAATAAAATTATTGTTCAAATTACATACACACAAAGTGAATACATACAAAGTGTGTACAGTAGTGTGTACATACAAAACGTAATACAAAGTAAACAAGAAATATACATACAAAGAAATCATTTTAAAAAAGTAAAAGAAAACAAAAAATATCGATCACTCAGTGTGATCTTTGGTATTGCATTTCATTGGCCATTAATTGTGCCTCGTAATTAGGAGAGTATGACGATAATCCTGTTAGCAAACAGTCAAAAAGATGGTCATCGGTGAGTCGAGATCTATATCGTGATTTTATTAAATTCATGTTTGAAAACAATGATTCGCATAAATACGTTCACCCGAAAAACGATTCGATTTTATATGTCGCTTTTTTAAAAAATGGGAACCTTTCTCTGTCGACTATGAGCCATAAGTCCTCTGATACTGAGGATTTTGACAAAATATCATTCTTAAGGTCCAAAATTTAAAACTCTAGTTCTGTCCAAAAAATTCTGTAGTGGCGGGCGCACACAAATTGGTCCGCGGGCGGCATGGCGCCCATGGATTTCCAAGAACATTTCAAATCGTTTCTAAATCGAACTCAAATAAATACTGAATAATTTACTGTCTCCCAGTTCGGTTTCGGCCATCTTCAGTAGCAGTGTGCACTGTCGCCTATTTCACTTGAGTACCAGTGTGACTCGCGCACAGCTACTGAAGATCGGTGAGCGGGCAAAACCTGCTCCAGGAGATAGAAGAATACGCGAAATCTACTGTATTACAACTCCTAGCGGAACTTTTGTCCCGACAGTGGATATCGGGAAAGTGTCTTTTTTTTTAAAATTTCTATTTTGTTTTTTCATTTTTACGAAACTGGCCCGGGAAAAAATTCGGCGTAAATATTGGAAAAGGTTTTCCCTTTCGCCCGGGCGCCTTTCGACCGCCGCCCTATTATACAACAGGCGCGATTATAAGCCGCGGTGAAAGTAACCGCGTTATGGACGGCCATATTTTTTTTCTCTTTCTCTTTTCCCTTTTTACGAACTTTCCACCAGAGAGAGAGAGAGAGAGAGAGAGAGAGAGAGAGAGAGAGAGAGAGAGAGAGAAAGAGAGAGAGAGATTTAAAAATCCATAACACGGGCCGAAAAAAATTGCTAGCTTTCACTAGAAAACTGACTAGTTCTGATTCAATAACAAGCCTCTTGTTGCTGTCTCTCTCTCACGACTGGTCGCTAACAACGCAATGCTACTGACGACGGAATGAAACCCAATTGAAAAACTCAAGGCTATAGCGGTACAATTACGGTATTTATGGACGGAGAACGTGTCTAATGGCGGTGGGAGAAACCTCGAACAGGTGGAGAACCTTAACCAATTCACTTGCCATGGATATCTATTTTAGGAATTTTTCTACGGCCGAAAAGCGTTCTGCATTTGAAATAATGAGGTGCTCGCCATCTTCAGTAGCAGTGTCACTTTAACATGTTGGAGACGCTTGTGGGGGCAATGCTGTTAGCGCGCTTATTTCACTTATATCACTTGTACTGTGGCACTGTGGCGTCCAGCACATCCAGCTACTGAAGATGGCGAGCTACCGAAACCGTTTTGGCGAAAGACCCTAGACCGGCTAAAAGAGACAGAATAACAAAAAACCGTCAGTTAGCCTCGTACGCTTCATAGACAGCCGGTCTATTGTCTATTGTCTTGGACTGTTTGTTGACAAAAAGACAAACACCACAGTACAACACATACAACACTGACAGTGACTGTGCAGTGAGGATGCCCAGAAAACACCCTAAGTGCCAAAGTGACTAACACCGCTACTGAATATAGCGAGTAGCCGAAACCTGTCTGGCAAAAGACCAAACCAGCGAGTAGAGACAGAATCACAAGAAATCTACGGTATTCGAACCCCTCGCAGACCACAAAACAGGTATTCTAGTTTTTTTTATATAAATTTAGAATTTCCCAACTTCCCTTATTGTTAATTAAAGGGATTAAAGTATCGATAATCGAGTGGGCATTGAAAGTTCGGACCAGCTGCAATATTGCATTTGGCAACGTTACGCCTATATAAGTGTTCATTGTTTGTCGTTTTACGGCCGATTTGGGTGTTGCGCAGACAATTTTTTCTGGATCGATGAATTATCTGAAAATTCAAAGAAATCAATTCAATCATACGATTTATTTTATTTTGTCGGTTGACTGGTGTAACAGGTTTTCTCTCGCTACTGTCCGGTTACCGGTTCTTTGACCTTAAATTGGGAACCGGTTTCATCCGACTGATTTGTGGCCAGGTGAGTGACACACCGCTCGCTCGGGCCACAAATATAATACAGAGACTCGATGTTTATCATGCAGATTTCAAAGTGAGAACACATCCTCGGACAACGCTTATAGAGATGGTAATAATATAATAGATTTTGGTAGTTGGAAACCAACGCTTGCGGTTTTTCACGGGAAAATTCAGTCTGTTGCGTAAGTCCCAGGGGCAGCGGTTAGTTATCCTTCTGCATACAAAATGGACGACAAATATTCAGCGGATTCCCCCTTGGTCCGAACGGTTTTGTACGAGGAAGGACAAACAACTGTTTTTCTACCTTAGATTTCCGGCTGTTCTGTCTCCTCTCTCTCGCCGGTTCTGTCTTTTGCTGTAGACCGGTTTCGGCCGCTC
Organism: Lethocerus indicus; assembly: GCA_019843655.1. Taxonomy (NCBI): domain Eukaryota; kingdom Metazoa; phylum Arthropoda; class Insecta; order Hemiptera; family Belostomatidae; genus Lethocerus; species Lethocerus indicus. Next base: position 8,510,441 of record JACDQD010000001.1, read on the forward strand.
ACTATCTTCAGTAGTCAAGTCGTAACGTTGGATGTTTGTTGCGGGCCACACTGTTTGCGAGTGACTGCATCCGAAATGACAGGACGCGGCCACTGATGATGGCGAGTGGCCGAAACCGGCACGAAATCGACGGTATTCCAACCCTTCGCAGATCGCGAAACAGGTATTCTAAATTAATATTGCTCTCTTACCCATTAATTTAAGTAACGGTTTGTTTAATGTGTTAAATTCCAGTCTTTTTAAATTTATACTGTATTCTCTGTCTACATAGAAGCCCCCCAGGTAAAAATACCTGGGTTAAGGTAAAAACCTTAACCTCCGTGGGTAGAGAATGAACTAAAAACCAGAAAAGACTGACGTCAGAAACCAGATTCGATTAATTCTGTATTTTCCGCCTTGAATGTTCACATATTGTCGGCCCGTTGTTGTTGTTGTTGCCGTAAACATTGCCGCAACAACGCAATAAACGTGTTGGAAACAGTTGTGTTGGCAAGGTGACCCGAAGAACCGCACCTCCTCAACCACCTCCTCCCGGTAGGTGAAGGAGGTCAGACGCCTCCAAGTTCAGGTTGGAAATCGGCCCGACGTCTAAACCGGGACATTGAATTTGAAAACTGGGACACCCTCGGTACGCACTCGGAATTTAAATAAATATCTTCTACTACTCTTACCATTTCAATTAGCAACGAATACTTCGAGGGCGAAAGGCCGAAATAAATTTTCAGTACCGGAGACTGAACACGCTTTGGACTAATATCAAGGCATATTAGAAATACACTCTGCAACAAATACCAAAATTGTTGACATCAATAGTGTAAATATGCCTAAAACCGAGTCCTCAATGTTGACAAAATTGATTCTGAGTGTTCAATACTAAAATCAATAGTGTAAATATTATTAGAGCTGATCCTTCAATGTTGACATAAATATTGTATGGATTTTTCAAAAGCAGTTTAGAATACCTGTTTTGTGGTTTGCGAGAGGTTGGAAAACCGTAGATTTCGTGTGTTTCTGTCTCGTCTCGCCGGTTTGGTCTTTTGCTAGACCGGTTTCGGCCGCTTGCCATTTTCAGTAGAGGTGTTAGTCGCTTTTGGCACTTCGGATGATCACATTGCATCACAGTGCAATGAGGATGCCCCCGAGAAACATCCACAGTGCTAAAAGTGACTAACACCGCTACTGAAGATGGCGAGCGGCCGAAACCGGTCTAGCAAAAGACGAAACCAGCGAGAAGAGACAGAAACACCCGAAATGTACGGCATATTCTAACCCCTCGCAAGCCACAAAACAGGTATTCTAAACCAGGAGAAACTACCGTTCCATTTTGAATTTTCATATTTTCCCGTGAAATTAAATGACTTTCAGCCGGTTCACAGTAATATGGGGAACAAATATGTGATAATTCTGGAGGATTGAACTTTTGATGTTGATCTACTCTTCAATGTTGACATCAGTAGTGTAATTATTCCTAATGATACGTATTCAATGCTAAAATCAATAGTGTAAATATTATTAAGGCTGACCCTTCAATATTGACATCAATCAACAGATTCTAATATTCCTGTTTTTTACGAAAACTGATTGTTGGAAACCGAAAAATTCGTTGAATCTATTTTCTTTTCTTGTTCTTGTTGTGGTTTTTCTATTTAGTGGGTAATTTTTGCTGAATTCAAACAACTATAACTTTCTAGCAGATGTTAGTTGGATTGGAACCGACGGGTTCACAAACCGCTGACTGGGTTTTCGAAAACTCAACAGAATATAACAAGAGTGCTTTCTCCATGAACCGTTGTCCCTCGCTAGAAAACGCGGAGGTTTTTCTCGTCCAATCAGGCGTACAAAGTACAACTTGTAGCGACAAAAAGATTATCTGAAATAATTTACATTGGACAATCCACAAACCAACCGGGAATAGATAAGACTAACTAAAATATAAGAAATAATTTATTATGAACACCGCTGTTTTCCGCGATCTTCAGTCTCCTCTCGCCGGTCTGGTCTTGTGCTAGATCGGTTTCGACGGCTCGCCATCCTCGGTAGCTACTTAAGAGATGGCGAGCGGCCGAAACAGGTTTAGCGAAAGACAGAACCAGCGAGAGGAGACGTAAGACCGCGAAAAAATCCACCCTCGCAGACATCATAACAGGTATTACAAAAAAAAATGGCGAATTAGTTCAGAATGAATGGTTGAAGAATCAGTCGGCAGACAATATCGAGAACCGTAGATTTCGTGAGTTTCTGTCTCCTCTAACCGGTTCGGCCTTTTGCTAGACCTGTGTCGGCTGCTCGCCATCTTCAGTAGCGACCGAACCGGCGAGAGGAGACAGAAACACACGAAATCTACGGTATTCCAACCCCTCGCAGACCAAAACACATGTATTCCAATCTAGTATTGAGAACAAAACTTTCACAAATGAGAGTTAACCGAAATAAAACTCAGATGCCGAGTGTGTACTTTCGTTACGATACTTCTGAAATTGACTAATCTACTTAAATTTAAGCGAATAAAACTAAAATTATAAACTATAATAAAACTAAAGTTAAGCTTTCACTCATATAATCTTGTGTTTTACTTAACTTAACCAAACGGTTAGGTTTACACCGTCGTCAGTAGTGACAAATGCAGTATCCTTGTATTGCACAATTGTAACAAACAGTCCCCTGTCATTCCTGTTACAAAAACCGTTCTGACGACGCGGACGGAGAACGTCCGCTGAAAATGTGTCGTCAATTTGTACGCGGAAGGATAATTAGGATGAACTAAAAACGGAATACACGGTAGATTTCGTGTGTTTCTGTCTCCTCTCTCGCCGGTTCGGTCTTTTGCCAGACCGGTTTCAGCCGCTCGTCATCTTCAGTAGCGGTGTTAGTTACTTTCGATGTTTTCTTGGGCATCCTGACTGCACTGTCACTGTCACTTGTACTGTGGTGTACCTTGTTATTGTGTTTTTCGGTGGATGTTGTTTGCCTTATTTGGGTCGGGGGGTATTTTGTTAATTCGGCTTGTCTCTCGGATTATCGGTCAAAACGGGACATAACGGGGGTGTTCGAAATTGATTTTTCATCTACTAAATTTATTTTTTTTTATTATCGGTTTTATTTTATATTTTTTTCCCCCGATCGAGGCGCAGTAACGTTTTCGCGGCCGAGTGACCCGCACCGCAAGAAGAAGTAGGCCTGGGAAATCGATCGGAAAAGCCGCCCAAGGGGGGTAACGCCGTGGAAGATGAGGGTACGGGAGGGAGGGAGTGGGATAGGGAGTGAGGGAGAGGGATGGAGGGAGGAGAGTTTTTGAATTTACGCCGTGGAAACGATTTCACGGGCCCACGGGCTTTTCCCCGACGGTATTATAGAGCGGAAAACTGGTAGCGCGGGTAACGGGAGAGGGGTTCGGCCTGTCGAACGAGATTTTCACGCTTTTCCGCACCTCGTCGATCCTCCTTCCCCTCTCCCCCCGCACGATCCTCAGGCCGTCGCAATAACGACGCGAAGGGGCGTAAGTGAGTGTTACACATGCGACACGTCGTATATGCCTGGCTTGGTCACGCATGAGGTAAAACTCCTCCGCCGTATTTCACTTTTACATATATATTATAAAGACCCACACAACCATAGTTACGTATAGTATTACAAAAGGAAATTTAAATTGAATTTAATTAATACATCGGTGATGGACATGAAAATACGGAATAGAACTGTACGAGGGTTCCACTAAGAAATACGACATCTTGGCGTTCCTGTCGAAAGTCCTTCGATCCATCCTTAATCTCCCCACGGGGTGTGTTTCGAATTCATCATGACATCAACATACCCCAACAGTCGACAAAGTCACAAAATTACCCGGTTCGTCAAGTTCAAGTTCCGCCCCTTACTCCTCACCATAATTTGCTCGTTCAGTCGCTCTTGTCTGTAGCCTACACACAAGACAAGAGTACCAATGACGGGGGCATTTTATCAAGATAAAGAAGTGCCAATTGTACAATAAATAAAACAGAGAAAAAAATCCTTCTGGGATGTCCACTCCCGCGTTTCCCAACTCTTAAAAAATACGCGAGTTATTTTACGCGTGTCCGCACTAATTTTCTAATTTTCCCGATTACCATATCGATATTGTAAAACAATTCAAGTAGCCACTATCATAACAATTAAGTATATAAAGGTACGAACCATTTATATCGTTTTTCGCGATGTCCTATTTGTATTCAACGAAAAATGAAGTTATTTGTATCTTGCGAGTCGGCACCGAAACTGGTAGGACGCGGGATCGAGACCCGCCGTCCACATTTTCGACGGTCGATGAAACGCAACTCTGAATGTTCGGAGAGCTTTCGTACAATCGCCGCGTCTCTTACAACAGACGCTTCGACACTGTTGAAATTCACCGCGCACTAAACAGGTCCAAGAAGCCGAGAGCCATGAGTTCTGGATATGACGCAATCTTCCCGCCGGAATCCGCGACTAACTCGCCGGGAACGAGGAAACGAGCAGTTTCACAACGTCTACATTTTTATAGACATTTTTTGCTCTATTTCTCCGGTCTTAGCGTCCCGACAACTGGTCTTAATGCCTTTCAAGAGCTGATACAAACGGGCTGGATTGCGCAATTTTGTAAAAAAAATAATAAAGAACAGTAAGGTAAACATTTCTCCAGTGCGCATCGGTTGAACAACAAAAAGCAATAGACCTGAATTTTATTACAATTTCGCAATTCAAAAAAAAGAAAAAATGTATATATATATAAATATAAATATAAATATAAATATATATATATATATATATATATATATATATATATATATATATATATGGACTAGCTAATTGTGAAAACAATTTTTTTTTTTAATTAAAAATTAAAGGAGATTCTATCCGGTATTGTTGGCTAGGCAGCATTGTTGAAAAGAACAGTCGCATATCAGGAATTTTGGCTCGGTGGCATTGCTGAATGAAACATCGTTGTCTATCAGGCATTTTGGCTCGATAGCATTGTTGAAAGGAACATTGTCGCCTATCAGGCATTTTGGCTCAATAGCATTGTTGGAAGAAACATTGTCGCCTGTCCAGCATTGTTGGCTCGGTAGCATTGTTGTAAGAAACATTGTTGATCGGTCCCAGTTGTCACCTTTCTGTGAAGAAAGACTTTTTTATATCGAAATATTCTGTCGTATTTTGCGACCGTGTTGAGAAATCGTTGAGAAACTTGATTTTTCTCGCGATCAAATCATTGAATCGCTGTCCGATATCGTTGGCTCGGCCGGGGCGTTGTCGGAAGTAACGTTGTCGGATGTTTTGCGAATAGAGTGTTGGGATGTTTACTGCACCCGGATAAGGAGCTAGTTTCTATAGATTGAAACATTAAAACCGCTCCAACGGTCAAGTCATGAGGGTCCAACTTGCGAGTTTCAAAATAAACCGTAATGATATCGGACATTATTTCTGTTAGGCTCGATAGGCGATCGAATCGAAGGTTTGATCTTTTTCTTCGGCGTCGATCGATCGTTTGTTCGTTCGTTGGCACCTTGATCGATAGGCGGACCTTGGCCTTGTTTCTCTCACGACCGGCCTCTGTGGCTGTGACGTCTTCTTAAAAACCAGTTTCCGCTACGGCCAGGAGATCCTAACCCAACTACATAGATCTGTCCACAATCTATATACAAATAAGCGAATAAACTGAATATATATAACCTTAATATATAAACGTAATGACCAAAAATCCTGTAGCCGCCTTAAATATCCTGAGAATTTTATACGCAAATTCGTTAAATTCCAAGTCTACCTTTTATCACAATTTTATTGTACTTTGATGAAAGTCTCCCGGCCTAATATTAGCCTTCTTTTGTAAAACAATAGACAAAGCTATTTCTTATAGATTCTACTGTCTTTTTTAAGCAAATTAAATCATTTTATTTTCCCTTTTATCAATATAATTGGAGAAACATCAATTTACAAATTGTACTGAGGAGGTTATCTATCTCTATCTCTGAGTTTACGAGGTCCTCTGGAGTTCAAGTGTACCGTTTTGGTACTCCAGATGATTCCAGTTTACGATCGTTCGATATACGATCCGACCCTCGCCTCATTCCAACGTCAAAATATCAGTTATAGGATTAATCTGATACAATAAAGTATTTTAACTGTAATGTACGTTTAGGCCAAATAATTGAATATTAACAAAATTTAAACCTTCCGATCAAATATATTCAGTGAAATAACCAACACACTTGCTACTGTGTCCGGTTTGTCCATTACCTAAATATAACAAATTTCACGCCCCAAACCCAATTGCACAAACCCTACTGTATCCCGATGTCCCAAATGTTCCCTGAGGACGACCGAAAAGAAAGTGTGGTCACATGATTAGAACGTAGGAAAAAAATTGAAAAAATATATTTTTAAAAAAGAAATGGGGGAAATCCGGTTGTGGATTTAGGCCCTATCTCTTATCATTTATTGCCACATCGACATTAATGTCGACGATTGCATTAAGAAGAAAGAATGCCCGTAAATTCAGAGCGGAGCGGTCGGCCCGGGTTCGAAGACCGGACGAAGTCTTAAAGTTTCGGTTTGTAAATTTTCGACACGATTTCGAACGACAGTGGTGCGTATAGAGCCTGTTGTTGTTCCTACTGTTGTTGGTCCAACATGCAGAATCCGCCGGCTGATAATCTCTACCGCCGATTTATCAGGAGCTGATAATATATATATATATATATATATATATATATATATATATATATATATATATAAACCGCGGCCTCTAGGGGGGAAATCCGATCGAGAACGAAAACATTCATCATCCGGGGTCACACAATACGGTGGGCAGTCTCGTCGACAGAACACGAACGAAATCGTGTCGCGAATTGTCCGAATATTCGAGAGTTTAAAAAATAGACCTGTAGATCCCGCGTCGGGAGTTACGAAACCCGTCTACGAACGAGATAACGCGGAGGTGAATAGGGGAGGTAGATAAGTAATCTTGATTACGCCTCAAATATGCGAAATTATTTAACTATCATCCCTGTACGAGAATTACGAAAAATTACGCTAGGAAATCGAAGCTAGAATAGTGGCCGGACAGTGTATTGAGAGCTAAACACGCCAACCGGAAGGGAGAACGAATAGAAAATCTAAAATAGAATGTCCTTTTTTTTAGGAATGAAGAGGAATAAGGCCGGGCAGTATTGAGAGCAAAACTTTCACACGTGTAAAGCAGAAGAGATAATGAACTACAAAGAAATCTCAACAAAAAAGTCCTTCTTTAGGAATGAAAGGAATCAATTTGTTCGGATGTATAGGTTATTGGGCCGGGCAGTATTGAGAGAAAAACTTTCACACAAGCCAACGAGAAGGGAAAATGAACAAAAAGCAAATAAAAAAAGTCCTTATTTAGGAATGAAGAGGAATAAATCAGTCAAGAAGTAAAGGTTAAAGGACCAGACGCCAGGCAGTATTGAAAGCAACAAAGTAACTCTCCTATAAAATGCATATGCGTACATTTTAATTATTGTGGGAAATAGAAGTAAATTGTTCCCGAAAATGAGGCACAAATTAAATCTAATTTTAAATATAAAATTTTCTATCAAAGAATAAAAAACCTTCAGGCTGAAACTATCCTCTGTTTACCCGTTGTCGAAGTCCAAAAATTACCGTTATAAGCCAGTTATATGACCTCAGGAGGGTATGGAGGGGGGGATCCCATTCCCGAGTTCGTTCTTCCCTCTTTTCCGTATTCAGTTTCAGCCTCTCGCCATCCTCAGTAGCGTCCCGAACCTGAGTATCAGTTAGCCAAAGTAATACAGTCGGGGGGCCCGAATCTAATAACTCTTCAAGATCCGTCGAGAACCGAACGCCATTCACAAAACCTCCGATTGAGCTTGAATTTTTAAAATTCAAATAAAACAATATTCCGTAGATTTCGTGTGTTTCTGTCTCTTCTCGCTGGTTCAGTCCTTTGCCAAACCGGTTTCGGCTGCTCACCATCTTCGGTACGGTGTTAGGTTAATCAACTTCACAAGATTCGTAACAAGTACACACTCGGCGTCTGAGTTTTATTTTGGTTAATTCTCATTTCTGAAAGTTCTCAATACTAGTTTGGAATACCTGTTTTGTGGTCTACGAGGGGTTGGAATACCGTATATTTCAGTCTGTTTCTGTCTCCTCTCGCCGGTTTGGTCGTTACTGAAGATGGCGAGCGGGCGAAACCGGTCTGGCAAAAGACCAGATCGGCGAGAGGAGACAGAAACAGACTGAAATATACGGTATTCCAACCCCGCCTAGACCACAAATCAGGTACTCTGAACTAATCATTTTTTATTCTATGTATTGCAGCGAAAAAACAAACAGAAAATGTACTTTCGAAATTCGGTGTTTTCCTCCTTTCAATAAATTAAGCTATATTTCACTTAATTCAGTCTCTCGTATCTGAACTTTTCGCTCTGAACACTGAATGGGGCTATTTTTTCTAATTCTGAGGTCTGAAGACAACAAAAACTAAAACTAAACCATCGATTCAATATTATACGCGGCCATTTCGAGCAAAAATAGCCCTCCAACGTTCGAGAGGGTGCTTTTTAATCTTCTCATTGTTTGTACGGGACTTCGCTTCTCGCCCCCGAAGAACCGTTTTCCCCTATTTCCTCCCCGTAAGGAGCTTAAGTCTCCCATTGTTGTCGTCGTCGAGTATCCAGAGTTTCCTCCCCCGCACCCCACTCCTCTCATTCACGGAAGCCGTTGGGACTATTCCAGGGTTAAAAGGTATAACAGGAAAAAAATATTGAAGACGACGAAGTAAGTTGAAGTAGTGTACCGGATACCGAGGCAGTGTCCGGCCGAATGAATTGCCAACAGGACGAAACAAATTATCCCCGAATGTTATTCCACCGATAGAGGCCCAAATCCGGCACAGTTCTCGGCGAAGCCGGGCACGTTGAATGGGCACGTATTGAGGCGGTGGCTGCTATTCGGTTGAATTACCGATGAAGCAACGTGTGGGCACTGTCGCGGCGCTATTAAAAACAGTGTTGGGAAACCGAATTCAATTTTGATTCGTCGATTCGAAAAGTAGCAGTTTTGTCTATCACTGTCGATGAAAAGATTTATTTATTCGAGATTCTCAATCGTTGAGAAACGAAATAATAAACGGTAGATTTCGTGTGTTTCTGTCTCCTCTCGCCGGTTTGGTCGTTTGCTAGACCGGTTTGCCGCTGTGTGGAGACAGACAGAGCAAGTGACAGTGCAGTGGGGATGCACACAAAACACCAAAGTGCCAAAGTGACTAACACCGCTACTGAGAAGCCGAAACCAGTCCAGCAAAAGACCAAACCGGCGAGAGGAGACAGAAACACACGATATCTACGGTATTCTAACCCTCGCAGACCGCAAAAGAGATATTCTAAATAATAAACATTAGAAACGAATACTCAACTATATATATTGATAAATTGTTTATCGTCTACGTTCTCTATACTCACCTTCGGGATTCTTCTCAAATGTCGGCCCCTCTCGAGTCGGGAAATAGATGAAATGATGGAGGAATTTCTCGAAAAAAAATCTCAGTCGCGAAATATAAGATGCTCCTCACAGGCGGGTAAGCTGAGACCGACTGACTGTCTGCGGCTTCGGGGCTAGAAGCGACGCTGGGCCAGTTGTGCAGTGTTGCCAACGGGGAAAATGTCCCCGCTGCGGGGAAATTTTCCGTTTCCCCGGCGACAAGCCTGCCCGCTTCCAATTCACTAGGCTGGAAATTTCTTCTTTCCCATCAAGACTTATACATAATAAAACGGTATTTAAAAGGGCGATGGGCACTTTAAAAAAGGGCCACTCTGTACGGAGGCAAAGACTAATTTTAAAGCTGTAAGAATACCTTTTTGTGGTCTGCGAGGGGTTGAAATACCGTAGATTTCTTGTTTGAACACTAAAATCGCTGCTGAAGATGGCGAGTAGCAGAAACTGGTTTAGCTAAAAGAAAACCGGCGAGAGGAGACAGAAACACACGTAATCTACGTTAAAAATATGTATATTCCACCGTCTAATATTAACTATACACCAACAAAATAGTATATGAATTGAGCTATTCAAATGTACGTAATTTCTTCTGTCGCCTCCATCTGGTTTCGGCTGTTCGCCGTCTAGGGACTACTGACGTTTATAAGACTTGAAAAAATAAAAATATGATAAAGAACCTCCACTGTAAAAGTGGGAGTGACCGTGCAAACAGGATTCTCAACAAGCAACCCAGACAGAAAGATCTACTGAAGATGACGAACAGCCAAGAGAGAAAACGCAAAATATAGAATAAATAAATAGTAATAAACTATATAGACTTTTTTTATATAGACGTTGGGCGACTACATTTCCCTTTCCTCAAAATGGGAAAATAACCTCGGCTGTTAACTCGAGTTTATCTTTCAGTTTTTCTTAATGGTTCTGCCCATTTTCATTTGGAAATATCATGCGTTCCGACTTGCCTAATTAGGCAAAATATCTCTAAAATTCCAACTCTTCTCCAGTCCGCCGGTTTTTCGAGCTGTACTTCTGAACTAGGTTATTCCTGGCAAATATGGCTCTAGCACTGACCTAACGGGACACTCTCCATGAATTTGAATGAACCAGTCTGCAATAATTATGTCACCCCAGTGTGTTTTTATGTTTGTTATATAATGTTTTTGTTTCTATAGTTTATGCTCTCTGGTCGCGCGTGTGTGAGAGTTTTGCTCTCAATACTGCCCGGCTACTGGTTCTTCAACCTTTACGCCTCAACTTATTGACTATTCCTATTCATCGCGGAATAAATAAATGTGGAAACAAATTACTATTTTTTCTTCATTCTTGCCGTCGGTTTTTCCCCGCCAATCTTCATCAAGATACACTTTTTTCCTCGCGTCCAACAGAAACATTTCTGAACGAGAAAATACGATAGGAGTCATTTTCAGCTTTATATTCAAATAATCTGGCCTCGCCAACTGAATTGTAACTCCGCCCATTCGGGAGAAAACACGAATTTTTCAGAAGCGGTTTTTCCTGTACGTCCCAATTGTCCGGTTGGAAGAAAGGCCGGTGAACCTCCCGTTCGTCAATATTGAGTCGGGGAAATATTGTTTGTGCCGGGGAAGAGGAGGGGGGCAGGTTTTCCCGTTACCTTTCTAAATGAGGCGTACGGAATGCATATTGTAGTTGAGTTCTCTATTGTTCAAGGAACACAAACAAAAGATTGTTCCTGTTTTTTTTATCGATTCGAATCTGTTTGAGCCGCCAGCAGGCTCAATTACCTCTCGTTAATCCCGGTCTATAAATGTTTCAAGGTGTTTTTTAGCGTTCGTACATCGACATTTATATTGGCTCTTCGAGGCCCAGAAGTTTCTGGAACGGAGAAATTTTTTTCCACCATCTCACTATTATTCGAAAATCTCATTAATAAATAATTGACTGAATTCTATATACGATAATGTGTACGTCAAGTTTTTTCTCTTTCTATTATGGTCGCAACTACGATATTACAATTATATTCAGTGACACTGAGATATGCTAACACTAATCACTTGACCATTTTCTCTTTAGGCCGTGCTCAGGATTGTCTAGAACGAGGAAAGCTGTCGGATCAAGGGATTGGAGTAGTGGTGGGATAGATTTGAATGGAAGGATTTGAATCAGGAAGCTGTGCAAATTCATTGACTTGAAAGGATAATGGATCGATAAGAATTTAATTCTGTAGGAGTGCACGAATATCCGTGTTTACCGTAGATTTCGTATGTCTCTGCCTCCTGTCGCCGGTTTCATCTTTGGCTAGACCGGTTTCGGCCGCTCGCCATCTTCAGTAGCGGTGTTAGGCACTTCGGCACTTTGGCCTTTTTTTTTACTTGTCCCACAGTATACAAGTGACAGTGACAGTGTAGTGAAGATGCCCCTAAAAAACATCCAAAGTGCCAAAGTGACTAACAACACCGCTACTGGAGATGGGGAGCGGCCGAAACAGGTCTAGCGAAAGACCAAACCCGGCGAGAGGAGACAGAAACACGAAATCTACAATAATTATTTAAAAAAAAAAAATAAATGAAGCTTATACCTCCGGATGTGATCTCCATCCTGTAGTCCATATTCGACCCATGCACCGCCACAAAACCGAGAATTCCGAATTTGACTGAATTGATAGAAATATTACCGAGAAAATATTTTTTTGCCCCGTCGACACACAACAAAAACAGTATATAAACTGGCCGACAAATAATGACCGGTTTCGAAGAGTATCGAAAACACAAAACTGAGTGGTACTCGAAACCGACATAAATGGTGGTGGGGGTGATCATATGGGACAAAAGATAGCAATAGTGCTGATAACAGGCCGGTGGAGTGTTTGTTGCAATTAATTGTTTACCAGAGATCGATTACCACTAACCGGGCCCCCACTTATTACCTACCTAATAACCTTAAGGTAAATAAGAGGAAGACAAAAATTATCCGGGTTATTTTGAGTCGGAATGGCGGTTGTGGGATTTGAGCCGGCGAGGAGGGGGCAGAACATATTCGACAGGAAAACTAACTGGAAATACAATAAAGTGACTCGCACACCGCTACTGAAGACGGCGAGCGGCCGAAACCGGTCCGGTGAAAGAACAGACCAGCGAGCAATCTACGGTGATTGCAACAGAATTATCCGGGGACCAAAAAAGTTTCAATACGAACCGGATTGACGACACCCCACGTCCAGGTCATCCTGGTTATGGTCGGACCCTGAAGACGGAATCTCGTTGGTAGTTCATATTTTCCCGAAGACGAGGGAATTTTTCCTGTACTTACAAAATTATAGCTGGAACCGAGAAAAATCAGAATGGGAAAAAAAATGGAGGGGAAACCCCCGGAGGATTAGCCAATTTCTTGGAGCAAGGTGAAAGTACTCGGAGTCGGTTGCTGCTTTTTATTAATCCGATTTCCTCTCGACTTGAGCAACCCGATTCTGTTCTAAAAACGAAAAACTTGTTGTGAAACCGGTCGCATGATTATACGAAGGTTTGTCCCACTGAATAGAGGGTATTTTAAGAGAGAAAAAATGAATATTTTTCATTAAATTCATTACTTCATTCCCAGTATTATACTTTCATTCGATTTATATGGAAGTTGATATTTAGCCGCACCAACGCATGATTTGTGTTATCTCCAGCCTTCTCCAGTGCAATATATAAACAATGACAATATACAAAGGGGTATTAAAACCGACATGGACATACTGAATGGAAATATGAGGCTCCACTAAAAAATCCAACATCGAAAGTCCTTCGAATCATCCTTAATAGGGTATGTTTCCAATCATACAATTCATCATGGCCTCAACATTCCCCAAAAGTCGACGAAGTCCTAAAATTCCTGGTTCCTCAAATTCAATTCCCGCCCTATACTCCTCATCCTAATTCGCTCGTTCTGTCGCTCTTCTGTAGCTCAGATACAAGACGAAAGTACCATCATTAGGGGTAGCATCTTTATTAAGATAAACAAGGGCCATAAAACAACCATCCGCAATTCTACTTGTAACAATTACCTGTCGATTGTACAATAAATAAAAAGGGGAAACAATAAAATAATGTCCACCATGTTTGTTTCGGTCTTACTTCCGGAACGAACTTCATCAACTTCTTGAAGTCGACACTTCCTCTACTCTTCTTGGTATATGTCCAGCCCGTTGGATCCTTCTACACTTTATTTCGCTTATTATATATATACTATTGTGGATGTCCCCCCCCGTTCACTCTCTCTCTCTCCCTCTATTATGCTTCTTTCGTATTACTCTAATTAGTCGGTACTACGATTAGTTGTTACGAATCGCCAACGAAGATTTTTCATTACGCAATTCCGTTTGGGACAATTGGTATTTCCGAACACGAAATACTGTCCGGTAATTCAGCTCAGTATACTATAAAAAAGTTACTTTAACACGAAGTTATACGGTTTTTTCGAATTTTGCCGTTGTGAAAAACCAAAAAACTATATATATACGGAATGGCTTTGGGAGCGAAGTTTCCCAACTGTGTGAAACACTGCAGCTACCGCCATTCATTGACGAATTGCGCAACAGTTTCACGCCAGTAAAACAGTTCAAGACCGCCGATTGACCGAAAACGTGACACAGCATTTGTCATTGAATGAAAAAAAATTACATACATCAAGTAACAAAAAAAAAGAAATTTCAGCTTAAAACGTACTGAATTCCCCGTAATTATAGAGCATCGCGCGGAGGCTCCTCGATGGACGTCATCATACGGCTCCACTGTCCATATTTGTACTAAAATAATTTGGGCATAATTAGTTTCATAGATTTAGAAGTGAACATAACCCAACAATTTAACATACCCGTTTTGTGGTCTGTGAGAGGCTTGGTGTGTGGTCACTTTTGGCACTTTGGATGTTTTCGGGCATCCTCACTGCACTGTCACTGTCACTTGTACTGTCAAGTCCGTATATTGCAATCAATGTATTAAATTAATAATAATTGGCGTTGGTTATTTTCCTGAATATATTTTCCTATATATATAATGTTCCTATTTAGTTGATATTTGTCGTTGTTCGGCCCCGAAAAAGGGATTAAATCTGTACCCCTCGCTGTTTAAAGTTAGTTGGAAAACCGTAGATTTCGCGTGTGTCTGTCTCCTCTCGCTGGTCTGGTCATTTGTCAAACCGGTTTCAGCTGCTCGCCATCTTCAGTAGCTGTGTTGTTAGTCATTTTGGCACTTTGGATGCCCGAAAAACATCCAACAACAAGTGCCGAAGTGACTAACACCGCTACTGAAGATGGCGAGCGGCCGAAACCGGTCTATCGAAAGACCAAACCGGCGAGAGGAGACAGAAACACACGAAATCTACGGTATACCAACCCCCTGCAGACCACAAAACGGGTATTCTAAACTAGTTTGGAAACTTGCCGATCGGACAATAGAAAATATGACCCCTTCCGATACTCGTTATTCGGGATCAATAATTTATGTTGCGTCTAACCCGGAGGTTTTCCTTCAGCTTTGCGGTCACTTCGTTCGGTGAATTCTGAAACTCGCGTGTCGACCTCGCCGCTGGCCCCCCTCCTCCCCCCCGTCCTCCGGAGGGCGGCAAAAACAGAATTCACAATGGACAATGCACTGACTATCGAAGCCAAGGATACTCTGCTGGTGTGGCGGCTGACCGCGTCCTCGCCCACTTTATTATCGCAATACAAGGCGAAAGTCCGACGATGGTATAAAGCCCTCTGGACGTTTCAATTATTATTTTCACTACCGCTCGCAGATACTTTTTCTCGAAACTCTAAAACCCCCGTCCTGCCACCTGAAGGCGTTTTGAGACTGAACTGGGGCCGGCCGTGTAAACAAATTTTTTGTTAACAAGTTGTGGAACTTTATGACTTGGATTTACTCAAGTTTCGGATCAGTTTCGGAAGTCTCAGGGTCAGACTGGCGTTTAAGACGTTGTGGGGGTGGTGATAACTGACTGGTAATGGAGGAGAACGTCTTCACGAGCGAATTAGGAAATGGAACTTGAGGTATGTTGAGGTCGCGATGGATTGTTTGATTGGAGACAGACATATTTAATGGATCTCTGAATGATGGATTTCTTAGTTTGACCCGTATTATTTATAGTTCTATTGGTTTTAATATATCTTTGTATATAAGGTAAGTTTGTTGGCTAAGGCCAATTTTGATGTTTCCGATAGCCCAAATTTTCGATTTAGGTCGGTACATTTGAGTCGGGTACGAGGTTTCCACATAAGTCGTTTGTGTGGAACCCTATCTATGATGGTTGGAAGAACTTTTGAATAGAATCTCTGGACGCGAGCGATGTTGGATTTCTTCTGTGGAACCCAGTATAGTTATATTGTTAGTGTGTGGACCAATTTTGATGTCCGTTTTAGTAATAAGTCTCGACAGTCCAAATTTACGATTTAGGTCAATTCTTTTGAGTCGGGGATAAAGGCTGACATGGAGGTTGAGGATTGGTACTGCTGAAGAAGACGCAGAGAACATCGAGGATGGTTGGAAGGACTTTTGACTGGAATCTATGGATGTTGGATGTTCCTTTTTTCCACCTTCTATTTCTTGTACAATCAACTACAGCATAGTTATGGGTACAAATGTTGAATGCATATTTCTCGCGTGAATGTCTCGATAAAGGAGACCGCCCAATTATGGCACTTTTGACACATGAATTTAATGGTATGGGTAATGGATGGGTAAGAGAGGAAATGGACTGAAGGGAGTGGATTAGGATGAGGAGAAAGGCGGGAAGGATGTTCCTATTGGAAAATGTTCAACATTTCAAACAGTCGATGAGATAAAGTAAGCCCCTGTGAGGTTAAGAACGGGGTCACCCCGGTTTGGACGGAAAGCCGGTCAAAAGGCCGGTGGTGGGGGCCCGGACACCGAGTTCGAATCCCGGCGGGGCGTTCGGCGCTTTTGTCCCCCTCCAAGCGGTCGTCCTCCTAATGGCGAGGTCCTAATCCAGGATCCGGGTCACGTACTCATGACCCGCGCCAGCGTCCCCGATCCGGTTACCCCTCCCCCGGAACACGCGGATATCTTCTGTACTTAAGATATTCTAGACGAATAGAAAAGCGACAATAAAAATCCTGAATAGACTTAAACGTTAAATTTGGACCGTTACTATAAATAAAATATATCCGATTTCCTGATGTTCCCCGTTCAGAGCCTCACTCCTGATCTCCTGTAATTCTCTCGTCCTGGGATGCCACCGGTCTGGAGAGATCTCAGAGTCCGGGGGCAAGACTCGATACAGGTCGAAAATACTTTCTTTTACCGTAGATTTCGTGTGTTTCTGTCTCCTCTGGTTTGGTGGTTTTGTTTAATAAGACAAACAACATCCCCCCCAAAACACAATAACAAGACACGTATCACAAACACACACGACAAACAGACAACCACCACAGAAACCAGAGACAGAAACACACGAAATCTACGGTTTCCCAACTAACTTTAAACAGCGAGGGGTACAGATTTAATCCCTTTTCTCGGGGTCTTCACTTTAGGCAGTTTGCAGTGACAGTGACAGTGCAGTGAGGATGCCCCTAAAAAACATCCAAATTGACTAACACACTACTGAAGATGGCGAGCAGCGGCCGAAACCGATCTAGCAAAAGACCAAACCGGCGACAGGAGACAAAAACACATGAAATCTTTGGTATTCCAGCCCCTCACAGAACACAAAACAGGTATTCTAAAATACTTTTTTTTATCGGGAACAATATTTATTTTCTACGATAAATAAATTTTAAAGAAATTTTCTTGATCAATTCCAGTAATCTAATAATAATATGCCTCGAGCGTACGATTCAATTTTCGAGCCGCATTTCCAAAACGTTCGATTGAAGAGACGAAGGTGAAATGAACGGAAGTGTTCGAACTCCAACGTGATGAGTCGAGCGAAGGCCAACACATTAATCACACATAAGGAAGGAAATAAATAACACCGAGGGACAATAAATGCTTGCCAACTTCTATTCTATGCTTAGATTGTGCTTGAAATTGTAATTATTATCAGTTTCCCGATATGGGAATGGAGAAAACATTAGTTTCATAATTGTGGGAGAGAGAAACGTCATTTTTCTCCCAGCCAAAATGGGCATTGTTTATTGCCAGCTATTAGGCAAAAATGAGCCCGCGAAGGTGACGTTGTTCATAATTTATGGAAGAAGAATGAATGAAATAGATAGAAAATTGTAGGAACAGTCCTTTCCCAGCAAAGATGACTGATACTCTCTTACTCAGAAATGCTGGTCATATTCACTGTAGCCACCTTAAGTTCCTGGAACGAATTGAATCATTTTTCCCCGTATAAAACTGCATTGGGGGGGGGGACGTTTCGCTGTTATTGGGACTACGATGTAGAGAAGATTTGACCAAAAATAAAACAGGATCCTGCGGCTCCAAACGATCCAAATATACAGAGGAGCGTAATTGAGATTCTAGTGGCACTCTGGACGTAAGTCCAGAATTGTCGATAATAAATTATAATTAATTTATGAGGCGACGATGTATTAGATTTATGAGGAACAAAAGAAACAGGATTCCAAAGATCGAATAATCCACAGATGCAGGATCGTCATCGGAATTCTAGTGCATTCTAGACGTAAGTCCAGGATTGTTGATAATAAATTATAATAAATTTATGAGGCCGCGTTGTAGTGGATTAAACAAATTCTTCAAATAATCCAAGAGTTCTGGATTGTCGATAATTAATTATAAAACAATTTACGATGCCGGAATGGACCGATCGGTGGGAATGCGCAACACATTCCCCCGCCTAATAAGCATAACCGGTATCCTCTCTTCGGGTCATCTCAATTCCCATTTTATTCCTCTCATTTTTATTCAACAAACCTCCGGGTAGTCCAGTTTTTGTGAAACTCCGACCTCGGCGTACGGTGTACGCCCTCCTCTCAGTCGATCGGCGATCGGGTTTCTCCCCGGTTCGCCCACAACTCCAGTTTGTGTTCAAACACAGGAAAAATCCCCGAACAAACCGATATTCTTCCCGTAGTATATTAGGCCACCAGTATATTCGTTCCGATCGCAAAAACTTTCATTATTATACCACCGCTCTGCTGATATCTTGTACCCTATTTGTCTCTGTTAAGGTTTTTTTTAACAGCATAACTTGTAAAAAATAAAATAAGCGAACATAAAGTAAAACCGCAATGGACAATAATGGAGGAGAAAACCCGTTCTTCCGGGTTAAAGTACAACAAAATATATGAAATATTTTAAAAAATCGCGTCGAACCTACTTCCGGTGTACTGCGATTGGAAAGTCGCGTAGGTGGCCCCCTCAATAAAATCGGGGACGGGTCGGTTTGAAAAGTAGACCTGGTTTTATTTATATTTTTTATTCTGTTTTTTTATTTTTGTTTTTTCTGTGCGTGTCGTTTCTAATGACAGCGAGAGAGAGAGAGAGAGAGAGAGAGAGAGAGAGAGAGAGAGAGAGAGAGAGAGAGAGAGAGAGAGAGAGAGAGAGAGATAGGCGATAGGGACCGGTTTCACCGGTATACAACTTCTTGAGGTGGTTCACCCGAACTTGATTCGCCCTTGAGATGAGGGGCTATTATATATATATGTATATATATACCCCGTATACCCTTGACCTGACCGAACGTCGGTCTCCTTAATCCACTACAGTTCCTACACAACCAAACCTGGGCCTATTTATTCCCGATAACATAAGTCAGGAAAGTGACCTTCCTCTCGCAAAGCACCTCACAAGACAAACACTTCCCGCTAATTGTCCGAGGAGGTCTTCAGCGTCTCACGAGGTCTCATCGTCACGAGGTTCTCTGGGCTCATCGTTGATGCCGTCGCGTCCCTTATCACGCGATAACCTGCGTAAAGATACACCTCGGTCGATGACCCGGATGACGGAACCGGTAAGGGGTGGTCATCCACAGAGGGTCCGAGAAGGAAATGGGGGAAACACCTTTCCAGTGGTTCCACAGGAAAAATCCCGGAACAGCAGGGGCCTAGCAAAATACCGAGAAAACTGTAATACATAATAATACTAATACTTTCACGTCCTTCTGTCTGTCTCCTCTCGACGGTTTCGTCTTTTGCCAGACCGGTTTCGGCTTCTCCCCACATTCAGTAGCTTCCCGTCGGTGGTTTAATGACTTAAGCCGGGCGACTAAGAACAGAATCGGAACTAAAAGACCGGTTTATACCAGTTGGCTAGAATATGATCGATAGATGATAGATGATGTTCTTCCCCAAGGCTAGAACAGTTTCGGCGATCAGCGGACTTGATCGGAGCTGTTATTAAATATGAGAATCTCCCACGAATCGAATTACAACAGTCGAATGGTATTATTTGAAAACCGGTTGGATTGGAAAATAAAGCAGAGTCAGTTGTTATATAAGTCGGCCGGACAGGAGGAGACTCCTATCGGAGAGGATCGCGCTATTCATGGAAAATTAGAACGATTCTGTTCCCCTCGTAACAGACACGTTTTCCATTCCATTCCATTCGTTTCCAGGACATTTTTCCGAGCGATTTCGACGTTCCGGAAGCGAAAAACTGGAACGAGCAGCGCTGTTCGGGAAGCATCGCATCCGCGAAAGTTTTTATTTAAAAATTTCAACGAACTCGTATCCTGTTCAGATCGGTTTTGTCAGTTTATTTCCGGGCTTATCCCCGTCCATCCGGACGTCCGAGTCACTTGTGGACAGGAAGCCGGGAGACAGGAAACCGAAACACGATCTGAGGACACTATTGTTGCATACTTCTGTTACTGCTATGTGGTCCTGGAATGTACCAACATAAATACAGTTTTTAGTTTCTATTCTTGTTTATTTGTTTATATTTCTCTCTATACGATACTCCTGTGTATTATAAATCTATGTAAAAACAGAATGAAAAGCGGTATTAAAAAAAGAAAAAATCTTACTGTAAATCTACTGAAAGGAGGATACTGCAGATGTTTAGGAAGCCGAAAACTTTAGTAATACCACATATTACCACTTATTTCGTCGACCAGTTTCGGCTGCTCTCCATCCATCAGTAGTAGTTTGTATATAATGTTAGCCAACGAATCAAATAAACTGGTCTTTATTTCCAATCATGTAGTTATTGGGAGGCAACTGAAGGTGGTGAGAAGCCAAAACGGGTCCCGTCGCCTACTTCACTTTTACTGTGGTGAAATTGTGACAGTGCAAACAGGATGCCCCACATGCATCCGACACCGCTACTGAAGATGGCGAGCGGCCGAAACCGGTCTGGCGAAAGACCGGACAGGCAAGAGGGGAGGCAGAAGAAATCTACGGTATATTCCAACCCGTCGCAGACCACAAAACATTATTCCAAACTGATATTAGTCATCGCTACGATATAAAACAAGCGTTAATCGCCCGGCTTAAGTCATTAATCTTTTGACAGGAAGCTACCGAAGGTGGGGAGAAGGCAGAACCTGTCATTTAATGGACGACGCGCAAGTGAACGTCTAAAACCCATACAGCGAAGAAATAAGAACAGCGAAAATATTTTTTTTGGTTTATAGGCTCTCAAGAAGCTGCTTTTTGAGTCACATAAAGGAACAGCTGGTAAAGTCATTCGCGTATTAAATAAACCGGTCGTCAGCTACTGAAGACAGCGAGAAGCCAGAACAGGAGGTTTCATCGGGCGCGATACGAAAGTAGGAGAAGTATGCACTCGTTTTGTTGGCTCACGGCGTTCGTAACGTAATTAATCCTGTTCGCGTTTCGAACTGCTCGTTATTCCTCTTTTTCTTTCATTCTCTCTCTTTCCTCTCTTCCTTTTATTCGTTTTTCATCTCCTATCCCCTTTCCCGCCCATCCGTTTGGACGGCTTCCCAACGTCCCAATACCAATACTGGGTACTGACCCCGCGGTCCCAATGCATGTTTATTGGGGCCGCGGCAATTATTTTTTTTTCCAGCCTATTTTTATTAGGCTCATTTCAGCTTCTCATTTTTTACATCCGCCCGACGTATTCGGAACACGACGCGAAACCCGTTACGAGTTCGCAGCTACCTCGGTACCGCCCCAAACGTCGTTGTTAAGGAACTGATTTTATTTCGCAGAATAATACTATTTATTAATGTAATTCTATCGATTTATTGGTTTATTTCAATGACTGACATGGAATCACAAAGACTCAGTAAGAACTCAGACGTGAACCGAAAATTCGGACTACACAGGCCATTACTGAAACGGACATCCGACAATTTACAAAACCGTTGTAGAAACCGAAACGGACATACGGTATAGAACTGTTGTCCAAGAAGACATCCAAAAATAGTGAACCTTGCAGTGGGAAACCCATCGTCCACCCTCATCCTGAAACAGTGCACCGCTGGGAAAGATCCTTCCTGCGAAATGCTTACATGAGAAAAAACAATGTCCACTCTGTTAAACCTAAGAATTACATGTGCCAGAGTGGCTCGGCTACTGAAGACGGCGAACGGTCAAAACCGGCCAACGAAGACGACGACCGAGATCGGTACTCCAAACCCACACAGACCAACTAACGTGGAATTCCAAATTTAGAATACCTGTTTTGTGGTCTGCGATGGTTTGGGATACCGTACATTTCGTGTGTTTCTGTGTCTCCTATCGCCGGTTTGGTATTTTGCTAGACCGTTTTCGGCTACTCGCCATCTTCAGTAGCGGTGTTAGTAAGTTAGGTTAGGTTAGGTTAGCCCAAGGTAAGCACAAGGGACAGTGGCAGTGCAGTGAGGATGCCCCCAAAAAACATCCAAAAACATCTCAAAGACGGAAACAGACGAAATCTACGGTATGGAATTCCAAACCGAACAGTACAACCAATACTCTGAACGGGAGAAGGACGCTTTTCGGTCTTCAGGCGTTGAAGATTTGTAAAAATTTCGACGCTATTCTAATGTGCCTCAATTGCGCAATTGTCGGCAATTTGGTAATTTGTGTTGAGGAGGCGCTAATGGCTTCCACGGGCCCTCGGTCCACACAAGGTTAATGGACAAACACCTCCTCGCTCTGCTCGCTTCCTCTTTAATATTCGTGACGCTGTAAAAAAAAGGCGGTAATTGAGGTGGGCACGTGTACAGCCTCGAACAAATCCTGATTCAGGCCTAAAACAACATCGTAATAACGTTCGATAAAACAACGGTAATATCCTATTTTAGGTTTAGAATACCTGTTTTGTGGTCGGCGAGGTGTTGTTTGAATACCGTAGATTTCGTGTATTGTACAAGTGACAGTAACAGTGCAGTGCCCCCAAAAAACATCCAAAGCGCCAAATACAGCTATTGAAGATGGTGAGCGGCCGAAACCGGTCCAGCGAAAGACCGAACCGGCGAGAGGAGACAGAAACACACGAAATCCTATATATATATATATATATATATATATAGGACCCCAAGTTGATTCACTCTTCAGTCGGACCCTGATGACGGAACCGGAGTAAGACTTCCGAAAGGTCGGAAGCGGACAACACCCTAGGAGAGGGCCCCATTCAACGGAGCCCACTCCAGGGTGGTCTCCAAAAACAGGAAAAATCCCAGAACAGCGGTGGACTAACCGATATTTTTCCCACGTCAAGACGCAATCGTACCGGTCAGTGATTCAATTTCT
Organism: Lethocerus indicus; assembly: GCA_019843655.1. Lineage (NCBI taxonomy): Eukaryota > Metazoa > Arthropoda > Insecta > Hemiptera > Belostomatidae > Lethocerus > Lethocerus indicus. The sequence continues at coordinate 8,533,536 of JACDQD010000001.1, forward strand.
GGTTGCGGAAACCTTCACTCACTTATATTTTCTTATATATGTTTACTTTACATATCTCTGAAGACTTGTGTTGGATATGTAATCGCGAGGTATTAATTGAATGAAACCTGAAGCTTGAATGAAAAAAAAGCTGGTGGTAACAATAGCGTCTCGGGGTTCGGAGAGAGTTCACGAGACCGACTGGTGTTGACACCCCTCAAGTGCTGGGGGGGGGGGGTTGGAGGAAAAAAGTTGGATTCGGCATTGGTTTCGCCCGGGGTGGGAGTGGGAATGGGAACAGTTGTGACTCGGGGGGCGGCCGCTAATGTGCGGCTCCTGTTTAGACACCTGCGGTACTTGCACCACCCCCACATAACAAGGACACGATTCTTCCATTAGGGGCGCTGGGGCGGGGGCGGGGGAGACACCGAGGTGGGCCGCCGCAGAAGCCGAGTGTCGACCACCAGGAGTCGATACCACTCAGTACAACACCAAACCAGCCACAAGTCAATACCAAACCTATGCCAGGAATTCAAAAACCAATTCTCATCTACGTCTCATCCATTCTCATCCATGATAAGAATTTAAAAATGTTGTGGTACTGGCAACGTATTGGCAATATTAAAATATTAAATGAGGGAGATGGAAAATAGTTGTAAAGACTGTAGATTTCGTGTGTTTCTGTCTCCTCTCTCGCCGGTTTGGTCTTTTGCCACTCGCCATCTTCAGTAGAGGTGTCAGTCACTTCGGCACTTGTTGTTGGATGTTTTTCGGGCATCCAAAGTGCCGAAATGACTAATACCGCTACTGAAGATGGCGAGCAACCGAAACCGGTCTGGCAGAAGACCAAACCAGAGACAGAAACACACGAAATCTACGGTTTCCCAACTAACTTTAAACAGCGAGGGGTACAGATTTAATCCCTTTTCTCGGGGCCTTCACTTTAGGCCGTTTGCAGTGACAGTGCAGTGAGGATGCCCCCCAAAAAACATCTAAAGTGCCGAAGTGACTAACAGCTACTGAAGATGGCGAGCAGCGGCCGAAACCGGTCCAGCAAAAGACCAAACCGGCGAGAGGAGACAGAAACACACGAAATCTACAGTGATCAAAATTGTAGAATTCCGCTGAGCAACCCTTACAATGTATCAACGCAAAGAAACCGATTTATAAAATCTCCTTAGCAACTCTTACAAAGTATCAATATGAAGAATAACAACAAAACGGAAACACCTTACCACAAGAGTTGGACCCATACAATATTTACAAAACAGCACTCTAATTAAATGTCAAATGGCGGCGATACCCCCGGCTAAGTTGAACAACAGCAATGTCCAACTTAATTCCTATATTCTTTAATTATTATTATCACTCTTACATCTACGAATTTATGCCTATCTACATCTACGCCTAATCACGAATTTATGAAGAATGTTAACATCACAGAAACACCGTAGCAACCCCTACAATGCTATAATGATTTATTGTCAACGCTTAATTTCAGCTTGGCACGAATTTATGAAGAATGTTAACATAATTTCAGCTTGGCATGAATTTATGAGCAATGTCTACTTCTTGAGAAATACCTTAGCAACCCCTAAATGTAATACTATAATGATTGTTGACAGTGTTAAGTCTCCTTATCATTAATTTATGAAGAATGTTAACATCACAGAAACACCATAGCAACCCCTACAATGCTATAAGGATTTTCAACGCTATAATTACGGCTTGTCATGAATTTATGAAGAATGTCAACTTCTGAGAGAGACCTTAGCAACCCCTACGATGTAGCACTAGAGTGATAGTTGGCACTGTAAAAGCAACCCCCACAATGCTATAATGATTTTTAACCCTATAATTACGCCTTGGTATGAATTTATGAAGAATGTCAACGTCGGAAAAATATCTCAGCAACCCCTACAATCCTCTCTACAATGTTGTGTTGTAATAATTCCCTGGTCGGACTATAAAAGGTCGTTCTGTCCTCGTTTGTCTTGTAATCGACCGATACAATATTTACAAAACAACGACCCCGGGGGGTTGGGGGTTTCGCGATCATCCCCATATGTCGCAATGGCGTCGCGTATGTACAGTCCGACCCTTATCGAAAATCGATATCCGGTCGGGACTCGATCTCCGCGTGGTAGGGTGGCATAGACGGGGGTAGGAGGAGGGGGCGGGGCATCGCCACGACGCCCGGCCAATAGGAGGATCGGGCAGAGGGTTGGGGGCGTGGCCCCGAATGGGACACGCCCACGTTCAACCCCTTTACGGGGGGGTTGGTGGGGGGGTGTGTCGCACACTCAACCGTAACCGTTCCCACCATCAACAGCTGGAGGTAAGTCACTTTTCTTTCGAATATATGTTTTCATTTTAGAATTTCAATTTTTCTTTTTTCATTTACTCTATTAGGTTCGTGCCGATTTTGAAGGAAAATTGAAACGCAACTCATTTAAATTTTCGTACACATTTATTAACTTATATAGGCGCCATTCTGTTCCACAACCTTTCTCCATCTTTCATGCAACTTGAAAATTCCGTCCTTCCAGAACCTCTCAGGTTTTTCGGCGAAAAAGTTTGGAAATGCGATCCGGCAGTTTTTTCTCCGTTAAATCGTGGGGAACCCATACATCAAGACGGCGTATGTAGCCAAGCTTCACGATATGGTCGTGGATCGTTGATTTTGATTTATTTAGCATTTACGCTAATTGACGTGTCGTAGAGCGTGGATTATTTTCGATTACTGTTTTAATCGGATCTTCGTCTCTGGTGGACGGCCTACCCGGGCGTTCTTGATCTTCAAGATCGAAATTAACGTATCGTAACCAAACTTTTTTCCAAATATGCCCGAAGTACTGACTTTTAGAATATGTATGCGTGTCATTTTTTTTTCAATCGTTCTGATATATTCAGACCCGTCCTAATACCGCCTATCGAAAATCGGCATAAACTTTCCGGACAACCCATTACAACCAAAATTCTATCGTTATAAGCCGCCCGATGATGGCCAGATCTCTGGGGCAGTCACATTTAAGGCATCGAGTGGGGGGATTAACGGAGGATACGACGAGTGATTTTGGATTAGCAGTTGCGAAATATTGTGCGATTTGAAACAACCGCAAAACAACCGGGGCAAAATTAAAAACGGTAACCGACTTTCGATTACAAATCTGGAATTGCGGAATGTTAATTTTTTTTCTGAAACACTTCAAGTTTGACTCGATAAAGGAGTGATGGCAAGTTTGACATGTATCAGGGCCACGGAAGATCTCTAGGCGTTTAAGCCGCCCTGGGGGGATAACGGATGGTTATCTGGGGCAAAATTGAGGACTTATGACAAGTACAAATAAGTTTGTTTTTCAATAAATATAAATGGAACATCGAGAAAACGATATACAAATATCGGTTAATACATGCATTCCGCCCTACGAGGCTATTTGAATTTATTACAATATTAATATGGTAATCGGGAAAATTAACAATAAAAACCCGAGGACTTATGATTTGAATCTCCGGAAGTTCGATAAGTCAGTTTTAATACGGTTTTTTAAATTGTTCGTTAGCTAAGTTCAATTTTAAAATCCCTCTCAATAGCCCCTATTAAAAGTCATTTAGATTCTACAATTCGTTAAATACAAAAATTTCGTTCTTGTGCGGGACCAAATAATTATAAACTGCTGTAATCCCTCGTGAGTTTACTTTCCAATTTATTATTATGTTCCCTTTTCAAACCCTTCGTGGACCGCAAAACATACAGAAACTAGTTATGAAATGGACACAATTTTAATGAACAAGTACAACGATATAATGAACGGTTGTTTGGTAATGTCATTGTATTTTATTTAGATCGATAGGGCTTGTTTTTTTTGGATTATAACCCGGGTATTACTGGAACTAGTGAATTGACATTTTAAAAACGATTACGTGTTTCTGAAGATGTCATCTTTTTGTCGGTATCACTATATTTTGATCAATGCGATGCGGTCATATTCACCCCTCGGTATGAGCTTTTGATGAGACGCATTTTCAGGCCCCTTCGAGGGTCATCGTTATGCAATCTGTCAACAGTTCCCCCCCCCCAACATTTTACTCTCGTGCCGAGTGGAAAATGTCTGGAAAAGTCCCTTGGCCGAACTACGCCTGTCGGGGGGGAAAAGCTTATCGGTCAGAAAACTTTTTTGAAACGACCGGAATTTCATATAAGAAAATGTGCGGAAACGCAGATAAGAAGAATTGAGTAGAATAAAAATTAGTTATTTCGTTTTTCGATGTTTAAAAGGAAATTGGCAAAATATTCATACAAAAAATCTACTTTAGAATACCCGTTTTGTGGTCTGCGAGGGGTTGGAATACCGTAAATTTCCTGTGTTTCTGTCTCCTCTCGCCGGTTTGGTCTTTTGCTAGACCGGTTAGAAACACACGAAATCTACAATTTTCTTTTTTAATAGGTATCAATATATATATATATATATATATATATATATATATATATATATGGAGGTATCGTTAATCCTCCATACTCAAAACTCGTATGTTCCCGTATTACCGGAACAGCTAGCCAATGATGATGGATAAAAGAACTTGGTGGTTTAATTGCAACTGTAATTGAGCTGTAGGGTTCCGCCAAGAAATCCAACATCGTCCGCATCCAGAGATCCCAGTCAAAAGTCCTTCGCACCATCCTTAATGCTCCCCGGTATGTTTCTAACCGAACAATCCACAATGACCTCAACATACCGACAGTCGACGAAGTCGCGAAATCACGATTCCCCAAGTTCCACTCCCGCCTTTCTCCTCATCCCATTCCACTCCTTTCAGTCACTTTCCTCTCTTACCCATCCATTAACACCCCCCCCTCTCTTCAGAGTATGGAGCCGTAATTACTTGTTCGTGTGTCAAAAGTGCCATTATTGGTCTCTTTTATCGAGACAATCGTGCTAGGAATACTTATAACTATTTTGTAGTCGATTGTACAAAAAAAAAGGTGAAAAAGAAAAATCAATTGGAACCGCAGTGCAATCGAAGAACAACCCTATCTATTGGGGTCCGACACACTCATACGGAGAAAAGGAAAAACACATTACCCAGTTATTGTAACTGGAGCGGGACGTGTGATAGTGATCAGCTATAGAACGCCCGACCAGTGACAGACAGAGGGCGCTAATTGATATCCTTAGGGTGTGAAGGGGCGGGGGGGGGCTTCATCACAACAACGAATCATCAACAATGACTGGGAAGATGGCCGGCTGGCTGTATATTGGGAGAGAGAGAGAGAGAGAGAGAGAGAGAGGGGGTGGGGGGGGTAGAGAGAGAAAGGGAGGGAGGGAGCGAGAGGTTGACAAACAACAATGCTAAAGGGGCAACAACCCCCTCCATCCCCCATCAAACCCCCACGAAGCAGAGACAGTATTAATTCACGCCATAACTGCTGCTTACTTGATTCTGTTATTATCGATCCGGTTACTAATTGACAGGAGGTTTAGACGCGGGCAAGACTGGCCGAACTAAATTATTACTCTTCATTAACGAAGAAGCTTTCTTTTTTTTATTGTAGATTTGGTCGGTTTGGTTTTGCTAGACCATCTTCGGCAGCGGTGTTAAGCCACATTGGCACTTTGGTGACAGTACAAGTTACCGTGTTCGCACTGGCACAGTACAAGTGACAGTGACAGTGCAGTGAGTATGCCCAAAAAACATCAAAGTACCAAAAGTGACTAACACCGCTACTTTCATTCCTAATGGAGCATTCTTTTTTAGTTCATTCCATCTTTTGTTTGCCGTCGAGATATCTCAATACTGTCTGGTGACTGATTCGTGAATATTTACTTTTGACCTAACATATTCCTCTTCATTCCCAAAGAACGAATTTTGTTTTTCAGTTTATTTTTCTTGATACCCCCGGTTAGCGGTCATGTGATTGTTTTGGTCTCAATACTGCGTGTGCGACTGGTTTAACCTTAGGTTAACCTGAACTGATTTGTTCCTCTGTCTCTGAGAATAGAGTGACAGGTCATATCCCAATCCAAGGCCGTTCTCTGCGGACTGCGGGAGAAGCCTCTCTCGGTTCGCTTAAGAGCCCGGAGGGGAGGCACTCGAGTGCTCCGAGTGTAAAGCGCTAAGTGCTCCATTGTCGAACCGTGGCCGGGGCAAACACTCACACACACAGATAAACCGAGTTTTTCTGACATATATCAGGAACAGATACCATTTCAGGCCACTTGGGGAGTGTGTGCTCTAGGTAGTAGCAGTAGTAGTAGTAGTAGTAGCAGCAGTATACTTCCCGTCAGACTGTATAGATTGCACGAGTCCGGTTATATATTGAGTACAGAATAGGGGGTGAATAAAAAACACAATACGTAGGTTGTGGTTTTCAATCTTTCTGTACCTAACTCATAAAAGTTTCCTTTTGTATCCCACCAAATTTCGTTACAATTGGCCCCGGTATATGATATATATATATATATATATATATATATATATATATATATATATATATATGTATGTGTGTGTGTGTATATATATATATATATATATATATATATATATATATATATATATATATCCCTATAATACCTGAATTTTAAATTACAGGAAAAAAAATTATTTGTTTTCATTTTTTACTTTCATAGTTATGAAGATATGTGTATATATATATATTTCTACATTTATATACTTAATTATTATTATGATAGAGGCTACTTGAATTGTTTTACAATATTGATGCGATAATCGGGAAAATCAACAATACAAACCTGAGGACTTGAGCTGCACTCACTTCATTCACTCACACACTTTGCACTTGCCACTTGGATTCACTATACTGCTCGCGAAACTTGGTGCGAATCCAAGTGGCAAATGTAAAGTGCAGTGCAAAGTGTGTGAGTGAATGTCTGTGTATGTGTCTGCGCGAGTGAATGAAGTGAGTGCCGGTCAAGTCCTCGGGTTTGTATTGTTAATTTTCCCGATTACCATATCAATATTGTAAAACAATTCAAGTAGCCTCTATCATAATAATTAAGTATATATATTTAAAAAGGCCCGTAGGCCGGAATGCATGTATTAGTCAATATTTGTATATCGATATTCTATGCATATTCAATGAAAATAAAGTGATTTGTAATTTATAACTATAGGACTTACTGTGTACGTTGACCGGTCATCGACTGCGTCACACAGGGGGCTCGAATCCCGCCGGAGGACCGTATATTTTTTTGTTCGATTGCAAGTTATATGGAAAAAAAAAGAAACAGAAACTGACTCCCGACTGTTATTTCGGACGGCACGAATACCCATTTCTGTATATACCGGGTGGGGGTGGGGTTTCGCATTAATATTGACGACGTCACGTGTCATGTGTATATACGCGTCATGTGTGTATGTGTCATTAGGCCTAGAGAGGAGTCAACAAGTCGCGCTCGTCGTGGGGCATGAACCACCAGCTTTCACAATTCCCACGTACATAATTCATTTGAGGCGTACCATTTGGGCCGTGGCCCCCACTAAATAATTGAGGCTTGAAAAAGGAAGAAAACGCAATCTGAGCACCGGAATTGTTCGTATTCGCGTTAACAAGTGTTTGTTGTTGTAACTATTCAATAATTACTAATTTGATTGAATAACTGATATATTTAATCGGGGGGAAAAACGAAATCACAGAAGCGATCCAGCACCAGAACAAGGACAACATTTTAAAATTCAGCTTAACCTCTGTGGGCCGAATTTTTATTTTAAATCCAAAAAAATTGGGGGGACAAAAAATCAGCAATTAAAAAACCTATATCTGCAAATGAAAAAAAAATTGATATTGATATCGGTTGTCTTGACAACGTTATAGAATTAAGATGTATCCACCATCTCACGAAAAAAGCGAGATGAATTCGATAAATTGAAATGTGACCTGAAAGTTACACGGGCCCATAGAGGGTTAATTTAACACGATTTAAGGTGACTAACAAGCGCTACCGAAGGTGGCGAGCGGCCGAAACCGGTCTAGCGAAAGACCGAACCGGCGAGAGAAGAGACAGAAACGCATGAAATCTACGGTTAACCTTTTATATATTACAATCTTAGTGGGGTATTATATACTGTGGGGAGCTAAAAATCTTCATTTTTGAGTATTGAATAATTCGAAGTTAAAGTTCCGAACGAGGCGACTTTTTCGATTTTACGTCCAGCTGAGTTAACGAGTAGGCTCCGACCCACAGTAGGGAGGAGGTTTATGGAAAGATTGGGGGGTGAACTGCCCTCCGAACAATCTGGAGGACCTGCTGAAATATTCATGTCCCAGTTGTGTCGGGCTTTTTTGTTTCTATTTAAGTCAGAAATAGCTAGCGACACGCGTGTGCGTGCGCGTGAACGTTAGCACCTGCTCAACACCGCCCGACACACCTGTCCGCCGTCCATTTTCTGTTAATCGCGCGCAACACAATCATTACCCACCGGCAAAACTGTTTCGCCTTTTCGCCATAATTACATTTTGAAAAGAAAGTATACGGTAATTAAAAAGCGGATAAATATTCTAGCTGCCATCGTAATTGCCGGGTATCGTCCATTTGCTGAAGTAATAGTGAAACTATTTCCAAAAATCATGATGTAAAAATCTCCTGTCTCCTCTCGGTGGTTCGGTCTTCTGCCAGACCGGTTTCGGCCGCTCGCCACCTTCAGTAGCGGCGTTAGTCACTGCAAAAGACCGAACCGGCGAGAGGAGACAGAAACACACGTAATCTACGGTATTCCAACCCCTCGCAGACCGCAAAACAGGTATGTTAATGAAAGTATATATTGATTTACGTTCATAAACATAAACACGCTCTTTGGACCAGGGCGGGAAATACTGTTGTAATATTTCAGCCGAATAAGAGATTTGGAGGAAGACAAAAGGTATTAGATCGGCTATAGTATTAATTGTTGGTTCTTTTTCTTTTTTTCGCTGGCATTTGTGAACTGTTCGCTCTCAATACTGCCTGGCGACTGGTTCCACAACGTTAACTTCTGAACTAAATTATTCCCGTTCATTCCTACAGGACTTTTTTTTAATGTTAATTCTCTCTCCTGGTCGGAATGTGCGAAAGTTTTGCTCTAATTACTGAACTAATTTACATCTGAACGAATTTATTCGTGTTCATTCCTAAAGAACGAAGTTTTTAAATTTTCTTTTAGTTGGTATTCTTTTTCTGATTGGCATGGGTAAAGGTTTTGCTTTCAGTACAGCCCGGCGACTGGTTCGTTAACGTTTACATCTGAACTAATTTATTCACCTTCATTCCTAATGAAGGACTCTGTCTAAAAAAAAAGCATATTATTGGGCGGCATTTGTGAAAGTTTTGCTCTCAATACTACCTAGTGACTGGTTCCACAACGTTAACTTCTGAACTAAATGATTCCTCTTAATTCCCAAAGGACTTTGTCCTGGTTTATTCCCTCCTCTGGTATGCATGACGACAGTTTTGCTGCCGCAAAACCAATTTATTTGCTGGGGAACCAATTTATTCCCCTTTCCACTTTCTCTCGAAGACCAAATAACTTTCTTTGTCCGTCTTCGTTCTGCCGTCTAGAAGTAATTAATTGATTATTTATCCGGAAACGGAAGTGAGAGCAGAGCGCAGCCGCCGACGACATGATCGATTGCCACGCCTCGATACAACGCGTTCGGAAGCCATCTTGAGATAGACAGTAATACACCCTGTTGATGAACTGAAGAATTTTCAATTTGCCTCAATATTACGCACAATTAAAATTCGTAAATTATTAATATATTGTACATTTATAGGACGAAAACAAATTATATTTGTTAGAACGGCGCCTGGCAGTTTACACGCCGTACGTGCTTGCGCTGCGGGTTTAGTATGCTCCGTACGATAGGAAGTCGTGTTGTACGTGTGAACGTTTCGGCTAACAGAACTTGAAATAGTGAATTATCATTAATCCCGCTGGATTGCGTAATACTCTCGGGTGTTTTCCTATGCTTCCGACGTTTCGGAACAATGTTCACCGCCCGTTCAGGGTCCGAACAATAAGTACCGAATACCGGCGATTAGAAGCCGAAATCCGAGGGAAAAACCGGTGGGAAAACCTACGGGGCAAAATAGAAGGAAATAGGCGTGGGATTAATAAAACATATATTCATAGATTTCGTGTGTTTCTGTCTCCTCTCCGACCGGTTCGGTCTTTCGCCGGTTCGGTGTTTCGCCAGAACGGTTTCGGCCGCTCCCCCGCATCTTCCGCAGCGCTGTTAGTCACTTTGGCACTTCGGGTGACACTGTACTGCGCGACAAGTGAACAACATCCAAAGTGACTAACAACACCGCTGCTGAAGATGGCGAGCGGCCGAAACCGGTCTGGCAAAAGACCGGACCGGCGAGAGGAGAAAGGAACACAGGAAATCTACGGTATTCCAACGCCTCGCAGACCGCAAAACAGGTAAAATATAAATTCGTATTGGCCGGGAAAACTAAAGGCCTTGGGGCGAATCGTATGTGGAATGAACATTTTTTTCACTGTTCTATTACATTTGTATTTTAACAAAAATACAACAAGTAACATTATTGTTCAAGCAGCACTAACAACTACCAGACAATAATGGAGGAGGAACAAACTTGTGTTCCCTCATTGGTGGCCACTTCCTTTTCCGGCGTCTGTAGGGAGACGTTTGGAATGTCGTAGATTAGTTTGGACTATTGGATTAGGACGAGGGACGGTTCGGAAGTGGAATTTCCGGAATATTTCTATATGAAATGACGGACAAACGGGATTTTGAGATCTGTATGTAGGGGAGAGTTTGGAGACGTACAGAATAGTGTTTTTGACTGTAATATTTGTATTTTGTCGATATTCGTCGGTACGGGGACGAAAATAGAAACTAATTGTCTTCCTGTTGCGGATTATATTTTAACATTTCAAATACAAACATTCTTTATGCCTTGATGTTGATGACTCGAAAAATGTAGTCGACGCATACCCACGTCTTGGCAGACTTGATTATGCTCGCCCTCAGCAGCCAGTAGTACGACGTTATGAACGGTATCCTGGCCATGTTCGCACGCGACTTGGAGATGTCCGGATAGATCTTGGCGAAGTCGTAGACGCCCTGGAATTCGGGAGAAAACGGACAGACTTCAGACTTCAGAATGAAATCTTAAAGGGAGTCTCGAACACGCCGAGAGAAGGTTCGGCGGAATTCCGAATTTTTTAGATTATTTCCAAAACCTTGGGACGAAACCCAAGAAAACCTGACTGCCGCAAGGGGGAGTATCCTTAATGCAGAGCTAGTACAACCCCAAACAAAGTGCAATGTTCCCCTTCAAAACTGTGCATATACTCGTATCTCTCACCTAAGGAAAAACATTTACTGCATAAACAAATGCCGCGTTTATTTACAACATACATTATTATACTATATAACGTAAAAATCAATATTTAAATTTTAATTGCTAGGTTTTAATTCCTCTCGTACCCAGGTTATGAGCCACTGTGCTACAGAGCAGTGAAACCAGTGATATGTGCCAGTTCAAGTGATTATAGTGCTTATGGCAGTGTTATAGTGCTAATGGCAGTGTTATAGTTCTAATGGCTATATATGATCGGTATACAGTATGTATACATTATGTATATATATATATATATATATATATATATATATATATATATATATACACAGTGCACCGACTATTCCTGTCCTTTCTATTCCTGTCTATTCCAGTCTATATTCCCGTCTATTCCTGTCTACACTTTGCCGTCCAGTTACCTTGGGTATGGGGCATGTGAAAGCCGGGCTTGTCGTATTGAAGAACGTGGTCCAGGCGCTATTTTTGCTGGTCGCAGCGCTGCGCAAATGTCGGGAAAATCGATTTTCAGAAAATACTTGCAAACGCTGGCCGGCCTGTCCTCGCACTTGAAGAGCTCAGCTCGCCCCTGGAATAGCCTTCGTCATCAGCTAATCGTGAAATTTCACTCGCCATTCAAACGTAAATTGACATCCGTTCTCAGTTATTGCTAAATATGTCCGCCTCCGACCGAAGATGGACAGGAGGAAAGGGTAAAAACCCTTCCAGTTGAGCTTAGGTGATTTCCTAACACAGGAAAAATCTCGGACAAAAAGGGGTATTATTACATGAAGTTTATCCGCAATTTAACTTATTCATTAAAACGCTCCGTTATGTATACTCCGCCTACTGGTTTTCATCAATTTTCACTTTATTACGTTTTGCTCGTACCAATATACGGTATTGGAAATGATATATAGTGATTATTATTTCTACTTGTTATCGATGGCAAATCCCATCATATTCATATACACAGGGGGTTGAGAGAGAAAGAGCCCACCCGCGTCTCATGGTCTTAAAGAATTGCATTTTTTAAAATGTCTAAAATTTTTTGTATTCAAACTAATTAATTTTTCAAATAACGCAGCGGAACTTTCGCTTTTTTATAGTCACATTTTTGGCTGCCCTTTGTAAGGGCTCCCAGTTGCCAGAGTTTACTACTCACCCCCAGTTTCTTGGCGCCCTGTACGTTGGCTACGAACTTGGCACTTATGTAGGATTCGTCGACATTCGGTCTCATAACGCGTACATCGGTTATGTAATTCGGGCTCAGTTTGGATCCAGTACTGCAGTTTCGTAAGTCCACCGATTCTGCTATCGTCTTTACCTGAGAGCCCCCCCCCCCGCAAAAATATATATAAATAAGGCCACAGTTTATACATTAAAATTGTATTAAATAATTTTATTTGTTTATTAACATTACAAGAAATATGATTCCGTAGATTACGTGTGTTTCCGTCTCCTCTCGCCGGTTCGGTCTTCTGCTAGAACGATTTCGGCCGCTCGCCATCTTCAGTACCGGTGTTACCACTTTGGCACTTTGGATGTCTGCTTGGGATGCCTCACTGCACTGCACTGCCACTGTCACTAGAGTACTGTCTGCCACTGACACCGCTACTGAAGATGGCGATTAGCCGAAACCGGCAATTATTCCAACCCCTCACAGACCTCAAAACAGGTACTCTAAACTACCAAACGTCCCTTTCAGACGCCATAAAAGTTATTTAAACATACAAATAAAATACGGGTTGGCGAGGGGGAGGGGGGCGAACGAAGGAAAGAAAAAAGGATGGAAAGCGTCGAAAAACCGTAGTAAAGATACCGTTGTATTTTTTACCATTCTAATATAGACCTTGGCACGGCGCGTAAGGCTACACCCGCACAGCACGCCTGTAAGGCGGTAAAGTATCAAGCGCCGTTTTCTACAATTGTAAGGGAATATATTGTAGAATTTAACGTCTAATAACAATTCGTATTTCTTAAAATTAAATTGACGGTTAACGGTAATTGATTTTCGATTGAAAATATAAATTTATAACAAGTTCGGATTCGTGATATCCTTCTTATTCATCCCGTACACAAATCCACGTAACCGGGCGCGAAAATGTCTTTTTTATTTATATTCGAAAATATATTACAGGATATAATGCACAAAATTTATTGTAAGAGGCATCTTCAAAGTATTCACAATGGGTTTTTTACCCATTATCTGTTCTAAATTATAAAAGGATATTTTTCGAAACGAATCTCTTTCCTTTCGTCGAAACAGATGATATTCGAAAGTGTCGAACGCCATCGAGAGACGGTTTCGGATAAATTGATGACTCGAGGTCTTGGGAAAATCGTCATCAGGGTACGAGGTCCTTCGCGCTCGTATGTAGGTTTTAGCGATAGCGTTTTATGTGGAATATTTCTATACGGTTAGATGGCGGACAAACGGGATTTTGAGATCTGTATGTAGGGGTGAGTTTGGAGATATAGTAGTATTTTTAACTGTAATATTTGTATATTGTCGATATTCGTCGGTATTCGAAAATAGAAATTAATTATTTTTTTGTTCCGGATTTTTTAAATACAAAGAGGCGTTATGCCTTGATGTTGACGACTCGAACTATGTACTCGGCGCATGCCCACGTCTTGGCGGACTTGATTATGCTCGCCCTCAGCAGCCAGAAGTACGACGTTATGAACGGTATCCTGGCCATGTTCGTACGCGACTTGGAGATGTCCGGATAGATCTTGGCGAAGTCGTAGACGCCCTGGAATTCGGGAGAAAACGGACAGACTTCAGACACTTCAGAATGAAATGTTCGGCAGAATGCCGAGTTTTTTATATCATTTCCAAAACTTTGGGACAAAACCACTGTCCTAAAGAGAAGTGAAACCAGTGACATGTGCCAGTTCAAGTGATTATAGTGCTTATGGCAGTGTTATAGTGCTATATCCGTTCTGTATACAGTATGCAGTATGTATACATTATCTATATATACCGACTATTCCTGTCTATTCCGGTCCAACCCTGTCTAATCCTCTCTATTCCTGTCTATTCCTGTCTATTCCTGTCTATTCCTGTCTATTCCTGTCTAATCCTGTCTATTCCTGTCTATTCCTGTCTATTCCTGTCTATTCCTGTCTATTCCTGTCTATTCCTGTCTATTCCTGTCTATTCCTGTCTATTCCTGTCTATTCCTGTCTATTCCTGTCTATTCCTGTCTATTCCTGTCTATTCCTGTCTATTCCTGTCTATTCCTGTCTATTCCTGTCTATTCCGTATGCCGGCTATATATATATATATATATATATATATATATATATATATATATATACACAGTGCACCGACTATTCCTGTCCTTTCTATTCCTGTCTATTCCAGTCTAAATTCCCGTCTATTCCTGTCTACACTTTGCCGTCCGGTTACCTTGGGTATGGGGCATGTGAAAGCCGGGCTTGTCGAATTGAAGAACGTGGTCCAGATGTTATTTTTGCTTGTCAGCGCTTCGCAAATGTCGGGAAAATCGATTTTCAGAACATACTCGCAAACGCTGGCCGGCCTGTCCTCGCACTTGAAAAGCTCAGCGCGCCCCTGGAAAAGCCTTCATTCAATCGTAAATTAACATTTCTACTTTTTATCGATGGCATATCCCATCATATTCATATACACAAGGGGTTGAGAGAGAAAGATCCCGCTTCTCATCGTCTTAAAGAATTGCATTTTTTTAAATGTCTACAATTTTTTGTATTTAAAATAATTAATTTTTCTAACAACGCTGCGGAACTATCGCTTTTTTTATAGTCACATTTTTGGCTGCCCTTTGTAAGGGCTCCCAGTTGCCAGAGTTTACTACTCACCCCCAGTTTCTTGGCGCCCTGTACGTTGGCTACGAACTTGGCACTTATGTAGGATTCGTCGACATTCGGTCTCATAACGCGTACATCGGTTATGTAATTCGGGCTCAGTTTGGATCCAGTACTGCAGTTCCTCATGTCCACTGATTCCGCTATCGTCTTTACCTGAGAGACCCCCCCCCCAAAAAAATATAGTAATCAGGCTACAGTTTATATATTAGAATTGTATTACATAATTTTATTTGTTTACTAAAATTACAAAAAATATGATTCCGTAGATTTCGTGTGCTTCCGTCTCCTCTCGCCGGTCCGGTCTTTTGCTAGAACGGTTTCGGCCGCTCGCCATCTTTAGTAGCGATGTTACCACTTTGGCACTTTGGATGTCTTCTTGGGCATCTTCACTGCACTGTCACTATAGTATTGTCTGCCAATGACACCGCTACTGAACACGGCGATTAGCCGAAACCGGTCTTTCAAAAGACCCGACCGGTGAGAGGAGACAGAAACACACGAAATCTACGGTATTCCAACCCCTCGCAGACCACAAAACAGGTACTCTAAACTACCAAACGTCCCTTTCATACGCCAGAAAAGTGATTTAAACATACAAATAAATTAAAAAAAAAAAGAGTGAAATCCAGTCAGATTCTCTTCCATTATGGTCTATACCTTACCGGTGCTAATTTAACATCAATGTTGCTGATTTGGAAAAGGAAAAAACTGGATCCTTCAGCTCGAAACACGTATCATCGGAATCCCAGCGCATTCTGGGCGTAAAACTTTCAACCGATTCCGACGCGACAAGATAAAGCCTCCGATAAGCGTTATTCGGCCGTTATAATTCATTTTAAGTAAACCCCTCATCGCGTTTTCCTTCGCCTTCCTGGAAAACTCCGAACTGGCAAAATGGGAAAAGGAAAATGTGAAAATCTACCTTTGAAGAGTCGTTGGGTGCGATAAGGGCTAGTGCGACTATAACGAATGCCGGTAGTAGGGGCATGATGTGATGTAGCTCCGAGCGCGTCCAACAACCACTGTCGTGCAAAACAACGAAATCACTTCAGCCAGATGATAATCTGAGAATTAAATCATGGTAGTGATATACAATAGTCCCAGATCGTATCCTGTTTCGCCTTTCAATGTTCCATTTCAGCCATTCTGTACCAACGTTTCGCAATATTTCACGTCTCTTGTGATTCAATATCTGTTGTATTTACTGTGCAAATACAAACGTTTCGTGTGTTTCTGTCTCCTCTCGCAGAAGACCGGTCTCGCAAAAGACTAAACCGGCGAGAGGAGACAGAAACACTCGAAATCGACCGTATATTCCGACCCCTCGCAGACCACAACAGGTAACTTGTAACAGTTGATTGTACAAGGAATAAAACAAACTATCTCTCTAAAATTTTCGTTACTTTCTTTTATTGTTTCGAAACAAAAAAATATTATATTAAGCCTTGACGTTGATGACTCTAGCTACGTACTCGACGCAGGCCCACGGCTTCTTGGCCTTTATTATGGACGACCTCAACAGCCAGTAGTATTCCGTTATGAACGGTATATTCGCCATGTTCTTCTGGCCGGCCGAGATGTCAGGATAGATTTTCGTCAATTCGTAGACGCCCTGCAATTGAAATATATTTTATTTATGGAGACATTCGTCTGGATAAATAGAGCTCCAGCTTTCTCCCCTTCTCCCCTTCACCGTCCGACCATTAATGACACACCCATATATAATTATGTGAGGTACCAGTAAAACAAAGTATAAGCAGTACAAACGGTGAAACATCTATTGTTTTAAATTTAAATTCTCGTCTTGTTTAATCTCATTGAAATTCTCAAAGAAAGACCCGAAAACAATGGGAGGAATTTCGACAAAATTCGTAATTTTCAGAATTTTCACAGATAATACGGGTTGGCGAGGGGGAGGGGGGCGAACGAAGGAAAGAAAAAAGGATGGAAAGCGTCGAAAAACCGTAGTAAAGATACCGTTGTATTTTTTACCATTCTAATATAGACCTTGGCACGGCGCGTAAGGCTACACCCGCACAGCACGCCTGTAAGGCGGTAAAGTATCAAGCGCCGTTTTCTACAATTGTAAAGGAATATATTGTAGAATTTAACGTCTAATAACAATTCGTATTTCTTAAAATTAAATTGACGGTTAACGGTAATTGATTTACGATTGAAATTATAAATTTATAATAAGTTCGGATTCGTGATATCCTTCTTATTCATCCCGTACACAAATCCGCGTAACCGGGCGCGAAAATATATTTTTTATTTAAATTCGAAAATATATTACAGGATATAATGCACAAAATTTATTGTAAGAGGCATCTTCAAAGTATGCAATGAGTTTACTCATTATCTGTTCTAAATTATAAAAGGATATTTTTCGAAACGAATCTCTTTCCTTTCGTCGAAACAGATGATATTCGAAAGTGTCGAACGCCATCGAGAGACGGTTTCGGATAAATTGATGACTCGAGGTCTTGGGAAAATCGTCATCAGGGTAAGAGGTCCTTCGCGCTGTATGTAGGTTTTAGCGACAGCGTTCTATCGCACTCGAACCCGCGCCGATATACCTTGGGTATTGGACAGGCGAACGGAGGCGTGGAAGTGTTGAAGAACGGTGTCCACATCTGATCTGTGGCGAGCAGGGCGCCGCAAATGTTGGGAAAATCGCCTTTCAGGAAGTACTCGCACTCGGTGGCCGATCTGTCCTGACAGCGGAAGAGCTCGTTGCGACCCTGGGGAAAACAGTGGAAAACTGTGGAGAACTGATTTGACGGAGAGAAAGAGAAACTCGGTATACTTTTACGATTTCCAGGTGAAAACAACGCGCTAGAAGGAGGTCGAAAATATGTTGATAAAAATTTTGGAAATTGTTTAACTGTAGCATCGCCCAGTAACTAAGAATGGGCCACAAAACAGTTTTAAACCGTATAAAGTAATTCAATCCCTAACGTAAATCATCGTTTATATATATATATATATATATATATGTTTTGTGGTCTGCGAGAGGTAGGAATAGCGTAGATTTCGTGTGTTTCTGTCTCCTCTTGCCGGTTTGGTCTTTCGCCAGACCAGGGCACTGAAGATGCCCCCAAAAAACTGACTAAAAGTGACTAACACCGCTACTGAAAATGGAAAGCGGCCGAAACCGGTCTGGCGAAAGACCGAACCGGCGAGAGGAGACACGAAACGCACACAATCTACGGTATAAAAGTTGATTTGTGATAAATAAAAATTAATTGAAACGATATTATCGGTGTTATCCAGAACTGATTTCTTACCATGAGCTTCTTGGCGCCTTGGACGTTAGCGACGAACTTGGCCTTCATGAATGACTCGTCGACCTTCGGTCTCAGGACCTGCACTTCGGTCAGGTAGTTGGGGTACTGTACCTGTACAGTGGTGCAGTTCCTCAGGTCCACCGACTCTATTATTGTTCTCACCTGCAAACCCCCAAAAAAATGTTTTTCACCTTTTATTTTTGTATAATCAACCCGAGTCATTGGATACAAAAACTGGCGTTGCGGTTTTTTCAACCGCAATCCAAAGTTGGTGGTGGCACTTTTGATACGTGAACGAAAGACCAGCAAAAAAAATATATATAGCCGATCGGATCCTGATGATGGAAGCGGTAAGAGTTCCGCAACGTCGGTAGCGGATAACTACCCCATTCAATGGTTTCCCCAACAGGTACTAACCCGGTAATGGTTCAACAGGAACTAACCCGGAAGTCAACCCCGGCTAACCGATTTTTTTACCCACATCAACACGTGGAATCCCCATACCCGACTCAAAAGAATCGACTTAAACCGAAAATTTGGACTTTTAAAACCATTACTAAAACGGACATCAAAATTGACCTGTAGTAACAAACAAAGTAACAAACTGACAATATACAAAGCGATACATAAACCGACATGGACATATGGAATTGAGCTATGGGGTTCCACCGAGACATCCAACATTGCTCGCATCCAGAGATTCCAGTCAAAAGTCCTTCGCACCATCCTTAACGCTCCCCGGTATGTTTCTAACCACACAATCCACCATGACCTCAGCATACCGACAGTCGACGAAGTCGCAAAATCCCGGTTCCTGAAGTTCCACTCCCGCCTTTCTCCTCATCCTAATCCACTCCCTTCAGTCCCTTTCCTCTCTTACCCATCCATTATCCCCCCCCCCGAGTCGGCTTAAACGCCGCTGGCCAAGAGATCTTCTTAGCCGTTAGACCATAAATGTTCTTGTGTCGAAAGTGCCATCTTTGGGTGGTTCCTTTTATCACGAAATACATGTGAAAAAAATGCATACAGCATTTGTACTTATAATATTCATGTTGATTGTACAAAATAAAAATAAAACCATATTAGTCTCAGTGATACTAGTGATTATTCGTGTTCGGGTCGCGGAAACCTTCACTGGCAAAATATATATAGTCACGTGGGGTTCAGCCAAACCGTATTTTTATGTTTTTTTTTTTTTTAATAATTTCAGTTTGTAGTCACAGCTGCAATTTTTGAAAACGCATTCATCAGTAGTAGCAGTAGCACTAGCAGAGGGTGCACGAATGAACATTTGAATCGGAGAATCCGAGACGGCAGTGTGGTGTTGACACCGGCTACTGAAGACGGGGAAAGGCCGAACACCAAATCTGCCGAGAGTACTGATTCTGTTTTTTCGGTGATTCGGCAACGTTTCGAAGGGAAAGTTTCGAATCGACCGATTTTTTTTGAACGCCCGAAATTCGAACCGCAGCTACCGGATAGATCGGACGGGCCGACTTAATTGAAAATTATGCACATATAAGAAGACGCGAGATTACCTTGGAACAATCGTTGGAAGGGAATAGCGCGATGATCGCCGCCAGAAACAGAAATAGTCGGAGTGACATATCGCCATTAAGTGAAACTGTCTCGTGCTGTCAGAAACATTCGTGATTTATGCGTATCGCGAAAAAAAATCTCATCTGGTCACCTATCTAGAGATATCAACAATATCCTGTTGATCCTATCCCTCGGGAATTTTAGTGTATATATATGTGTGTGTGTGCGTATGTGTGTATGTAGATTAATAGATATAAGTAATACTGGGGCATTATTATGTTCATATCCTATGGCGTGTTCCTCTTATATATATATATATATATATATATATATATATATATATATATATATATATATATCATTGCAGACAAAAGGTTACTTAGGGCAGTGACTCGTGTTTGTAATTTTTACGTTGTCATTTGTCACTGATTGGATATTTTTCTGTTCTCCTTTCGAAACAGCGGAAAAACAGGTCGTAGACATGGGCAAAAATGTGAATATTTTGTAGGAGGCCCGCTGCAGTTTAAACATTGGCCGCGAGATAGAGCCACAGGTCGGAGCCCGGCCTGTGTTACCATCTAGCGGCGAGTGTGTGAACTGTTGGAATCACAACCCCCTGTAGAGGATCAGTTTAAATGCAAATTATAAGCTTTGTACAATGAATTGAAATAATGTTTGATAGTTTGAAAGCCCGTGTTAAAAAAAAATAACAGGGGCGGATGGGGGCGCAACGTTGCCGCCGACACGTATTATGTAAACGAGATATAACGCTGAACGATCTGTCTTCGGTTTGGCCGTTCGTTTCTGTCGGTTTCGGCCACGCGCCGATTCTTTAGTACCTGTTTAGTCTCCCGCGGAGCATCCTGTTTGCACTTTCACTTCACTCTGGCTGTCCCCTTGTATTATTATGTCACTATTCTGTTCTTTATTGGCTGATTGTTGTCAGAATTTTGGATTCCGGGGTTTCGTCCATCCGCCTATGCCTTTCAGGACTATTATATATATATATATATATATATATATATATATATATATATATATATATATATATATATATACGACGCACCGGATACATAATCAGGGTCCGATTGAAACCTTCGCTCAAGACTGGGTCCTTCGATGGGGATTTATTAAGGGTTTTAAGGTAATTCCTGAGGATTATTCTGCAGAACATAATACAACAGCATAGATGTTTCAGATAAGATTGTCTATTTTTATGTTGGCCGCTGAAAGCTGGGTCCCTGAATAAAAAAAATCAAAATCTGCCACTTTATTCTGTTGATATTTAAACGAATAGTGAAAATAAAAGTAATAAAATGTTGGGGCCAGCGGTTTATGTCCTGATAAAGTGTGTCCTGGACACGACCTCCCAGCAGGCCCACCTCTTCCTGGGAGCCGAGTAGACGATAGTCTTGCCCATCCAGTAGTACTCCCAAACCGATTCTCCCAGTACCGAAAAGATGGTGTGCAGCTGATAGGCGTTCGGTTTCATCCTGTTCAGCCTATAGGTACCCTGTAATTGTAAAGTTCGGAGGAATAATTAAATTCAGGCAAGAAAATTGGCGAACGAACTACAAAATACTTTTTCAGTTTGGGCGAAAATGTCGAATAATAGTTTCAGCCGCTCGCCATCAGGATGGGGTTGGAAAAAGTCGAATGAGCGGTAGCGCAAATACAGGCATTCGACCGGTGCCGTGTGTGACTGACACCGCTACTGAAGACGGCGAGCGGCCGAAACCTCTCCGGCGAGCGGAGGCGGAAGAACACGAAATTTTATAATGCCCCGGAAAATTTTGTGTTCTTCGGTCAACCCCTCTCGCCGGTTCGGTCTTTCGTCAGACCCGTTTTCGGCCGCTCGCCACCTTCAGTAATAGCGGTGTGTGTCAGCCACTTCGGAAGTCGGAGTCGGTCTGCTGTGTGGAATTCCACAACAATCGTCCGACCGGTGGCGAGCGGCCTAAAACGGGTCTGGCGAAACTGGTTTTCGAAACTGATTCCAAAATTGTTGAGATTTTAATCGACGGTCCAAATTGGCCGGCTACACTCTTTCCGGCGTACGTACGCACGATGTACCTCACCGACCGGAAGTGTCCGTAAGACGGCCAATATACGTAAAAATTAAATTTCAATTCCAACTGACGGTGGGGAATGGACAGCGGAACGGCGGCTCGGACGAGTTGAATATTCCTGTCCAGAATTGTTCTTTGGCTGAGAAAAATTTGCAACCGTCGGCGTACGCCATCCTCATCACGTACTCGCACACGATGGCCGACCTCTCGCTACATTTGAACAGTTTTATGGCCACCTGAAGCAGTATAATAAACATATAATAGGCATTATTAAAACTTATTTCATTTTTGCACAATAAACTTTACAGTTATAAGTACAATTGTTACATTTTTTCACAGATTTTTTCACGCGTTCGTCTCGATAAAGAAACTACACGATGATAGCATTTTTTGACACGATTTAACTGCTGTCCGAGGTGAACTCTGGGCCAGTGGCGATTAAGCCGTCGTGGTGGGGATAGTGGAGTGGTAATAGAGAAGAGGAGAAAGGCGGGAATGGAACTTAAGGAACCGGGATTTCGCGACTTTGTCGACTCTCGGTATGTTGGGGTCATTATGAACGGTGCGAAGTTGAAACATACCGGGGAACATTAAGGATCATATTTCGAGGAAGTAAAAAAATAATATTTCATGAGACGGTATGAGAAATTTAAGTACATAAGGATAGAAGTTAGCTTTTCTATATGAGCGGCGGCCTTTTTTATATTGTCCAAGCCTTTGTATAGGTACGATTTTATAGCTGTGTAAAATAAGCCGTATCGAATATAAGAACAATCCTTGGGATGTTACCTGCATGCCCTTAGTACCCGGTTTATTAACGACGAAATCTGCGGTGGCGTAGCTGACCCTCCTGGACGGTCTCATCAGGGTCACGTTGGTTAGGTGGTTGCTGAACGTTCCGTCGGACCGGCTGCAATTCCTCACCTCGACCAGCTCCACCAATAATGTCATCTGAATTTTCATTATTATATTTTTATTAGCTGTGTTTCCGGTTTATTCGGAGTTTATAGATACCTGGGGCTGAATATATTTTTCTCACGTGTTACTGCCCGAACCAGCGAGAGAGAGGAGACAGAACAACACGAAATCTACGGTATTTCAACCCCTCGCAGACCACAAAAAAGGAATTCGAAATTTTTATTTTCTATATTCAATAATACATCCCGCATCGCAATAATAGATAGCGCACAGGCGCTATGAAAGAAACCAATCATAGTGATGGCACTTTTTATACACGAACAAATATGATGGAACTCTTACCGGTTGCAAGACTCAATAATTTAAATCCCACTCGGTATAGTCAATATCAGGTAGAAATCCGGTAAAATGTGAATAATGCATGGAGACTCGAGAATGTTTCATTTTTCTATTTCACTTAGCGGTATATGCCGAAGTGCGATACTGGCGGAGATAGGCCCAGATACACTGCCGAATACACTACTGAGTATTGAGAAAACCGCGTAACTGTTTTTCAAAATGTTTCCTCACCATGGAGCTATCGTAGGCGAGCAATTCCCGGGAAACAAGCAGGAGGAACACAACTCTCTCCAACCTGGCCATAACACTAGTCGAATGAAAAATTCGATTAATTAATTTTTCAGTGTCTCGCATCTGGTGGCAGGCTAATTTATGGATCGCCAGTTAAAAATCTACAGTTTTTCTCGGTGGAATTTCCTATTTCCCTCCGTTGTTCCCGACCTACAACATCCTGGACAACTTCGGCTGGCTTCCTGTCTCTGAATCCTGAAAAATGCCGTATGTCACGTCGAAAATTCAGAGAAATTTGATCTCTTATCGAAATTTTCAGATTTCGATGGAACAATTTTTAGGGGGAAAGTTGAAAAACTGAATATTTTTATATATATATATATATATATATATATAATGTGTACACATATATAAGTCACATGCACGGTACATGTGAAAGTGACAGTCCAGTGAGGATGCCCAAAAACATCCAAAGTGCTAACAGTGACTAACACCGCTACTGAAGATGGCGAGCAGCCGAAACCGGTCTAGCAAAAGACCAAACCAGCGAGAGGAGACAGAAACATCACGAACCTACAATATACAATGTGTATATTAAAACGACATGGACATGGACCTGGTATTGAACTATTTGGGGGATCCACCGATACATCCAACGGTGCTCGCGTCCCATGAGGGATTCAGATCGATGGTTCTAAGGAGGCATCCTCAATGCTTCCTGGTATGTTTCCAATCACACTCTATAACATACCTACAGTCTCGACCGAGTCATAAGATCTCGCTTTCGCAGAATCCTCATCCAAATCCTCTCGTCGAATCTCTTTCCTCTGCGCTACCCATCCACTAATACATTGGGCGGCTTAAACGCCGCTGGCCCAGGCATCTTCTCTGTCCAGCGACAACCAGCCAGGAAATGTCACTCAAATAGTTCAGAACAATATATCAAACATATCGGAACAATAACGTAAGATCACTTGCGCCCATAACGTGTAAACGATGTTGGTTGTGCAATAGAAAATGTTATTAAAAAACTACTTCGCCCAAAAATTGGTCGACAGTGCTGCATACTTGCCCTATGAGTGGCGTCTAAGTTGTGGCCGAAGAGGGATAGAGAGTGGGCGGCTCATTTCTTATACCGTAGGCTCCGTGTGTTTCTGTTTCCTCTCGCCGGTTTGGTCTTTTGCTAAACCGGTTTCGGCCGCTCGCCATCTTCAGTAGCGGTATTAGTCACTCTGGATATTTCTTGGGCATCCTCACTGCACTGTCACTGTCACTTGTACTGTGGTGGTTGTCTGTATGTCGTGTGTGTATATATATATATATATATATATATATATATATATGTGTCTTGTTATTGTGTTTTGGGGATGTTGTTTGTCTTATTTGGATTGGGAGTTGCATAATTGTAACTGTTGATATACCGTAAATTTCGTGTGTTTCTGTCTCCTCTCGCAGGTTTGGTCTTTTGCTAGACCGGTTTGACCGCTCGCCATCTTCAGTAGCGGTGTTAGCCACTTCGGATGTTTTTTGGGTATCCCCACTGCATCGTCACTGTGCCTAAGAACATCCAAAGTACCAAAAGTGACCGTATCAACTCTACTGAAGATGGTGAGCAGCAGCCGAAACCCATCTAGCAAAAGACCAAACCAGAGAGAGGAGAGAGAAACAAACGAAATCTTAAGGAAACACTAAGGAAAATAACCAATACTCTAATCTTAATGTACCGTTTATCCGAGACCTCGCCCCGAACAAAAATATATAAGAAATTTCACACGTCCCCTGATCCAATGGTCCCAAAGCGTACTCCATCTTCAGGCGTTCCAAAAATTCCTTACATACGCCTGAACAGGAAGGGGACGCGTGATCTAAATGTTTGAGAAAAATAAATAAATAAAATTTTAGGAAAAGTGGGAAAGTCCTCTCGTTATTAGTGCTGCTCGAACATCAATGTCGCTTATTGTATTTTACAGACAATAAAACAGTGAAAAACAAAGGAATCTTAATTTGAGAAATTTATAATTTTCAGGTTAAATTCTACAATATATTTCTTTGTAATTCTACAAAATGGTGCTGCATAGTGGCTTTGTGTAAATTCTGTGTTTCAAATTTTGATTAGTAATCGATTCCTTTGAGTCGGGGTTATGGGGATTCTAATGGATTTCCTGGAAACGCATTTTATTTAATATCTCAATTGAGGCATATATATATATATATATATATATATATATATATATCTTGCAATTTTTTTACTTCGATTTCTAGATCGGATGAACCACCGTTGTGTTTGTTTCTCCGTAAGCTGTTGTCCGTTCGGTGCGCACTTTTGTCAACCTGCATATCCCCTCCAGGCACAACCAGCCCTTCTTCGGCCTCCTGTGGAAACCGTGCACGACGACCTTCCAGACGTAGCCGCCGACGAAGGGTATGCCGGAAGCGTACTTCTGGATCTTTTCAACGTTGTCCGGGTTCACGTTCAGCCTCTCGACTCTATAGACGCCCTGAGGTGCAGGAAAAAAAACCGAAAATCCATACAACAGAAACTTCCACCGTTCGATAAAATCTTAAAATGTATGTCGAAGTCTGATTTTAGTGTAATATTTAAGAATAGTATAAACTGAAAATCCTATTCGGAATATCGGTTCACAATCGGTCTACAAACTACAGAATGACCAAAAAAAAGCCTTCCTTTGTCTGTATACACGCACATTTTGACGACATATTATCTTATTTATACAGACTTTTGTGAGTTTGTCGGCAGGCATTATTTAAATTTTCATTTTCGTCTCCAGCTTCCCTAGTCCCTACTCACTCAATCCAGTCTCTATAGTTTTGTATTTGGAAGTAAAACAGTCCGGCGAAAATTGTTTAAATATATAAAAAATTTTCGATACTTCAATTTTCGAAGTCGCCTGACGGGGAAACTGTAATTTTCTGTTGATATTTCCCTCAAAAAAAATATTGAAAATTCAAAGATTTGAAACATTTTTCTATAAATCTGTCGACAGTGTAGGCAGTCGCTTAAACGTGTATTGTACGTGTACCTTGCCAACTGGGCAACGGAACCTCGGGTGTATGGAATCGAAAGTGTCCGTCCAAAATTGGTCCTTCTTCTCGAAAAAACTGCACGTTTCCGTATAGTCCAATTTCATGAAATATTCGCAGTCGACGGCCGATCTCTGCTGGCACTTGTAGATCGTGACGCGGCCTTGAAAGCGTAGAAGTCGCCTATTCATAATAAAGAAATAGGGTCTTATATTTTTAAAGAATTTTTGAAGAAAAGAAAAAACGACGTGAACGCACTGAAAGTCTGTTCGCGGGCTCGTTGACGATGAGATCAACTGATATATGGTTTGCTCCCGGTTCTCTTATAATTTTCACGTTGGCAATATGGTTCGGATAGTCCTCGTCGTCGGTGCAATTCCTCATGTCTATCGCCTCGATGATGGTTTTCACCTGAAACAACATTGTATTGGGAAAAACTATAATCGAGAATACCGTAGATTTCGTGTGTTTCTGTCTCCTCTCGCCCGTTTGCTCTTTTGCCAGACCGGTTTCGGCCGCTCGCCATCTTCAGTAGCGGTGTTAGTCACTTTGGATGTTTTTTGGGGGCATCCTCACTGCACTGTCACTGTCACTTATAATGTGGTGGTTGTCTGTTTGTAGTTTGTATATATTGTGTCTTGTTATTGTGTTTTTGGGGGATGTTGTTAGTCTTATTTGTGTTGGGAGGAATTTTGTGTATCAGCTTAAGTTAATCGGTCAAGAAGGAGCGGTTGGGCGGGTGAGGTTCTTTAGTAGGATTAGGGGGCCGAATATAGTGTTACTTTGGGAATTTATCTTGTCGTTTATTATGTTGCTTTGTTTGTTCTTGACAGAGGAGACAGATACACACACGAAATGTACAGTATTCCAACTCCTCGCAGACCACAAAACAGGTATTCTAAATCTATAATCGAGAACTATAGTGACTTCGATCAAAGTATCGATCGAACCAGCAAGTTTAACTCTGCATGGAATGATATTGAAAATTTTCTGAAAAACATTCCTTGTAAACGGTCTATAATTTTCGTAGTTACCTTGGCCGTCCGAACGCCGACGATGAAGAGGACGAGGATCGGGAACGGGCTTCTGTTCATCTTTGTATAAAGGCGAAATCCGAACTGAAACCTTCGTGTCTTTTAAATACTATTCATTTCGATTCGTTTTCGCCGAATTAGAACGCCGGGAAGCATTTATTAACAGGACGTCGGCAATTTCGAGCCCTATATCGCGATTTATCCGTCGATTGAAGTGCACCCGGGCGATTTCAATCGCGCCATGTAATATGACAATAAACCGGGGATCGAAGCTCGTCTGGGGGAACGTTAATTGCTGAAATTAAGTCCTATTCAATCGATTTGTCCAATGAAAGTCGAAACTTGAACATGCCGAGCAGAGGACGTCCCCCGTTGTACGACCAGACAAGGGGTATTCTAAACACAAGTGCGAGGACTAAAAGGAATACAGTTTAGGATACTCTTTTGTGGTCAGCGAGAGGTTTCGTGTGTTTCTTTCTCCTCTCGCTGGTTTGGTCTTTTGCTAGATCAGTTTCGGCTGATCGCCATCGTCAGTGGCGGGGTTGCTCACATTGGCACTTTGTATGTTTTTTGGGGGCATCCTCACCGCACTGTCATGGATGGAGGATGCCCAAAAAACACGAAATCTACGGATACAGTTTTTGATTTTTGTGGATTGCTCTTTCGCCAGACCGGTTTCATGTGTAACAAACAGGACATCCCACAACAGGCATCCAACCAGTGCCGAAGCGACTGACACACCGCTACTGAAGATAGCGGGCGGCCGAAACCGGCGAGAGAGGGGACAGAAGAACGCGAAATCTACAATCTTTATTTCCTTAAATTTTTACCTCGGTTTATATGTTTAAGTTTTAATACTTTAAACAGATGGTCGACCCACAGAGCCATTCTCGGAATATGGAAATTTGCTGTTGATTACCAATGACCCAAAATGGGGGGGGGAATATTTTTTTTTCATGTTGGCACTACTGGCGACTGTTTCTTAAAAATTAATGTCCCCTTCATCTTGAAAGAAAAACTCAATTCTCTCGTTGTCCAATCGTGGATAAACAGCTTGATTAAGGGCAAATAGTAGAATAGGTAAATAGGAATAATGAAATGCAAATATATAAAGGAAAATTTATTCGTATGCTCCATTTTTGACAGCCGAATCTACGGCTTCCTTTTGATCGTCTTCGCCTGGTCTTTAATCATCTTCAGTATTCCGATATACTCCATGCACGTCCAGGGTGTGCTGCCCTTGTTGACAATGAGGCGCGCCATCCAGTAGTAGGAGTCGACGAAGGGTATGCCCCGGGCCAAGTCCTGGACTTTGGAGAGGTCGGGGACCATCCTCGAAAATTTGTACGTACCCTGGACACGAAGTAACGGTCTTAGGTAGATTCAAATTATATCTAGCTTGTGGAATACCTGTTGTGCGGTTTGTTTTTCCGGTTCCAGACAAACCGTTATTTTTATCGGCAATATCATTAATTCTGTAGAAAAACGTGAAAAGTTATAAGATATCTCATGCGATAAGACATATCAGCGTTACGTTATCCGACAGACCTTTGTTATAGGGCAGGTGAAGGGCGGATCTGACGAGTTGAAAAACGGCGTCCAGACGACTCCCTTTTCGACGATGTTGTAACAGAAATTTTTCATGTCCATTTTGATGAAGTACTCGCACTGGGTGGCCGCTCGGCCCATACAACGGTATACTTCAATCAGACCCTGATCACCATCAGAACGGGAACACGATCATTACAGTGGAAAAAAAACAGGGATATTTCATGCCGAATATAAAACGAGGAAACATAACGAATAACCGGTCTGGAAAGGTGAAAAAGGAATAGTTTAGAATACCAGTTTTGTGGTCTGCGAGGGGTTGGAATACCGTAGATTTCGTGCGTTTCTGTTTCCTCTCGCCGGTTTTGTCTAGCAAAAGACCAAAGTGGTTTCATATTACTGTTTGGAATGCTACTGTTGTTCTGGCCCCTCTAATTTGGCTTTGTTCGATCAGTCAGACCGGTTTCAGCCGCTCGCCATCTTCAGTAGTACCCCTTTCTGTCGGCAGAGCGGCGAGTCAATCTCCGTCATGTTGGTCGCTCGTGGGGCTTCGCGTTATTTTGACAGAAAGAGCTACTGAAGATGACGAACGGCCGAAACAGGCCCGGCGAAAAACCGAACCGTAATCTACATTTCAAACCGCTACCGAATAATGTTCTTAATGGGGGTGTCATTGTTAGCTTTAAAGGGTTGAATGGGGTTAAGTTTATGAAAACAATGAAATCGCATTACCATTCAATAAACTAAATCAATTTATATTATAATAATTAAGTTAAAAAATAACTTAATATTTTAAACATTTCACATTTTTAGTGGCCGGGTTGGCGACAGGACGTGCGCATAAAATTAACAAGCGATAATATCTCAATTAGCTAATTATTATCACTTCCTCTTCATCGTTTTTCCGTTTTGATTGAATAACAACTGGTGTTATTGTTCAGCAGTCGAAATATATATTGAGACGAAAAATATGTTCGTCGAAACGAACAAAAATGGACTGTCACTATTTTCTCTAAGTAAGAGTATTAGAAATGGAAGAGATGTTTATAGATATATGATTTCTTTTTTATTCCGCAAAGGACCGATCAATTTTTCGCCTTTTTCTTGCTAAAAATGAAATGTAGTATATAGTGGAGAGTCACAATGTATGAATTAGCTCCACGACATTTGGGATTACGGGGATTTCTGAATTTTTCGGAATATTTACAATATTCAGAAGAATAACAAAGAAAATACCGACCGATTCAACAGTGTTCCTTTCGACAATGCATGAAACGAACCGACAATGCCCGACAAAATTGTTTTCCCAATATACGATTGCAAAAAAACGAACTTTCGATTTTTCAACTTTCTTATATAGGGTACCTCACGTGGGAATCAGTGTTGACGTATTTTGGGACGAATCCAAAATTTTCTTCAATATTTGATTGGCGGGCAAAAATCAATATATTTGCCATTTTGTCAACCCGTTTGCAAGATATTGAAAAACCATCTTTTGATGTATAGAAGTCTTTCTTTACTGAATGGTGCAGCATACTTCGATTTTACCACAGCCAGAAAGAGACAGATCAGTTTTAATTGATTATATTGATTTTTTGCTAAAGAAAAAGATATATAGTAGATTTCATGTGTTTCTGTTTCTTCTCGCTGGTTTGGTCTTTTGCTAGACCGGTTTCGGCTGCTCGCCATCGTCAGTAGCGGTGTTAGTCACTTTTGACGCTTTTTGGGCATCCTCACTGCATTGTCACTGTCACTTGTACTCTCTGTTACTGATACCGCTACTGAAGATGGCGAGCAGCTGGCGAAACCGGTCTGGCGAAAGACTAAACCGGTGAGAGGTGACAGAAACAAACGCGGAATCTACGGTATTCCAACCCCTCGCAGGCCATAAAACGGGTATTCTAAAAAACTATATGAGCTCACATTCATCTTGCTGCTTCCCGGTTCGAGGACGAGCAAGTCCCCGGCTGCGTACGAAGTATCTCTGCTCGAGTGAACTACCCTCGTGTTGTTTATGTGATTGGGGTATTTGTCGGGCTCGCTGCATGTCCTCAGCCCTATTGTCTCTATTACCTGTTTCACCTGATAACATTGCAAAAACAAATTAATTGATCATCTATTGATCCTGTATTTGACAATCAATCGGATTTATTATAGTCACACTCCGAGATATAACACAAATATTAAGCACATTACCAGTGCTCTCATGAGGGTTAGATAACCCTGAACAAAAATGGCTAAAAAACTGATTCAATTTTTTTTTCATTTAACTGCCAAACGAATCCAACTCTCCATTCCATTCAACGAGAACAAGATGAATATTGCTACAGAGTTATAAGGAAACAATATTAAGATTTAAACGCTGATTTTATAGTTGTTATTCATTTTTTATTAGTATTTTCTCATAATTAAATGCACAAATCTTGAATTCCGCCTTACTCCCGGTCGATTATACGACAAAATTGTAGATCACTGAATCATTGAATGGCAGATATTCTTATATATATTTTTTTAGTTCATTTTCTTATCTAGGTGGCATTTGTGAAAGTTTTGCTCTCAACACCGCCTGGCGGCTGGTTCTTTAACATTAAGTTTCGAAGTAATATATTCCTCTCCATCGTGGTCTCATTCTTTCGGCGTATTCTTAGGGGAAGCTAAGTTTTTACGGTCTTTCTAAAGTAAAATGCTTCAGAGTAAAAAAGGGGTTTTAGTATTTTTTTTAGTTCATTCCATCTTGTGGTCGGCATGTTGGAGGTTTTGGTCTCAACACCGTCTGGCGGTTGGTTCTTGAACCTTTGCTACCGACCTAATTTATTACTCTTCATCCTGGCTTCATTCTTCTCGTAGGTTTTTCCCAGCGAATCTTCTTTAGGGACACATTTTTCTTAGTTTCCAAGCAAAGTACCATAAACCCCTTGGCCTAAAGGATTTCTGCCAATTGGGCGAGCTGTAGTAAACAAGAAAGTCGGTCGCGCGCCACCTTCTTACATACTTTCCAAGCTCTTGTTGGATTTTTTCAATGGCGTGGGATCTATATGTTTCGGAAAGTCACCCCAATGTTGCGCCTGTAGCCTCATTGGTATATCCCCGTGGTTTTCGCTTATGGCACAAATTCTTTACCACGAGTCGGACTCCTGGTTATAGGCCAAAGGGTTAAAGGTAGATTTATTTTATTTGCGCCTCCATTCTGGTCGGTATGTGCGAGAGTTTTGCTCTCAATAGTGCCGATGACAGTACTGGTTCATCGACCTTTTGTTCTCCTCATTACCGCCGTCGGCTTCCTCCGCCAATCTTCCCGTCCGGAGGCAGTCCGAACCGCTGGACGGGGAAAATAAATACCCTTCCTGCGAACAGTCCTAATGCTTCAAAATGGTCCTTTAGTAATAATTTCTTGGTCTCAAAGAGGGTTCGTACACCCAGTACTCATCGTAGAGCGGGCAGTGATCCCACTCCACCTCCTGGTCCCTGTGTCGTACTCCTGTTGGTCCTTTAGGCCCCCGCCTCTATAGATGAGCATTGAGCTAACCCTGACCCGTCACCGAGAACAACAAGCCGACGCACCACTCTGACCTCTACAAGGGCACCTTCATGATGATGTCTTCATCGATCCTCAATCGGAAAACGTCGAATATCTCCAGCAGCGGATGGGGCTAATCTGATATATGCTGTGACGGCGTATCGGGGCTATATCGTGTTGGAAGAGTAACGTCCTCGAATATTAAATGCACGGGGGCGGGTACTTACCCTCGAACACTGGACGAGCCCCAAGTACAAATTGAGCCACAGGAGCAGTAAAGAGCGATTTGTTAATGAATCGGGGTACATAACTGCGACGGCGATTCCTGGCAACACAACTCGTTTCACCCAAAAAGGGACTCACGATATAAATATAATTTTCCGCGGGCCGGATTCTCGGCTCTATTAGACGAGATACGGATCGGACATTGTGTTCGCGCCCCAATCGCTGATGTACAAAATGTACCAGCAGGCCTGTCCAAAAAAAACCTTATCGGTACAGGAAACATAAGACCGTGGCACACATGTACGATCGCGGCGATTGGACGCAGCATGGCCTCAATTATATGTACCTTGAAAAATATTATACACAAATAAGCGGGAAATGGAATATAAAGAGCGATAATGCGAGATGTAAATCTGCTCCGATCTTAATTCGTCCTATCTTAACCCGTGGACTCATGGACATGGAAAAGTAAGCAAACGGGTTTGTCGGTTAAGGAAGCAATAATAATTTCGTAGATTTAGTTTGGTATTTTGCTAGACCGGTTTCGGCCGCTCGCCATCTTCAGTAGCGGTGTTAGTCACCTCTGGTACTTTGGATGTTTTTGGGCATCCTCACTGCACTGTCACTGTCACTTGTACTGTGGTGGTTGTCTGTCCGAGACCAAACCGGCGAGAGGAAACCCCCGCAGACCACAAAACAGGTCATTCTAAACTAATAATAATGTCATCGTACATTCTTGAATTGTAAACAGAATATAAAATTGAGAAAGAGTGTCTTGCATAAAATTAAAACGAAGGCCCAAAACAACGGTGGTTTCCAAATGCAGGAAAAATCCAGGAACACCAGGGGGTCAACCTCTGCCAACCAAGCTTCTTCCGGTAGATTTTACGCCATCCTACCGGAAGTTAGTGATAATTATAACCAAGTTATGGTAGCGGAAACCTCCTCTCACGTAGTGTAGACAGGGTTTTTTAAGTTATTTTCTCGTTTGATTGGCATAATTGAAAGTTTTGCTCTCAATACTGCTTGGCGACCGGTTTTTTAAACACCGGGTGATTCCAGAAGGTGGTTCGAGTTGAGGTCGGTGCTAAAGGTATTGCTTTCATTTACATATTTCTGTATTAAATTGAAACCCACCCTCGAAATAACAAAACCGGAAAATCTAACTTCGCAAATAAATCTATAAACCGACATGATTTTTCTGCCCTTAATTTTATTAAACCGTCTAATTCTTATAAACTCCAATCCTTGCAATCCATAATCCTTCGAAAAATTACCAACGCCCCACCATATGTCTCTTAATTCCATGAACAGAATAATTCACAATGATCTAAAAGTCCCATTCGTTAGAGAATTAGCAGCTTCCCGGTATAAATCCTTCCATTCCAAACTATCCCTTCATTCCAATCCCTTAATTCAACAACTTTCCTCGATTCACCTTACCGAAAATCCCGTGCGTCGTTCAGTGAGTGAGTGTTAAGTAAGAGCAGTGTCACTAGATACAATATAAAAAAATTGTAGTTGTGACTATAACAATAAATGAAAAAATTTGTATTTAAAAAAAAGAAATTAAACCCATAAACAATTTCATGGTTCATTTTCAGATTATATTCCCGAACAGTACTGTCGGTTAATAAAACAATAATCGAAATCCGAATATCTGGATACTCCGGAATTGTGAACAGAATACAGTTACAAATATTTTAAATTATACTAATATAAGTGTTTTAAATGAGAAGGATGATTAACCGTCCTCAGTAGTGTAGAATGTAATTTTTTGTGGTTATTATCTCGTATGTTTGGCATCATTGAAAGTTTTGCTCTCAATACTGCCTGTCGATTTAAAAACTAAGATCTGAACTTTTTTATTCCTCTTCATTCATGGGTTCATTCCTGTCGTCGGTTTCTACCCGCGAATCTTCCTTAGGGACATTTGTTCCCTCGTTTCCATGAAAATAACCCTGTCCTATCCCTGTCCCTCGACTTCATTTGTTACAGCCCTTGTGTGGGCTCTCCTTCATTATTTTTGAGGCAAGAACGAGGATGATAAAAACCAGTATAATGAATATACTACGGTACTTGTACCGTGTATATTTTCATCAGGTGTTTGACACAACTTTCTATTTGCATTTTTCTACTTGTTACATATATAAAATATTAAGAATAGGTAATTATACATTGCTGAATAATTTTGAAAAATTATATTATATTCAGTGGCACTATGGTGGACATATTTTTATTTTTCTCAGTCTAAAAATAAAACCTGGCATCTGCATTTTTCCAAAATTGTTCGTTCTTTAAAGTAATCCAATAAATTTATCGTAGATCGAAGATTTCGTGTTCTTCTGTCTCTCTCGGTGGTTTGGTCTTTTGCTAAACCGGTTTCGGCCGCTCGCCATTTCAGTAGCAGTCACAGATAGTGTACAAGTGACAGTGACAGTGCAGTGAGGATGCCCAATAAACATCCAAAGTGCCAAAGTGACTAACAGCGCTACTGAAGATGGCGAGAGGCCGAAACCGGTCTGGACAGGAGACAGAAGAACGCGAAATCTACTGCGTTCTTCCAACCCCTCCTCGCTGGCCAAAAAACAGGTATTCAGAAATAACTATTATTGGAATTATGTTTGATATCTTGGTTGGGACAGATTGATTGAATCGGAAGCGTTTATTGTAAAGTTTATTTCGGCCCATCGGTCTCATCAGATCCTGACGCTGTTTATTTTGCAGAGGTACTCGTAGCAGGTCCACGGCTTCTTCGACTTCCAGACGGTGAGACGTCCCATCCAGGTGAACTGCTTGGCGAAAGGGATACCCTGCAGCCACTTGTCCGACTTGGTCACGTCCGGGAGCATCCTGTCCATACGGTAGGTGGCCTGCAAAATTACCAACAAAATTATCCAACAAACTTAACAATATACAAAAAGCCG
Source organism: Lethocerus indicus (assembly GCA_019843655.1). Lineage (NCBI taxonomy): Eukaryota > Metazoa > Arthropoda > Insecta > Hemiptera > Belostomatidae > Lethocerus > Lethocerus indicus. The sequence continues at coordinate 8,569,370 of JACDQD010000001.1, forward strand.
TAATAAAACCGACACGGTCATACGGAATAGAACTATAATACGGATCGCTGTAAAAAATGCAATATCTCTAGCGTCCAGAGATTCCAGTCGAAAGTCCTTCCAATCATGCTTAATGCTCCCACAACCCGCGTAGATACGGGCCTAGTAGATAGGACTCCACTCCACCACACCGGCGGCTTCTCGTTTCTTGTCAATCGATCCTTTATCGTCACTCACTGTCAATTGTAATAAAGTTGATTGTACAAAATAAAAAGGATACAACAATTGCCATAATGTAAGGCAGGATTCCCGAGGGATTACAGGAGCGTCAATTTTCAATCGAGATATGATCATATAAAATGAATGCTCACTAAATCGACATCCGCACTAGGATCGTGTAACGCCGCTACGAATAATACCATTGACAAGTGACATTGACATAGATTAAAAGGAATATTGCAAAATACAAGGTCGTACAGCTAGATAAAACGTTTTCTCGTTTAATATTGATGATATTGTGTCGCATTTTCTTACAATATGCTTGGGCCTACTTGTACTTAAAGCGCTAGAAGCGATAGGATCGAAAATCGTGAATTTAGCCCCGTCCAATGTCTTCGAGCTAAATAACGCATTTTCTCGGTTAATATTGATGATATTCGGTCCCTCATTCTTTCAATATTCTTGGCTTAATTTAACATACCTACGTGCATAAATTCGGGCTAGAAGTGATAGAACCGAAAATCGGGGTTTTAGCCCCGTTCATGGTCTTCTTACTAAATAAGGTGTTTTCTCAGTTAATATTGATGATATTGGGTCCCTCTTTTTTTCAATATTCTTGGCTTACCTTAACTTACCTATGTGCGTAAATGCGAGCTAGAAACGATAGAACCGAAAATCGGGATTTTAGCCCCATCCAAGATCGTACAGCTAAAGGCATACAGCTGGACACGATCGATCGAAAATACGACTTAGCCCCGTTCATGGGCTAAACTAAGTTCTTACAATTTAATAAGGCGTTTTCTTGGTTAAAATTGATAATGTTCGACAGCTCTTTCTTTCAATATGCTTGGCTATATAATGCTTCTAACCTTGTCGAATGCTAACGCTTCACCGCTATCCCAATTACGTTCTTTCCATTAGCGTTCTCGCTCTTCCCCGACAATATCTAAGGATGTTATTCCGTTTTATCCGATACAAATTGTATTTGGTATTTACCTTGCGAAACGGGCATATGTGCGGTGGAACGGACGAGTTGAACATCGGCGTCCAGACGACGTCGTTCTTCGAGATTGCGTCGCAGACGTCCTTCACTTCCCACTTGATCAGGGGCTCGCACTCGTTGCCCGACCTGTCGGAGCATTTGAACAGCTCCACGAAACCCTATAAAAAAATAAACAGACAAAAAACAGTCATAAATATCCGAGGGGGGAATACGGGTTTTGTGGCCTGCGAGGGGTGAGAGGAACTTTATAAAGTCCGGAAAATTCGATGTCAGGATCTTCATTCATCATTTCAATTAAGTCTATTTTAAATTGGCCGACAATAAAACCTCTCTACTTTCGTGGTCATTAAACGCGGTATAAATCGTACCTCATCAACATAATCCTTGGCGGATTCTGTTCCACCTCCGGTCGTAAACCCGTATCGGCTTGGATTTGAAAGTTCCGAGATAGACAATAGATAATTGATTGAATGGAAATGTTATAATAGTAATGCTTCCGCGATAATATCGCGCGATACGCTGTCGCTGTTGACTGCAGAAGGTCAATTGGTTAATAAATATTCCACGTAGATTTCGTGTTCTTCTGTCTCCCCTCTAGCTGGTTTGGTCTCTTGCTTGACCGCTATGATGATACCTTTCTTCATATTTCCTATTGTCCCCTAGGTCCTCTAGGAAGGAAAGGGTAAAAACCCTTCCAATGGAGTTTAGGGTGGTATCCAAACATAGCAGTGGGGTGGGGTCGACCTCTGACAAACGAGTCTCTTCCCGCAGTATTAAGCTATCCCACAGGAATATCGGGGAAATAAATATATATTTTACAATACCTGTTTTGTGGTCACGTGAATTCCGTGTGTTTCTGTCTCCTCTCACCGTCCACTTATGACACTTCTGGCACTTGGGTGACAGTACAAGTGACCGTGACAGCGCAGTGACGATGTCCAACAATAATGTCCAAAATGACTAACACCGCTACTGAAGATGGCGAACGGCCGAAACCGGCCTGGCAAAAGATAAAACCAGCGAGAGGAGACAGAAACACAGGAAATCTACGGTATATATTTTACCTTCAGGGAAGTGGAGCCCGGAGATTTCACGACGAATTCGGCCATTATGAAGGATTCCCCTTTCGTCGGTTGCATGACCCTCACGTTGTCCATGTAGTTGGGGAATTTTTGCGGTTCGCTGCAGTTCCTCAGGCCCAACGATTCGATGAACGTCTTCAGCTGCAGGATGAAACAAAAAGGAAAAAACAGTCTTATATATATATATATATATATATATATATATATATATATATATATATATATATATATATAATAATATATATATGTATAATATATGTATATATATATATATATATATATATATATATACATATGTATATGTATAATATGTATTATATATATATATTATACCTCCCGAATAATAACCTTTCATAGACTTCGTGTCCTGTCTCATCTCGTTGGTCGGTCTTTTGCTGGACAGGTTTCGGGCCGCTCTCCATCTTCAGTAGCATTTCAGTCACTTTGGCACTGGTTGGACGCTTGTGGGGCATATACAGTGTTGGCCAACGAATTAAATAAACTTGTCGTTAGTTATTATTAAACGGCTCGAGTCATTAACCTACTGACGGTAAGCTACTGAAGGTGGCGAGAAGCCGAAACGGGCCCGGAACACTGTCGCCTACTTTGTACTGTGTACTGTGGTGAAAACGGTGACAGTGCAAACAGGATGGCCCACGAGCGTCCAACTCAACGTGCGCCGAAGTGACTGACACCGCTTGCAAGTTTTCGCAAATAATTGGAGTTCAAGCAGGAAAAAACTCCTGGTGGTGGAAGGGATTCAAAATTTTCAAATTATTGTATCTTCTCTGTCTAAACAACGAGTCAGGAAGTGCCACTGCTGTGGGTGATTTCTTCATCGTGTGAATCATAGCAGACCAATACATAAGGTCACCCATAACATGTAAACGATGTTGATTGTGCAATAAAAAAAATGGTCCTCGAGTCATCGAAATGTCGTTGACCCCGGACAATTTTCTGTGTCAGTGTACCTACCTTCACCGATTGCAGTGGCTCCGCTATTAGTAGCAGTAGGAGCAGCGATGAAAATACGGTGTAGTAACAGTTGACGAGAGCCATGTCCGAACGGGACCGAGAGCACACTAAGCGATTGGGATTTATTTAACGTCCTTTCGTCAACTCCATCCGCCCGTCCTTCGATATAGATATACATTTATTATTGAAGGGGAAATCGTTTTCATTCCGGATAACAGTCGTAGAGATAGTATATAAATCCCCGGAATTAAATACCAAACGAAGCGATTTAATCGGCCGCGATTATAATCCCGCCAACTGTGACTTGGCCAAAGTCTGTTGTTACATTGTTACTGACGGGACGGAAGTAACAGCGCGGTTCGAGAATTATGTTGTAGCGCCCGTTCACTATGTTATTTAGAAATTTACTACTATATTATTCCCCTTAATTCCTAATGAGTAGCTTTCTTTTGATTCATTTTCCCTTCCGGTCGGCACACTTGTTGCTCTCAATACCGCCTCGCGACTGGTTCTTTAATCTCTACCTCTTAACTAATTTATTCCTCCTCGTTTCTAAAGAAGGACTTCTTTTTCAGTTATTTCTGAGTTGGCACCTGTAAAAGTGTTGCTCTCAATACCGCCTGGCGACTGGTTCTTCGATCATTACTTTTAAAACTGATTTATTCCTCCTCGATTCTAAAGAAGAACTTTACAATTGCATAAGGTTCTCAGCAACTAATAAGGCGGACACTATAACAGGGAATATTGATATAATAAATACTACTTTAAAAATACAGAATAATATTTCAGCTGAATTAGAGACTTGGCGCAAAACAAAAGACATTAGCTCGTTTTTTCTTTTAGTTCATTCTCTCTTTTGGATAGCATGTGTGAATGTTTTGCTCTCAATTCTGCCCGGGACTGGTTCTTTAACCTTTATTCCCGAACTAATTTATTGCTATTCATTCTTAAAGAAGGTTAATTTTTCAAAATTTCATTCTCTCTTCTGATTTCTCTTCATATTAATCGTTGGTTTCTCCCCGCGAATTTTGTTCAACGAGTTAACGTACCCCTAGTACCCTTCGACCGGTACTTTCATATTAACAGAAAATATTACATTATACGAACTGGTGTGCGGTTAACAGTAGTACCATTTCTCTTGCAGGTCCGGAACCAAAGTGGAGGTGTAAAAAGGGGGATACTCGAAGGACCTGCCGTCACTATGGACTCCAAAGAATCGCTGTGCAAAGTGTGCGGCGATAAAGCATCGGGCAAGCACTACGGTGTGGCTTCATGCGATGGCTGTCGAGGATTTTTCAAAAGGAGCATAAGAAGGTACAATTCTATACATACGCGAATGTATGCTATCTGGGTATATACATCTGTCAGTTCTAGACCGCTTACTTTGAATATAAACAGAGTTTAGAATCCCCACCTGTTTTGTGGGGTTGGAATACCGTAGAGTTTGTGTGTTTCTGTCTCCTCTCGCCGGTTTTGTCTTTTGCTAGACCGGTTTCGGCTGCTCGCAATCTTCAGTGGCGGTGTTAGTCACTTTTGGCACTTTGGACGTTTTGTTGGGCATCCTCACTACAGTGACAGTGCAGTCACAAGTGACTAACGGTCACTCCCGCTTCTGACGGGACAGTCGCTACTGAAGATGTCGAGCGGCCGAAACCGGTCTAGCAAAAGACCGAACCAGCGAGAGGAGACAGAAACACACAAACTCTACGGTAAACAAAGTTAGTTCGATTTTCGTTCATACCCGCCTTTAGTGGGCTTTTTCTACATGTATGTACATGAATATTAACATCCTCTATAGTAACTGTTACGACTGTATTAATTGCAGGAACTTGGACTACGTGTGCAAGGAGAGGGGTCACTGCATCGTGGACGTGACCCGGAGGAACCAGTGCCAGGCCTGCAGATTCAGGAAGTGTCTTCAGGTCAACATGAAGAAGGACGGTAGATATCATTTTAAGCCGAGATCATTTCAATTACACCGAGGCGAAAATTCACTCGAGTGAATTTCACTTCGATTTTAAAGGAATTAATTTTTTTCATCTTTATACCTCAGATCCCTGAGAACAGGTGGTGGGAATAATTAGGGTGAATCCTGAAAAACGTAAAAAACTAAATTACTCAACAATTTAATGCAATGCATAATTCTTGAATTATCAAAGGATATAGGTATAAAAAACAATGTGAATGAAGTTTATTTTCGGTAAAAAAACTTGTCATATTCATTCAAATCATCAATGTCAATCATTTGATATCAAGAATGGTATCAAAAATTTGTGGGGCATTAATTAAAACCGCCTTTTTTCATAACCACACTAATTATCCGGAAAAAAGAACAACTTCCCATTTTTTTCTTTTTCTCTCTCTCTCTTTTATTGTTGCAACTGTAAGAAATACAGTAAGTAACATTGATATAAGTACTAACCAAAATGGACGACAATAGAGGGAAACCCACTGGTTTCCCCGCCTTTTTTTATTTATTACGTTTTTTAATATTTTACTTTTTCTGGCGTCTGTAGGGAACGTCTTCTCGTTTACTGATCTTCGGTTTAGAGTTTCCACCTTAAAACGCCATGATGTAGCAGTTACTTCCCAGCAGAAACGTTTCGGCCGCCCGCCACGGAAAGTAGCGCGATGAGACTGGAACCTTTCCGGTATTTTATCGTCCAGTAAATTCGATATTCAAATCTCAATGGGAAGACCGATAATCTAGCGATATCGCGTATTATTCCCGAATTATTGAAATATCATCCCCCGGCGTAATGGCGGTGAATAGCGCGCGATTTTCTGCCCGTTCATTTCCCATTCAGATTCGCTTACGGATAAACAGAAACCGGATGCAATCATCTGTGCATCTTGGCGATCGTTTTAATGCACGAAGTCTCCATTTGGTATTTCGGCCTCTCGCCATCGTCGGTAGCATTGAAAATCAAAACAAGAAAAAAAAAATATATATATATATATTGAAATATACGTACGTATATAATTTTTTGACGATGGTATATCCTGAATTTTGTAATAAAATGATATTTGAAATGTCAGCGAATAATGAGAGATTTTAAGTTTTAATTTCTTATGTTGGCAGCCGTGCAGCACGAAAGAGCTCCCCGTTGCAGCGGCAGTGGTGCCAACCTGAGTGCCACTTCGCCCCCGTCAATAGCCGCCGTACCCCATCAGTACTACCAGCAGCACCAGCCGCATCATCAGCATCAGCAGGGCTTCTTGCCCATGCCGCTGGTCTACCCGCCGCCCCCAATACCACTGACGATAGCCCTTCAGCGGCCTCATTTCATACCTCCGCCATTACGTGAGTTACCTCAGATAATGCCTCTGGACACTGGCATTCTTTGCTTAAATTTATTATTTCATCTTCAACTTAGGCCAAATAAGTACTAACTAAATCCGAAAAATTCGCAATAGAAACATTCCGTAACTGTAACTGCACAATGAAGGTCGATTGTACAATAAACAAAAAAAATATGTTATTACTTCGTCAATATCTAGGATAAAAATATCACCTGACTTCGTGGAGGATCGTGAAAAGGATTTCATCGCTAAACACAAAAGAAATATAAGACTGTAAGAAGAAATATAAAATTATATCCAGGGAAGATAACTAATACAACAGAATAATCAGGAGGGTAAACCAGAAAAACAAATTTATCTTTAATAGGACTGGCTGCACTATAAACAAAAAAAAAACTGTAATAGGGTATAACATCAGTAGAGGATTGTTCGCGGTAATACGGGATCAGTCATAGTCAAATGCACAACTATTCATTCTCTCTTCTTAGAACCTACTTAGTAGTAATAATTCAAGTTCCGGTCGCATTAAGGGATAAAAATATGTTTTTTTTCAATGTTTTCTTTTCCGTTCAGCCCTGGTCGGAGGATGCGGCGGCGGTTCTGTCTGTTACAAGGTGCAGGCCAGCCCCGAAGAGGAAGAGGTCACCAGCTCCCAGGAGGCGGCCACCAATACACCAACAACAGACCAAAGCAAGCTGTTATACATTTTCAAATTTTAATATTGAAATGTTAAAGGCTGTAGGAATCACTAGTGTTTTGATTATTTTTTAGAATACCTGTTTTGTGGTCTGCGAGAGGTTGGAATGACATTGATTTCGTGTGTTTCTGTTTCCTCTCGCCGGTTTGGTCTTTTGCCTGACCAGTGGTAGGCTAGTGGTGTTAGTCACTTTGGCACATTGGACGTTTTTGGGCATCCTCACTGCACTGTCACTGACAGTACAAATCAAGTGCCAAAGTGACTACTGAAGATGGCGAGCAGTCAAAACTGGCCCAGCAAAAGACCAAACCAACGAGAGAAAACAGAAACGCACGAAATCTACGGTATTTTTTTTGTTTTGTGCGCCAGGCGAAAACACGGCTACTAACGCGGCGGCTGTAGCGCTACTGATGACCGGCGCCGAACACCACTACCACCACCATTACGGTTTCGTCGCCATCGAAAACAACATAGTCGAAACTTCCAAGAACGTCCTGGCACTGAGCGTTCGCTGCATAAGGGCGATACCTTCATTCCAGAGGGTAATTTCGCGAATATCCATCCCCATATGATATTACGAAAATCGTATTTGATTCTTCTAATTCGGCCGAATTCGATAATTTTCGTACTAATCCATTTTTCAGAATGGAATTACCCCCAGAGTTTGGAATTACCGCAAACAGATTTTTGTCGGTACAGAAAAAACCAAATTAATACAAGTAGATTTAGTTTATAATTAATTTCATATACGTGTTTTAAATATAAATGGGAGGACAATCATTGTTTTCATAACCCTCGCAGAAACCCCCTATTTAACCATTTGAATGTAAACGAACCCCCAATATGAGATTTTTTTTCTTGCAGTTTAGCTGGAGAAAAATGTCGTAGTTTCTTCAGTCTTCCGCCCCCTCCCCTCTCATTGGTTTCGTTTATTACTAGACGGGTTTCGGCCGCTACGTAGGAGCGATCCGAGTCAGTCCACACAGGAGCTACTGAAGATGACCGAAACCGGTCTAGCAAAAGACCCCGAACCAGGGGTAGGAGACGAGAAGAACGAGAAAAACTACGACATTTTTCTCCAGATAAACCGTAGGAGAAAAAAAATCTAAAATTGAGGGTTGAGGGTTGAGGGGGGGGGTTGAGGGGTTTACTTTCAAATGGTTAAATGGAGGTTCTGCGAGGGTTAGCAAAACAATGATTATCCGCCGCCACTCGCGTCTTATTAAAAATATATAAAAAATAAATTTATATTTAGAACAAATATACGAAATTATTTATAAACTAAATCTACTACAGTTTATACACTTACAACTGGTTCACTGTAGTTATAATTTAGTTTTATTTAATGCCATAAGTGGAATGTTTATTTATTGACAATTGGATGTTGCAGCTGTGCCAGCAGGATCAGTCTTCGCTTTTGCAAGAATCCTGGAAGGACCTGTTCATCCTGACCCTAGCACAATGGTCGCTGCCGGTGGACCACGGTAAGTTAAAGAACCTCTAGATTATAAACCATGAATGAGAAGTTTCCGAGTCCTTTTTAATCGGGCACTATTGAGACGTTATTGAGAACGGGCGGTAATAATCCGTCTACCCTGTTGTGGCAGAGGCAGTGCTGAGAGGATGCTCGCGTCCGAAGAAGAACGAGGCCGACGACGAAGAGGAAGCGATGAAGAAGGAGCTGGGCCAGGTGTGCAGGCTGATGACCCGTCTGGCGCAACTCAGGATCGACCATACAGAGTATGCATGTCTCAAGGCTCTAGTACTATTTAAACCGGGTATGTTTAACTTCCATTTGTCTTTGAGTTAAATATATTATTTTGTAATTGTACTCTTGCACTTTTTATATGGACTCACTCTCCTGACGGTCATTTTATCGAGGAAAATCATCAGTAGTAGGGCGGTGAGTCGTTTAATTAAACTGGTTCACAGAAAGTGATACTGACGATGGCGAGCGGCCGAAACGTGTCTAGCACCAGTACTCAGTGTTATACTGCTAACGGCGTTATAGTATACTGTCTGTAGACAGGTTTCAGCCACTCGCCACCTTCAGTATCACTTTCTGCCAGTGGACGACCAATTTACTATAGCGACTCACTGACGGAAAGGGCTACAGTGTACTAGAACGTCATTAGCGCTAGAACACTGAGTATGGCTGATGGACAGGTTTCGCCATCTTCAGTAGTCCATTCGGACAGTGGGATGGTCGGAAAAAGAGCTATTGAAGACGGCGAGATGCCGCAACATGTCTAGCACATGTACTCAGTGTATCCCGCTAACAACGTTATAGCATACTGTCAATAATCAGGTTTCGGCCGCTCGCCATCTTCAGTATCACTTTCTGTCAGTAAGAGACCGCCCTGTTGACACCATACGTCATACTGTACTGTCCTCACGGTCCTAATAAATCTGTCCCCGGCCCCCTCTTGCAGAAACAGTGGGCAGCGCAGACGTGGAGGCTCTTCAGGAGCAGACGCAGTCGATGCTGCGCGAGTACTGCGGTTGGGCCAGGTTCGGCAGGCTGGCCCTGGCCCTGATGGCCGTCTGTTCGTCCCCCAGGAGGGCCGTACTTGCAATCTTCTTCGGCGGAGACTCGGCCCTCGTCCACGGCCTACTCAACCACACCGAGACCCGCAACAGCGACTACTGAAGACAATCGGCCGACGCCCGGGCGGACGTTCTCTTTGTTTGGAATAATAAATAGGCCTTTAAAAAATTTAAAAAAATTTTATCCTTTCGGACCACCTGTTTCCAACTTCCCCACTTTGATCTCATCTTCGTCTCCTCAAGGAAGTGGAGACAACATGAAGTATTTTGTTGGTTGCAGGACCCTCACGTTGTCCGTGTAGTTCCTAAGGCTCCACGATTCGATGAAAGTATTCTGCTGCAGAATGAAACAAAAAAAAACAGTCTTGTAACCCGGAGGACCGGGTTAAATGTAATTTTTATATTAGGATTAAGTACTGATGTTTAAGCGAATCAATTGTCGGCCGGGAGAAGACGCGTTACATAGCGTCGGACGAGACAAACAGAGGGATCCGCCAGGTATAATCCTGGGGTAGCGACACTCCCCGCTTTTGGTGAACGGACGAGAAGAAGGAGACCGCCCGCCATATAATTATTCTTCGGTAGCCTCCCCATCGTATTCGAAGAAGGGAAGATCTAAAGGAGACCGCCTGCTATATAATTCTTCCGTAAGAACCCCACCGCTTTTTCGGAAAAACTAAGGCCCCGCAACGGACAAAACCCAGGCGAAACAAAGAGACAGAGAGCTCTGTAGGCGGGGCGTAGGCCGTTAAAAGGGGAGACTCGAACCTGGAAGGGAGAGTTGGTAGGGGTGCGGTGAGGAGTGGAGACCGGCTAGCGGGGGTCGTGGCAGGGGACGGGGGAGGAAGGCGGGTTGAGGGACAGGAAGACGAGTGGAGTCCGAGACCGGGCCTGGAGACTCGGGAGGACGACTATCGGAAGACGAGGGGAGCCCGAGACCGTGCCTGGAGACCAGGAGGACGACTATCGGAAGACGAGGGGAGCCCGAGACCGTGCCTGGAGACATCAGGAGGACGACTACCGGAAGGCGAGTCTTTGCCTGACATGGCGTAGAGTAATCGTACATGTATTGTCATTGTGTGTAGTTTGAATTGTTGTGTATGTTGTGTGGAATAAATCGGTGAAAGCCAGAGCGCGATTATTACGTCTCCCTGCGGCCGATTTCGGGAGAATCCCTCCACCTGCCTCCTACGGGCCCACAGTCTGTTATATATAACCTAACGAATAATAACCTTCGATAGATTTCGTGTCCTTCTATCTTCTCTCGCCATTCGAATGTCGAATGAGCTGTTCTGCCCCATTCGAGTAGAGTAGATTTTCGTTTAGTGCCATTTTCGTACATCGTTTTGCCAATACCGGAGTAAGGGAAATGTTTTCCACGTACCACCGGCACAATCGATGAAAATAATAGTAACTTTTTCATATCTATGCGGTTTAGAATTATATTTTTTTATTGTATACTAAAATGTATGTTTAAGAATAACAGGCGTTTGAGTACAGTTTAATTCTATATTTTATCACATAAGTACTGATCTCAGGGTATGGTATCGACCGATGGAGGGTACTCCTTGGATACAATAGCGTGGACCATTATCAGGCATATGGGTATGAGAGTACCGAAAATAACAAGGAAGGGTACCCAGGGCCCCTGGGAGTCGGTGTCGAACTGACCACCGGTGATAGTATTTAACTTCTTCTGTCCGTTGGGGATAACCGGGCTCTTCCTCCGGGTTACTTCGGCCGCTTCCCAGACGGCGGTGTAGACGTCCGGCGCCATTTCGTCCCCGAAGAACGGGTCGTCGCGACGCCGGCGTCCGACCGGGCTCTTCAGCCGGTCGCCTGGGGCCGGCCCCTGGTACGGCTCCGAAATGTCGTTACTACCAAAGGCATATTCGGGCTCGTGAGCGGTGACGCCCGCAATAAACCTGCAATATATATTTTATTTATTTATTCTGAAGTCACAGCTATACAATATGTAATCAGTAACACTGTGAAAGTTGCTTTCGTCGGAGAATCCACCCATCGGTGGTACTGCAGTCCTCAGTATAGTGAGGAAATCACGCGGCCATTTCCTCTTGAGCTCTCGGGATTTTCAGGAAGTTGACGCGAGGAAAGCTGTAGAATCGAGGGATTGGAGTGATGGGATAGATTTGAATGGAAGGATTGATATCGAGAACCTGCAAATTCATGAAAGTAACGGTACTTTCAAATCTGAATGGATCGTGCGGTCAGAAACATAAGGGCGTTAACTATTTTACATAGGATAAGGGATTGTAACGATTGAATTCTGTAGGCGTTAAACGGTTTAAACCTGCAATAGTGAAATAGGTTGGTGATAAAATCACTGCTTTTACGTACGAAAATATTCAGATTACTTACAACAACAGCAGAGAACTTGCCCAGAAGGAAATATTTAGGACATTCATTAAATAAGAGAAGCAATAAACCAACTGTTCAAGTTTATTATTCCACAAAAAACATGTGTTTTTCGTAGTGTCATAATTGTTAACTGATAATGAATTTTACAGGGTAAAATAAAAAAATTGGGGGTCAAATTTATCAATTAAAAATGTGGGATATGGGATATTACCAAACGAATATATGCTGTAAGCCAGGTTACAACATAAAATAACATCGTAATAATACATAAAAGAACGAATTTCCTACAGTCTAGACAAGTTAATAAACATAATATGTTCAAGATAATCTCTATACATATGTGAATTAGTATTCCGACGTATGCAGCACATGCATTTTTTTTCAAATGTATTCTATGTAAATTAAGCTATACTAAAGTCTAGAACCCAGGTTACTTAACATTTAGAAAGAAGCAGGAGATAATATTAAAATAAATACTTGCTAATATATCCTTAATGTAACATTGGACCATAATGTATTTCAAAATATCTCTCCATTTAAAAATAATATGAATTATATAGTAAATGACATTAACATAAAAAAGAAAGGGTAACCTTGCCATATAAAATGCTGAACTGTGAAACAATATTATAATTGTGTATTGTAACTTTCTAATATTAACTCAATCTGTTCTCAATTTGAGTTAATGTGTGTTGAGTGTTTTTATAGCAATGCTAAGTATTCACTTAGTGTTATATGGGAAACAATTTAAGCATTCCAATTACACAAATGGCCTTTGAATGTGATAAAGTTTTCTGAGGGTATAATTGAGGGGCAGTTTACCCACTATTTTTGACTGATATTTATTTGTACATTTTTCTTATGTTCTCTATGTTCTTTTTATGCAGGACAAGAGTGTGTGTAGTGCGAGGAAAGTTAGTTTTTAACCGAGTTATTCTTACAATTTTAATAAGCTATAATTACGAAATTCGCCTCTAGAAGGCAGTGTCGCGTTGGCTTGATGAGCGGTGCCGGTTGTGTGAACTACAGCCCAGCAGATCTTCAAAAAGGTGATATTTTCTTTATTCTCATAACTATAAGTATCTTTATGACGTTATTAACGTAATACGTGAAATGTATTACATGGAACTAACAATTTGATTCTTTACATAGCAATATAATAAGAGAGGGAGAGAAGATAGCCCCAACCTAACCTCAGATAGAAGATTTTTCTAAATATGTAATGGTTTATTATTTCATGTTGGAAGTTTATACATCTTTTATTATAAACCTTTTTGACATCTTAGTTTTATTAATTTCATATCTTTATTATGTTATATCTACATATATGTATGTGTATATTCTTGTTTCCCATTACTAGCACTAATAATACTTCTAGGTAAGACATAGGATGAATTATTAACACTGAAATTTGCTATTAACAGTCCAAACTGGTTAATAAATGTAATATAGGAAAGGTTATCTCATCTAGTATATATATATATATATATATATATATATATATATATATATATATATATATATATATATATATATATATACTAGATGAGATAACCTTTTCTATATTACATTTATTAACCAGTTTGGACTGTTAATAGCAAATTTCAGTGTTAATAATTCATCCTATGTCTTATATATATATATATATATATATATATATATATATATATATATATATATATATATATATATATATATATATATTCTGAGATATGGAGCAGAATCTTTCAAAAGGAAAGTGAATGTACAGGCGGTTTGAGGAACTAATATTTGTAAATTGATTGTTATTATTATAGTTTTCTTATGTTTTCTCTGTTTCTGGCTTTTTTCAGGAAAACAGTGCGTGTAGAGCCGGAAATATTATAGTTAGTTAACTGAGCGGTTCGTTCCAATAGTTACGAAATTGGCCTCTAGAAGGCAGTGTTGCGTAGGTTTGATGAGTGGTGCCGGTTATGTGAACTAAAGCTCAGCAGTTCTTCGAAATGGTGAATTTGTCTTTACTCTTATAACTAATGTTAACGTAACGTAGATAATACTTCGAATTTATTACATAATGTGAACAATTTAATAACATAATTATGAATATAACGAATAAGATGATAATGCCTAACCTAACCTAAGCAGGGAGATTTTTATGTGAACATGTTTTACAGAATTTATAATTTGCTGTTACCATTTTTATGATTATTTTTGTTATAGTGTGTTTAGGCGTCTTATGTTTATAATTATTGTTATTTTATAGTTTTTTCATCTTAGATATGCATATATGTATGTGTAAAAATCTTGGGATCAGAAATGCTAGACTCTAAAGTAGCATTAACTTGTATACTGTAACTTTGTTATATTGATCCTAACCTGTTGTGGAATTGGGTTCGTATGCTGACATTTTTGCATAGGAATCCTAAGTATTCATATAGGAAACATTCATTATATGGGAAACATTACAATCCTTCCAGGGCAATAAATGACCTTGGAATGTTACAAATATTTTAAAGTAAGAGATGAATTGATAATTGAGATGAAAGAATCTTCTGAAGAACTAATATTTGTAAAATTATATTTGTTTTTATAGTTTTCTAATGCATTTTCTTTTTGCAGAAAGTGTGCAGTGAGTGTAGTGTTAATGATTGGTACCAGTTGTGTGAACTACATCACAGCCGCGGTTTGCTGTGAAAAGGTGAATTTTTATTTATTCTCATAATTAGTATTAGTTATTTCTAGTTGATATCGCATATATTACATAATATTAATCATTTGATTCTATACTTATGAATAAAATGTGGAAATTATAATTCCTAAATTAACCTAAGCAGGAGATTTACATGTGGACATGTTTTAAAGGATCTATTAATTGATATTGTCAATTGTATGCATCTATTTATTACAGTGTTTTTAGGCTTTATGTTCATGATTTTTGTTACTTTATATTTGTATCATCTTATGTGTACACATATGTATATGTACAAACAATAGGGTCAGAAATGTGAGACTCTCAATTAGTATTATTTCAGACTTATAGTATTTCAGAATATCTCTCAAAATTTAAAAGGAATATTAATCAAATAGTTAATTACAGTCCCATAAACAATAAAGGCAAACATTAGTATAAAAAATGTTGAATACTGAAATCATCCTATAATTGTATACTGAAGCTTTTTTATATGAACATAATCTACTCTGAAATTGGGATCTTATGCTGACATGTTTGTACAGTGATGCTATGTATTCGCATTGTTTTATATGAGAAACATTTTAATCATTCCAGAGCCAAAAATAGTCTATATATATATATATATATATATATATATATATATATATATATATATATATATTAGTATTCCAAGATACAGAGAATAGGTATCTCAGCTTGACAATGTATTGTATATAAACAAATGTATCCTGAAGCTTGGAATCTATAAACTTAGGTTCAATTATTCAAATAGTTTCATATTTGACTACTGACTGTTTATATGAAGCCAAAAATGGCTTTAAGTGTGGTAACAATTTCTAAGCAAGTGGAGAAAGACGGTTGGCCCACAATTTTTGTAAATTGATATTTATTTTTATAATTTTTCTTATGCGTTTTTTTTGCAGAAAAACGGTGCGTGTAGTGCGGGAAAAATCGTATTCCGCGTAGAGCAAAGTGCGTTAACTGAGTGATCCGTTTAGCGGGGGTACCGTCATACTTGTATTCCATAAATTGCCTTCAGTGCTATCATTCAAAAGTCGGCCACTGCCATCTAGATAAGAATGAAAAATTGAGCATTACGCGACGGGATAATGAAACTTTAATTTTCACTTTAAAATCAAACTTTAATTTTATTCTACGCGTTTTCTTATAATAAAATTTGATTTAAATGCAAAAACTGAAAATTATAATTCTCAGATTGCGGGTAGTTGTATGGATTTGTAGGCGAGGTCGATATTGCTACCGGTTTTTTATGCCTTGTAATAAATGGGCGAATGTCGAGTTTATTTTTTGTATTTCTAATTTCTGAACGCCTCTATTTTTTAAATATCAATTCGTAATAAACCGGCTATATAGGCGACTTATGGCGGGCGGTGGGGCGTCTCGGCCGTTTCAATACAGCCGCCATTTTGTCCGCTCTGCCCGAGTTGAAATTGAGTTCCCCTGTCTTCTATTTCCGCGTCCCGGACTTCCAGACCAGTTTTTCCGGCCTCCCGACCATCGGCGGTACCCCCACTCGGTGGCCGAATCCCTATTTGGCGCCCGTCCGAACGTCCGAACGACGGAAATCGCAAAAGCCGGCCGCCCCCAACTACCCGAAACCTCAGCCCACCGACAACGTCCTCCCCAGATGCAAGACTCCTTCGTGAATGGGTGAGTTAAGCATTTTTCGTTAACTATTCTAGCGTTAAGTAAGCGGGCGCCGCCGGAAAACACGAAAAGCCGGCGGTGCAAAATCGATAAGTACTGCACTTTGCGGTTCGGCTGCTGCCCAAAACCTGAATTCACACTCGGATAACCGGTCGTCGTTTTCGATAGTTTGAACGGCCTGCTAATTCCCCGCACTGGAAAACTTATGTCCGACTCCTCCTCGTAAGTAACAAGAGCATTCTAGGGAATAAGTTTGCCACAATATTGAAAGATTGCTTTGTTCACTCCTTTAGAAGTAGCATTACTTGAAAATGGATGGCTTTTCCATATAAACAGTTATTTCATTCCCTTTCATGCGGTCCCCGGGCCTTATCATTTGTCTACAAACGGTGTATCAAAACAGCCCCGCAAAGATCAAGTATCATTTATCATTCTGATAATTTTTGAATTAAGGTAATATATCAGTTCCCACCCTAGCTAGGTGATGAATATCATGAGGGCAAATGATATATAACCTTCTCTGTATCAGTATCAGAAATACTCTCCAGGGTGAGATTCAAATCGATCTCGGTCTTAATAGTTTTAATGAATATATAATTTTCTTCGTCCAAATTGTTTTCTAAATGGCAGTCAAAGCGATAACAGCATAGAGTAGTATCCAATCCAATGCGTGTGGAAGGAGATCACAGGAATCAAACTTTCTTGTTAATACGGCAACATTTAAACATTTCTAAGTGTTCAAAATCTTGCCACTGTTCTTGGAGCTGATATCTAGAGCTTGAAAGCCCAAAATTACTTTTGCAGCATTAGCATATGTTTCTATTGATATATTTTTTGTCATTTACCATATTGAAGCTCAATTGCTTTGACCAGTAAATTACCTGAATATTACTTGACCCGATGACCTGTAATAAGATGTATGCAATTTTATTATGAGTGAAGTCAAGTTATTTGTATTTTAGTTTGACTAAAATATTTCCTAGATGAGGAAACATCCATAATGAATACATTACTGCAGTATTAAGGCATAATAGAGAATTGATCATAGCAAACTATTTGAAGAAAATATACAAGAACTGCATAATTGAGATCCATACTAAATTGGCTATTTATTCCTCAGTTGTGTTTAACCATCTGAGTGCCAGGGGCTATGCAAAAATCATGTCTGCAAATGCTAAATTGTTTCTCAACTCAATGTCAAATGCATGTCACAATGTGAATTGCAAATTGTTCCAATTTGCACTAGGTGGCACTCAAATGGTTAAAGCATTTTAAACTAAAAACAATTAGAGTACACTTTTTTTTTTAAGTACAACTGTTATTGTCCAATGACTAACCGATGTCGGTTGAAGGGTTGATCTGAGATCCGCTCGTGTTTATAGCTATTTCCGGGTATGCTCTCTTGAATTTCTTGAAACATAAAATAAAATAAAACTTGGAACTAGATTTGTTGTTAACATTCTTATCTGTTAGTATAGGAATTATTTCGTCGCTCCGGAATCCTATTTCTGTCGGACGTTGAGAGGTAACAATTTTAAAACAAACAGATATGTTTTATTTCTGTTTTTTGCGTCTTCATTTCTTAATTCACTTTCATTATTCACGCTCCTTTCTTCTTTTAGCCTAATCCTTCTTCAGTTTTCTGTCTTTGTTTCGTCATTATGCTTGACTTTTCATTATTTCTTTTTAGTTGTTTATTCATCCGGGGCAATGTGCACGTATTGCCCCCTCTTTGTTTTTTGGGTATCGGATTTTGGCAATTCCCCATTGCCTTTTGACTCACCGCTTCTCAATTTTCTTCTTAGTCTTCTTTCCCTTCTATTGGCATATCTGGTTTCTGATTTTAATACAGCATGTGTCTGAATTTATTTCTTGTTTTAATTTGATTGGAACTGAGAGTGGCTTGTGTATTGATATTTTTTGTTTTTTTCTTCAATTTTTTGTTACCATTATTTTTACTTCTGGCGGTTGTTGCAGGTTTTGTTTCGAGTCTGACGGTGCCTTGGTGTTTTCAATCCGAGCTATAAACTGTAAATTTAAAGCAGGAATTATGG
Source organism: Lethocerus indicus (assembly GCA_019843655.1). Lineage (NCBI taxonomy): Eukaryota > Metazoa > Arthropoda > Insecta > Hemiptera > Belostomatidae > Lethocerus > Lethocerus indicus. The sequence goes on from JACDQD010000001.1 coordinate 8,587,947, forward strand.
ATTTTTTTTCCAGATTTCGGTGAGGATTGTTTCAGAGTACAGAGGAAGTTTCAGTTGCCCTCATTTTTCTTTTCTATTTTTAAGCAAGCAAAGTGGAGGTATAAGTATAAACTTTCATTTAAAATCATTGTTCCCTAGTTTAGTCCCTTCCAATGATTTTTTGAAAGGTTACATTTCAAATGAAATTTGTGTAATCAAGTTGAAAATGAACATGAGTGTAGGTTGAGCAATGGTAGACATATATTGTTAATATTTCAAATTTGTAATTCTACAGTTTATGGAGAGGATAATGATAGTATAATAACTTACACTACTGACATGATGAAACTATAGATGGAGTCTCTTAAGGTCAATTGAAAATGATAATGAAACATGTGCAGCAGTTGTGTCTGAGGTGGTAAGATGCTTAGGACTGAATAATTCTAGAAATAAACTATGAATCTTAGACCTAATTGAATAATGTAAGGGTGATTCGAAAAATTAAACAAAACTGAAATTTACATGTTAAGTTATACATGGATAAAATCAGGATAGATATGGTGAATGGAATAGCCGTTGTTTTTCTTTAAAATTGAAGTAGCATAGTTGGAAAACTGTTGATATGCTAAATCAAAAGTTGTTTGCTAGACAAAGGACTGAATTGAACATCATTTAGTTAACCAATGTCAATTCATCATTTTTGCTTGTCTCTTGTCGTACTGTGTATAACAATGTTACTTGTACCTAGAAACAAATTATAATCAGAGGTCTGGGGTCAATCCCAAGTTCATTGATGTTGCTTAACTACTGAGCTATGGCCCAATAGAATCTGAACATATGTTTTGAGAGTGAATTATATTTCAACTGCACTTTAGATTTGTAGTTGGTGAATAAACTGCTGAAAGGAATTATCAGTAAGTGCATTAGAGTTTATTAAAATTGATTCAAATTTAAACCCAAAAGTCCATAGGGATTTGAATATGGCTTTTTAAGGATGATTTTTAATTTCAGATGTAATGGTATTGAAACATTACATCAGTCTATAGTTTTATGAATGGAAATCTTCTATTTCATAATAATCAGTAAAACTAGATAGTGGAATGGATGGTTACGTGTGTAATAATAAAAAGAAAACGTGGAATGTAAGTAAGGAATATAAGTCATTTTCATTCACATTTTGGTTGTTTATAGTTTTTCACGGGTTTACTCCATGTTTAGTAGATGTATATAAGTAGCCTGCCAGTTTTTGGATCAGGTTATAAAAAACTCAATGTTTTTTTATAACCTACCCCATAACATTGCCCACACCCTCAATTAGATTCACTGCTTCTTTGAAATGCACAAAGGAAATATAAAATTCTATGGACTGGTGTTATGGACGGTATACATTTTTTATTGCAAAATAAATCATTCAACCCCCCCCCCCATTTTCCCTTCCATTCGCACTCTCGCTATGATCAGAGGGCCGATAAAAAATAAATATCCAGTCAATTTCTCGCCTTTCTGGAAAACTAAGACACGTCTGCCACAGAAGAATATGTGCATACTGTAGAGGATAAGAGCGACCGTAAGACTCGGTAACAATATTCCAGCCATCGGACCAAGTTGTAACTTGCATGGCATGCAGAGTATTTTCGTGATTGTCACTAAATATATGGCATTATAGGTCTTAGAATGATCAATTAATTTGAAAAATCCTGAAATATATTCCCCAAAAATTAAAAGAGGGCACTGATGAGTATGCATATCATCTGGATAAATCATTTCAGTTGTATGTATTACTAATTGCAAACTTCAAGTTTCTTATTTAATAAATAATAAATATTTAATAAATAATTTAACATACATAAACAGAGTAAGTATACAGTAACACATTATTATACTTATATATATATATATATATATATATATATATATATATATATATATATATATTTGGTTTTTTATACAATGGATTTGAGATAAGTTAGAGGTAGGTTACAACATTTTTTCAGATAAGTGTGTTTCAAGTATAATAGATGTATAGGTTAGTTTTTAAAGGATATTTCAGACTTAAGATAGAGCATGTTCTTCTAACTTTTTAAATTTTGGGACTACTGTTTGGTTCCTATCCCCCTTTCAACTGACTGTGTATTTACATTTTGGAATACATACAATTTTAAAATTGTATTAAACCCAACTTGTTTCCTGCCCAATGAGTTATTGAGTAAACATGAATATAATTCCTTCTAATGGTGTATTATTAACATATGGTGAGAGTGAGAAATGAGTTTTGTTTCATTATTCTTGTATTAGAGTTGTATTTTCAAACTTCTATAGGTTTTGTACTAAGTTTTCATTATTTTAATTTCATTTATAAAATGGGAAATTGTGCATTTCACTACTGATCCTCTATTTTTACAGTAGGTGATTAATAGACATTTTTAGGATTAATTGTACATTTCGTAAGGAACATTCAATTAGATAAGATTGATGTTGTGTCATTGGCTTGTCACAATAATAAATTAACCAGGTTAGCAGTGTATTTATATATGTATGTATGTATATATATATATATATATATATATATATATATATATATGCATATAAATTGTAAAATGTCAGGAATATATTATGCATGGTGCCACTAGATTTAGTAGAAGTTGTTTATAGTTCAGAGCTTCCATTGCTTGTTAGTAGCATTATCACTTAGATTTTGTCATATTAATTACACTGTGCAGCATCTTATGAGCTCATCATTTCTGAATTGTTTGATTGTTGCATTTCATTATGTTTAGTCTTCTAATTTAGACTTATATCCTCTTTCCAATACTACACTGCAAAGATATTGATACACACACTAATGCTACTACTACTATATATACACATCTGTATTAAGTTTGAATAATGAACACAGTTTTTTGTCCACGCTTCTCCCCATCGCCAGTAGCATTATATTAGTAATTGGAATAGAATATACATGTAAATTGCAAGGGAAGCATCAACACTGTAATTCAGAGTTACCAAATCAATCTTATAAAAATATAATTGTTATTATGGTAGCATTTAACTCGGTGTTTAAGTTAAACTCGTTTTTTTAACCAAATTGCAGACTATACACAGCCGTTTCAAAGGCTTCCCTTAAAATACACTGAATATTGATTAAGACGGTGAAAGTGCCTTCAGGATGGTTCATCTTGCAGCCGGCTCCCCTAAGAGTACCTCGTCGTATTACTAACTGAATACTACCGACGTTGGGGAGAATATTGACGAACCAGATAGGCTAGTGTGACTGCTGATAGGCTCCAGACCTGTTAACGCGAGATGGTCCTATATAAACCGGTCTATTCTCCACTTTTCGTCGTATCTTGTAATGATGCTGGAGTTTTCATGGAATTCACTATTGTATAGACAGTGTTTTGTTTTGTTTTTTTAACGCGAGGGCGGTGTGTGCTTAGAGGAGGTGATAGCTGCGCGTCTCATATTTCAACGACCTTCACCTTGAATTCGAAAACAGCTTATCTATTCCACGAACCCCTCTTAGTCGCCAAAACGCCTGTTGGAAGTTTCGAATGATAACAGGACAGGATTTTCTTGAATTCCTCAAGAACCGTTTTTGCCTGCTCGCCATCTTCAGTGGGTTGTAGACCAACATGTTGGTTACTTTCGGAGCGTTCCTTTTTCACGTTTACGTTCTTGGTGGTGATCACGGTTGTTGTGATGCCTTGCTGGTTCAACAACACAAAAGCTACTGAAGACGGCGATCAGCCGAAACAGGTAAAAGACTAAAGAGACACGAGGAACAGGCTAAATTCCTTTAGTTTCAATCTGAACGTTAGCTACTGACGATAGACCGTAGCACAAAATCTAGTTTAAGACCAAATAACAAAGTGTGGAAGAGCTGTTATATTTGAAATCAGACAACGTCACATTTCCTGTTTTGTCCCTTGTTATATTGATATCGAAGGTAGTGTGAAAACGAAACAGGTTTAGCCAAAAAAAACCATATCCTTAGGGTTTGGAATATCACCACTCTCTCGGTTTCCTCTTGTAAATTCGGAAGTAAAAGGAAATTTACGGAAAGCTATCGAATTGAATTAATGGAACGATGGGATAGTTTATAGAAGCATTCACGTTGGTTTTGAGTTCATGAAAGAACGGGACTTTCAAAACGTTACTGATTTTACGAAGCATATATGAGTTGAACGGATCGTAGGCTCCTCAAAACTTGATTCCGTAGGCCCAGTTTAGTTTCACAATATACAGTTATAAATTAAGTATGTTCGCAAATTTAGATCCGTTGTTTAGTAACGTGGTTTCGTTTCTGTAGTTTTAAGTTTTGTGTGGTTTCAAATCTAGGAAAAAATGTATTTTAAAGGTATACTGATGTACATTCTTTTTATATATCGCATATATATTTTAATAATTTTTGTGATTTTCTTTAATCATTGGATTAATTATGTGCCCATCTTCAGAAGAGGGTTATTTTCATGTTTCTTAAGCCTATTAATCTCCCATTATTTTTCGGCGGGAGGGGCCATATTTTGTTAATGTTTAAACCTTTGTTTTCCGCAAATTTGTTTTCCGCGTTTTTTTGAGGTGACTGCGATGGGGGCTGGCTGGATCCTTTCTAATTTTAAAGCAATATCCCTACCCGATCCCGCCACTCGTCCCGAAATAGCTTTTGTTCCTTCGTTCTCGTTCTCCAGCCTCTTTTTCGCCAGCTTATCCGCTTCCGAACAAACATTCGTTTCCCGAAAGCCTTGATTCGAAGAAAAATCGAGGGCCGAATATTGAAGTTTTCACCGAGCCCGAAACACTTGGTTCGCGTTTAAGAGGCCTCTACCGAACCTCGGTTTCACACTCTCAGTATTGTAAGGTCTTGATATTCAATTTTTCAATAGTTTCGATCGATAATTTTCCCGAATTAAAAATTGTTGGATCCCCAGTGCGTGGGCCGTGCTCCTTGGGGACCCGCTGGTCGGTAGTTCGAATCCGCCCGTATGCCGAGGATGTTAATGTAAGTTAGATATAAGTAAGGGTTTTGATCGACGAAACCGCCCCTCACTAGATCACCCGAACAGTAAGAATCAATACGCGCATAACCAGGCTTGTACCTCATATAAATAAAAAAAAAGTTTTTCCTCGTTTTCAAACATCGTCGCTTTTTCCAATATCTTGTCAATCCTGTCACATCCTGTTTCAATCATTCACTGATGGTTTACCCTTCAAAGAAATGACAGAAAATTAGGTTTCCGCTGCGAGAACTTTAATTATCACTACCTTGCGTTAGTAGTACCGTGGGAAGAACCTCGCTCAGCGGGGTTAGACTCCCTACTAGTGCGGGATTTTTCCTGCGTTTGGAAACCACCCTGGAGGGTCCCAGGCAAAAACCCTTCCACTGGGGCTCGGTAGGATGTTTCTAAAATATGGAAAAAAGGGGGTCAAACTCTGCTAACCGAGGTTCTTCCCACGCTTCTACGCGATCCCGCCTGGCGTTAATTAGTGATCTATCAATTGTTCCGAGTTGGCTGTTCAATACTTTCTGTTGGTAATCTGTCTCGGAACAACATTGAGAATTCTTGAGCAAAGGTTTTGTTTGTAAAATGGGAACTGTCAACCAACTAAAAGTCCCAACTGTTGACCGCATCGCGCGTATCGGTAATGTCCAATGGGAGGAATTCCCCCTCCTTGCTACTGGGCCGGACTTGTTGTAGGGGTTTGGAACGGCTCGAACGTCAAATTAACGTCAAAACTAGCGGCGAACTCGGCCCCCACCGGTATATAACAAACGGAAACTAAACTCCCCCATTTTGGGAGGGGGGTTAGACGCATTTCCAGCGGACGGACCGACAGGAGAAGGTATTTCCGGTTAACGACCAGAGCTTCCGCATCCGTTTTTGTCACAACTCCCAGGGGGTGTCAAACTCCGACCATCTTTCCGACTGGGGGTTCCGACAGCCAAACGTCCCCGACTTGATATTTATTGGCACAAGCGGTACAGGAATACTTTCGCAGTACTTGAATACTAGTTTAGAATATCTGTTTTGTGGTCTGCGAGGGGTTGTAATACCGTAGATTTCGTGTGTTCTACGAAACGGTTTTGTCTTCTGTCAGTCTTCTCGCCATCTTCTGTAGCGGTGTTAGTCACTTTTGGCACGTTGGATGTTTTTTGGGCTACTTCACTGCACTGTCACTGTCAGTTGTACTGTCGGTACCGGTCTAGCAAAAGACCAAACCAGCGAGAGGAGACGGGAACACACGAAATGTACTGTACTTGAATACCTTCCGGGAGATTGAGCTCTAAAATCCTTTGATGCCGATCATAAATTGAATTTTTTTTATACAGGAAAAACTTCTTAAAGCACCTTCAGCATTCTCCATTTCGCATACCGACTAAATCTCTCCTCGTTTTGCCTCTGCTACCCCCGCGTAAATTTAGGATTTTACTTAACGCTATTCGTATGATAAATGTAACCAGTAAATTATCGTATAGTATTTATATCGTAAAGTATTATAATAAAGATGTGACATATGTTAGCGGTCTGTACGGACTCGTACCATCTATCACCAAATATGGGATGAATCCCATACTATTGGTTGAAACCAATAGTAAATAAAATATATACATAATATGTATATGATTGAGGTGCATACATAAAATTGAAAAACGGCTTACTAGTTTCCTCTGGCATTTTCTTGAAATAGACTTAATTCGAAAATATCAGTCCACCTTATCTTCTACACAAGGCATGGGAAATATTAATAAATTACAGGGATAATATGACCGTATGAAGACAGTCATATGAGTTTATGGCTATTTTGTATGATCAGTCTGCGGCTTAATAGTGTATGACGTACATTAAATTTTGCATTCAAAACTTAATTACTACACGTGCATCTGCGATACTTAATAAGCGCGTAAATCCTTTATATAGGGCGACTGCTTTTATTATCCAAACTGTTGTAAACCCTGTATGAATTGAAAACGCCGTGTAATGAACAAATAGATTTATAATTATTATCTAACTTGTGGCAGGATCGCGTCTAGATTTATTCTAAATTTATAACACCGTCGTAAAAAAAGCCGTTTCAGACGTCGTGATAACGTAGCTAACCCCTTTTTCGTACGAACATCCTAACACTTTACTACAGAAAATAATCGCATAATTTCAGTTTTGCCACAGTCTCCGACCCAAACTTTATCTCCTAATATTGAAATATGCTGTGAGTAACCGAAGATAGAATGGAAGTTATTCGATACATTTTTCGGAATTTAAAGGCCAAACAGCCAAACGTCCCCGACTTAATATTTATTGGCACACGCGGTACAGGAATTCTTTCACCTAGTTCGCGATTTGCCTAGCCCTTATCAAGACAGTACTACTTATTACTTATATAACTCTATATTACTGTTTATCCATATAACTATTATATATTCAGTTATGTATGATAATTATATCCTTCAGGTTTTATGATGCTGATCTGTAGCGTGATAATTCACTCTGCCGTCAGGACTTTATCTAGGGGTTGGGGAAATTAGGTCCCTCTAGGAGGGTGTTCAAAAGAGGTCCCAGAGAAGAAGTAGCGGGAGATGAAATAAAGGACGAAGATAGAGAGGAAGAGGAGATATGTCGGCGATGGGTACAGAAGGCAAGGGCTATTGTATATAAGGATACGGTATTTATTGAACCTTATTGGTTTGGTAGGTTTGGGCGGTCGGTGAAGCCTTTCATCCCCCTCTGCGGATCTCCCCTTTATCTCGAAGTTCATCCCGTCCGAGGAAGGGATTTTATTCCTTTCGAAACAACTAATTGGCTTTATGTAGGATATATATATATATATATATATATATATATATATATTTATTTATTTTTCTTCTCGGTCCCATATTCAGATCGAGATTCGAGATATTTCCGACTTTGGGGGGCAGGTCGGAGGGGGGAACGACAACCGTCTAATTAGACCCGTATGTAAAATAAGCCTTTTTCCTTTATGCCCCTTTGACTGAGGAAAATAATTACTACGATAATAATTTGTTTACTTCAGAGGCAAGAGACACCAACGAAATATCGGAATTTAAAAATACTTATTAGCCGGATATAGATGGCACCTTTGTTTAACACTTTTTAATTGTGGTATGTATAATTTTGATATCCTTTACAGGTTCTTATTTCGTTATTTTAAAATTTCATTAGAATTACGGTCAGAACTGATTTATTTCCTCTTCATCGTGGGTTCACTCCTTTTCGAGCTTCATCCCTATCGTCCTATCCTGGATGGCAGGTTGTTCTACAAGAAACATCGCAGAAACCTTAATAAATTTGTCCGGAGATTCGTGTGGTATCAAGAGAATGCTTTAAATGTTTGTAGATTTCGCTTTTTGTACTCTCGCTGGTTTGGTCTTTTGCTAGACCGGTTTTGGCCGCCGTCACTGTCACTCGTACTGAAACAGGTACTCTAAACTTTAAATTTTTGTACCCCGTTACTCTCTCATCATTTTTAAATGGGAAAAGATCGTCCTGTTCGTGACTGTGTTCAGAGAATCGCCTGTTCAGCTATCGTCCGAAACCGGGTGACATTTTTCCTCGTTTCCGAGCAGCTGGAAATCTTGCGCTCGGTCTACTGATGATGGGAGAAACCTCGCGATGAGAAAATATAAAAGAACAACAAGCTACGCGCTCTGCACTCGGTTTAAACCATTCGAAACGTAAAATTCCCCCGCGAATAAACCAATTTATCCTATCTGAAATTCAGCGTTTATATTTTCAACACGGGGAAATCGATTCAACGCTGTAATCGTTTAATAACCCGAGCCGCTAATTAAATTGTTAAATTTCCAGACCTGCGGTTCGTGTCAGATGACCGTACCAATTATTGGAAAACTCGCATAATGCTCTGTTGCTCTTCCGACGGATCAATTAACAATAGTAGAACGGGCATGAGTTGTATTTCGTGCCATGTTTTATTTCGAAATCGTTGCCCACCACATCAGTGCGCTCGAACGGTTTCGCGTTCTATCGAAAGCAGATTCTATTACGCATAAATTATAGGCGTATGGTAAATGTGTTACTCTAAAATTTGTGTATTTAAATCGTTGTTATGGAAAATTAATTTGAATAATTTCTCTAACGATATTTTTAACAGTTTTCTACTATTATTATTTTGAATACTGGGGCTATGGACGAACAGTTGTGGTTGTGATATTGGAGACATTGAATACAAGTGCCTTATCAAGTTTGTTTAGGATTGCAGTTTTTCTTTCCTGCTTACAGGATGCTACTTAACGCAGTAAATCTAAATTTTTGTTTCACCATTATTAAATCTAATAATTAATTAATCTTATGTCTCTAACTGCCCCCTGATATAAACTACCCCATCGTCGTTACACAAAATCCCGAGCACCGCCCTAAACGCCCTCTGCGTAAAGGCTAAATTTTTTCCGCCGTCAAAAGGGCACTGTCACTAATAGGCAAAATTACATTCGCGACTCGAAAAATATATAAAAAAAAGAATGAATTGTTTGTTAAAAATTCAATCAACCTTTTGGTTAAAAATTATTATGAAGAGAGTCCCCTTTTTAAACCTCTTAAACCTTGAAGGTCGTTGCCGTTGCTCCGAGATTTATACGAAACACACCGGGTCCAGATCTTGGAGGGAGGGGGAAGGTTTCAGGGAAACGAGATCAAAAGATATTTAGGGCCGGTGGATTTTTTTTTACCGAAGTACATGTTTAAAAATCCATTAAATAAAACGGGCGGCACTTTTAATCGTGAGTGAGGGAAAGCCTCTGGAGAGCATTCAAATAGAGCGGGGAGTTTTTCCTTCTTAGACAGATCAAAAGGGCTCCCCAGGCATAGGACGTCTCCTAATACCCCCGGCAGTATACTTTGATGAAATTATTGTACGAAAAAAAATATTTAAAAAAACACTCCGATATCCATTATTAATGGGGCGTTCGTTTGATGTCATCTCCGGAGACGTTTATTTTGTTTCTAGATGTCCCACTCCCCTGAAGAGGGACGTCTCCGACAGCGGCTGACTTATCCCCGGAGGATTTCTTTTTCTGATGGATGATTTCAGACGGTCGGAATATATAGACTCGGGGGTGAAATACTTTTCGAGTTTAATGGACGATGATGTTAGTCAATACGCCTTTTATTTTGTACAGGATCGCAATAGTATTCGATTGAAGGTCTATTTTCGGGTATTTTCTGGATGTTTAATAACGTTGCACATTCCTCATTGTCACCGTAATGCGGCGAGATACGCTAAGTAAAAGTGTTGATAAAGTGTTTACCTGTATCTTGTACAAAACCTCATTCTACATACATGGTAGTTTTGCCGTACAAAAATGCAATAAATTCCAATAAAAGTACAATAAATTGATTTAAATATATGAAATAAACAATTGAGTTACTTGAACAACAATGTCACTTATTGTTTTATACAGTTGTGGCAATAAAAAATGTTTAAAGAAAATTGTAAGTACCAAATTGAAATTAATGTCCTTAAACTGAAGTTGTAGATATCGTGCCTTACACGTATTAACAGTTTAATAACTTATTTCAGTTTAAATTTGTCCCGAGCGCACAAAACGCGCGGGTTGAAATAACCGAGTATTTCAAGTAACAGGTTCTCTTCACTCACTTGTGAAATTCTCACCGCGGTGGACAAAAATTTGAATCCAGTTTTGCCCCTCTCTAATTGAGAGCGCAAAGGGCAAGTAAGTAATTTCTGACGGTCGTATTCTGCTGTGTTGGGGCCGGCCCCCAGGGGGTTCCCGTGGGATGGTGGGGGGGGGGACTCTTAGCCCCACAAAGCGGGAAAGCGAGGAAATGAGAATTTAATTTCAATTAATGTTTCAATTCGCTCCACCCGCCCCAACGGTGTACAGCGGGGTGTACATAAGGTTGGCCCGTCCACCTGAAAGGGGCGAATGCCTGAAAACTAATACAAATACTCCCAACTTACATTTGTACTATTCCAATGAAAGGGACTCTACGAGCACGAACACGTCTCCATATAAATGTAACAATCCTCTGGAATAAAGTCTCGCGGCAAACTGCTGCCCTTTGGTTAGCTACAAGTCTGAATTAAAATTGATAGTGATGGAATTAATATTACATTAGTTTAGAATACCCGTTTTGTGGTCTGTGAGCGGTTGGAATGCCGTAGATTTCCTGTGTTTCTGTCTCCTCTCGCCGGTTTGGTCTTTTGCTAGACCGGTTTTGGCTGCTCGCCACGCATCACTAGCGGTGTTAGTAACTTTTGGCACTTTGGATGTTTTTTGGGCACCCTCACTGCACTGTCACTATCACTTGTACTGCCCAAAGTGACTAACACCGCTACTGAAGATGGCGAACAGCCGAAACCGGTCTGGCAAAAGACCAAATCGGCGAGAGTAGCCAGAAACACACGAAATCTACGGTATTCCAACCCCTCGCAGACAACAAAACAGGTGTTCTGAATTCCAATTTTCACTTTTCTTTCCCAGCCGATAACGCCCACCTTTTTAGTTGTCCTCCCTCGGCTATCCGTGTCTGGAATTATCAGCTGTCTGTGAATGCGTTCTTGGTTTGGTTTGTCTGGAGTAATTGCTCCCGAATTGTGCCCAACTAGTACAAGGGTTGGACGATACAGGGGTGGTGGGTTGAGGGTTCCTTGCCAGAGCCCATTTTTTGCCATCCCTACCCCTAGGAGGCAGATGGGAAATTGCCAATTTCCTGTACGTACTCTCATCCCCTGTCGGCATTGGACAATCGGTGGACTTTCGGAACCGTCGTCTTGGACGCAGTACCGACGAACCTGCTGGCTTCTCGCCACCGCCAGTAGCATTTAGGCGGCAGTGGTAAGGTAAATTATCCCCAAATGAGGGTTCGTTTATGTAGGTTCAATACACGTAAATAAAACTTCCTCAATTTTGATGTATCAAAAATGTATCAATTTTGATGCCTAAAAATATTTTTTCTATGATACGAATACACTATTTAGTTTTTTGTTTTTTTTTCTATCGTCCTACTATAGGGGATATGTATTTTCACTAGGGTTGGGATCTGATAAGGTTATTGTTATCTATCAACCCGTGTTAGGTTCCAGACAATTAACTGTAGTTCTACATGAATTCATCACTTCATCTAATACACTTATGTCAATTTATAAGGAAAAAAAGTTGGTCGATTTGTAAAAAAATTGCTGGTATCCAAATTAGACAGATTTGGAACATTAACAAAAGATTCTTTGTGAAAATTGGCATATAATTTTGTTATGTTTCTGTATTCTTTAAATGTAATGTCACAAATTAAATTAATTCTCAAGTTTTATTTTTAATATATAACCCAGTAGTGCCAATGGGTCGCTTTAAACGTGTTTTACTCTGTAGACTGTTACATACGGACGGTGGTGGGAACCATACGAACGGGGTGAATGTGTGCCCATGTAATCAGAAAGTTCGTTGTAATTCATTTTCCCTTAATTTTGATTTTTTTATCCGCCCGGTGTATTTGGGCTAATACATTCATAAATATTCAGTACAAATTTTTTTTCATTTTCGGGCGAAAAGAGAAAAATCTCTACGGACCGCGCGTCCCTCAATTTACATAAACGTTATTTACTTTTTAAATACGTTTCATCGTTTGATTCGATTACCGGGCGACGGCATTTCACTTTATTTTCCGCCTCTCGTGTTTTCACCCGCCATAGGTTTTCATTTTATTAATTTTTCCGTCTTCCTTTCTTTTTTTTTCGCCGGCAATATTATTTCTGTTCTCTCTTAAGAGGGAAAAACTGCGAAACGCTTTAAAGCTTTCAGCGGAGTGATAAAATATTTCTGTTTTTTTGTTTTTCTGCGGCGCGACTCTGAAAAGGGACGTCAGTCTTGACGTCCGCGACTATTCCAGACATTCGATTTTGTGACAATCCGGAAACGTACACTTTATATACTCATGACGCTTCAATTTCGCGAATCCATTACGGCCACAATCCGGGTATCTCTGAAGAGAATTTCCCGACTAAACTGTATTAGCGTCAGCAATTTTGATTCCTCCCCTCCCACCCCGAAGAATTTATATAGAATTATTATACTTATTATAATTTATTGAAGGCCCTTCTCGCAAAGGGCTAGGAGGACCCCCACTGAAACGCAGTTAGCCGCTCTCAAATAGGGTTGTACTACTACAAGCCAGTGATGCCACCCCACCCACCCCTGAGTTGGAGGGAAATTCCTTAACGAAATTTCCCTTTCTCCCTCCCCTCCCCCCGTCCATCTAGCTCCGGTTGTTGTCGCAAATAGGGCTGAGTTGTTTGGGGCAAACCCGGAAATAGCTTTATCTCGTCCCGAACGGAAATTCGTTTAGGAAACTCCTCCTCCTCCCCTTCCACCTCGTGAAGAAAAAATTCGCACTCCTTCATCCCTCAGACAGTGGATACTCTGCCATTTTTTTTTTAATCTAAATAATTTTCTTTTTGCCCAATCTTGCGGAAGGTTTTCCACCGTCGCCGTCGATGGGGTCCTGCTTTCCGCCTCGGGTATCACTTGCATTGGGCCGCCTTTTGAAAACTCATCGCTAAAATCATATTGTAATCGCTTATCGCAGAATATCAGTCCTAAGACAGAAACCATCGCCTTACCATCCATGACATCCAGATTAATATTGAGGTACTCGTGCAAATCGGAAAAAAAAATTATAGAAATTGTCCTACCTACTTGTAGAAATTAACCGGAAGGACTCCTGAATCATCGTTAATTTTAATGTACGTCAAAAGGGCAAAAAAGAACGCTTTTTAGCCCCCTCGGGGGTTGGAGAAGATTTTTAACCTAATTATCGCCCAAATATTTTTTCTTCAAACCCCCCTCCCACCGTACCTTCGGCTGGCCCATCAACCTTCCTTTAAATAATTAACAACAGACAGTATTAATTAAGACGAACCCCGCTTCTTCGTCCTCCTCCTATGTACCTTCTAATCCTTCTTCGGTTATTTTCTCTCGATATCTCTCCTCTCTGCCCTCTCTCGCGCGGCTCTCCCCCTCAGGCCCTTCTCTTCCCGTAATTAATAAACTTTTAATGGCGCTTTGGACCCGCCCTCCGTTCAATGAAAGGGGCTTAATTACATTAGAGACGGGGCCCAGCCGGCCGGTGTCGGCGTCCAGGAGGAGTTGTGTTTGTTTGTCGGCTATCTGCCGAAACAGCCTGTTGCCGCCGCGGCAATGGGACAGGAATTTATCGTTACCCGTTATCAGTTTTCGATTCGGTTGCTGTTCGCGTTTTTTTTTCTTTGCGCCCCCTTTGAAATAATTATGTTGAAATCTGTAGGCCGGTCTTATCGAATTTTAGTTGATGCGAGTGTGGGCATTTGTTAAAATTGATTACGTCACTCTCGTAAGGGTCACATTGCTATTTTTAGTGCGATCTCAGGTACACTGGGCTATCATCCCCAGAAGGCGACCGAAAATAGACCTTGCGGTCAGGATTAATGGCAAGAGTCTAGGATATATTCAACAGAATGGGACGAATACAATAAAATTACTAGCGAAAAGGCGCTCGTTTATTATGAGACCTGTTTTGCCTTACACGTATTATAAGCTGGGGTATAATTTTGTGACACCAATCGCGTGTTTGGGCCTTTATAGACCCGCTTGATTTAGGCGTTTTTTTTATAACCAAACGCATGACGCTGTATGCTAGATTAAACTACTTATATTACCTGTGGTATTTTACCGGTACTCCGCTCCTCTATAAAACTAATTATGTAATATGACGTCAGTTCCCAGAGTACCCGGGACCAAACCGAATGGTTTGGCCTTATTCAGTGTCTATCGCTGCTGGCATCCCTTAATGTGATATTCTCAGTTCAATGTAGCTTAAATCCTCGAGGTTTTATTGTTAATTTTCCCGATTATCATCATATCAATATTGTAAAACAATTCAAGCAGCCTCTATTATCATAATTAAGTATATAAATGTAGAAAGGCCCGTAGGCCGGAACGCCTGTGCGAACCATTTATTTGTATCTCTGTATCTCGCACAGTGTAGGCATTGTCGTCATAATTCAATGCGTTTATGGAACGCCTTCCGTCCATAAAACAGTGTATACTATACCAAACACTATATGAACTACTTACATTACTGGGTACTCTCTGCTCTTCTGCTTATGATCTCCTTTGTATTGGTGCTTCTCTTGAATATGACTAAGGATAAATGTAAAACCGTCGATTTAATGTGTTTCTGTCTCCTCTCGCTGGTTTGGTCTTTTGCTAGACAGGTTTCGGCTGTTCGCCATCTTCAGTAGCGGTGTTAGTCACAGACAGTACAAGTGACAGTGTCAGTGCAGTGAGGATACCCAAAAAGCATCCAAAGTGCCGAAGTGACAAACCGCTACAGAATATGGCGAACAGCCGGAACCGGTCTAGCAAAGACCAAACTGGCGAGAGGAGATAGTAACACACGAAATCTACGGTATTCCAACCCCTCACAGACAACAAAACAGGTATTCTAAATTAATAAATGTAAAACCTCGATTCTTTGGACTTATTCAATATCGCTGCTGGCATTCCTTTTTGGGTTTTTTTATACAGAGTTTAATGGAAGGTTCCACGATTCATTTCTCTTCACTCGGCCTATTGTCCGGGACCTTTCCTCAAATTACTAATGCATATTAGATACTTTTCTTACCCTCTCGTGTCACGCGTGTATCTGAGGAGATCTCGGGGATGAAATTTAAAGAAAGTCGGAAGTCCAACGAATTGGACTCTGGGTGGGTGTAACGGACGTTTGTGCTAGACCGGCTCCCGTCCGCGTAGACCTTTCCATTAGCTGATTCCCCGCGGGTGCACTTGTGGGTTCCGTTTGATCCCCGACCGTTATGCGCCACAATGCGACCGACATCATCATCATCAACGACGTCACCGTCATCGATTTTGGAGGCCGCGGGAATCTCCACGGCCTCCTGCACCGGCCATAGACCGCGCACAGATCGGTCGATATGCGGAACAATTCTACCGTCTCTGCTTCCAGTCTCGTTCAGTCCCAAAATGCAGGGGTCAATTTAGATTCTAAAATATAAAAGTTTACGTTTAACCGGGGGGAGCAACTCTACCTTTCACCTCTTGTTGACGAAGTTTAGACAAAATTTTGAAATTGTAAAATTTTCTATTTCTACAGCAAGTATAGCACCTGTAGACCAATTTTGATATTTGGGACAAATCTGGGGAAAAGTTTCGATTTTTCAACTTTCATTATTGGACTATTAACGAGGTTTTTCTTCCACTTAGTTTGATTAAACTATAGAATTATTTCTAGATAGGTTTCTTAATTGGTGCAATCATAGTGTCGACTATGGATCTGTACACAGAATAAAAGAAACCCCTCCTCCTATTGGTCGATTTATAATAATTCCAGTTGCGCCATATTGTATATTTCGTGTATCATTCGTAATATTCCATTTCGAATAGCCCCGGTCTATTTGTGTTCCATTATTTTAGAAGTTGGGTTGTCCAATACATGACACTCTTAAATAAATATTGGTACGAGGACACGAACAAAAAATATAAAGAATCAATATTTTTCCAGATATCTGTATGGAGGAAACTAGAAATAGTTTTATTTTTTAAATTTATTTAATCGTAGAGAAATTATATTTGGTTTTATCAGTTGCTGGGAAAGGTGCTTTTCAGTTACTTTTTAAATAAACAACAATTCGTAGAGATATTTTTATGTTGCACTATTGCAAGTGTATTACGTTATAGTACCTGTAAAGAAATAATAATTACGCACTGTAATAATAAATATTTGCCGATATTTATATAATAAAAATATATTAAAAATAAGAATATATATAATGAATAATATTCAGTTCGGGCGCATCGTAGTTAAAGCTTAATTGTGCTCCGAAATAAATAACAGAAAAAATAAAATATTCAGTTCATCGTACCTCAAAAATTGTTTCTGTACTTTCTCTTTGTAATGATTCATGTGCCTCATGACTTATTAAGTTTTCTGAGATTTGGAACTTCTGCATGTTCTTCGCCATCTAGGTTACCCTTGAATTTAGGTACAATTTTATGGCAATATCATTTCAAGTTCAAGGAAATTGATGTAACAACCAACAGGTTGGTTTTGACAGGTTGCTACATCGGACGCAAGCTGTCACTACGTTATTTTCAGCTACAGTAATGTGCTTGTTTCTAGGGTTGGAGTTCATTTCATTGTGGTTTTGTCGTTCCTGGCGTATAATTTTTCGATCGGTCACAATTAGGTCAGGAGTTTAAGCCTCTCGCTGACTGAATAACATAGAACAGACTTCATTCATCCGCGCTTAATGCACTTACGTGCAAGCCGTAATTGTTTATGCATTCAATTATCTTCACCAAACAAACAGGCCAACAGACGAAACACAAATTTGAAATTGCATTAAATCCGGTAGCAAAGCGGAAGTAAGACCACGTGGTTAGGGGTTTGGGGGTTGGTTTGGTGGGTTAAGTCAAAGGTCCCGGCCCGATGACGTCATCATCGCCAGGGCCCAAGCGTGCCAACCCGAGCGCGAGAAATTGCCTTCTCCACCGGGGGCTTTGATGTGCTGCAGCCCGCCACCGCTGACGGGGGAAATTTCGGGCCCGTTGTGTTCGGTTTGCAGATGCGCAATCTAACGCCAGGTAATAACTACCGCGGTGCCTCCACCACCCCATTGCCCATCCATTTCAAGCTTAATTTATTTCATGAAATCTCCAAAGCTCCCCTCGCTCCCCCTCGTCCTCGGCTTTCCGGTTAGACCGAGTTTTCCTTTGAGGAAAATTCAATTGCATATTACCTGTTTGCTCACCCCGCCTCCGTTATATATATATATATATATATATATATATATATATATATATATATATGAAACGTTATAATTAATTCTTAATTTATGCTTATTAGCCGATGGTAGGGGGGGGGGGTTAACATTTCGGCGTATTTGAGGTTATTCAGGTTCAGTAAAATTTTCACGGGGTATTGTATTATCAGTCAAATACATTTTTGAGTAATCTTCATGCCTGCCGAGTGCTACCGACGATTCTTAAACTGATTGCTACATTAAAAAGTGTAAATATGCCCCCTTTAACTGGAAAATAAATATAACAACATGTACAAAATGAATGAAACAAACTTCTTAAAAATGACAGAATCCTTAGCAAAACTTATACACAATATTATAAAGAAACTAATAATTAAACATATATACATATTAATATAAAATATTGATATTGATCTACTTATTCTTGTGGGCCGAATTTTCACTGAATTATCAGTTTGAAAGTACCGATCTGTCGTCAAGAGGCGCCTCCTCCTCGTAACAAATAATCGCCGCCGTAACTCTCAATGAACGGATACGGAATTTACGAGGGCGAAAGGGGAAAAATGCTGAGGGAGAAAAAGAGGGGGTGGAAGGGGGGGAGGAAAAGAGTAAAAAATGTTATCCCGGTGATGAAGAAGCGGGGGCCCCAGGTGCCTCTTAACGGTGAATAATGGCGGAAATCTTCGAGGCGACCGCAACAAAAAAAAACGGAAAAGAAAAAGAGACGTCCGGACCTCTATTAAAAATTAGCAACCGGGAGACTAACTTGAATATACTGGGCTAAGACATCGCAGTTTATCAGGAAATAATACTCTGGGAGTTTTCTGACTAAGGCGGGGATTTGTCGAAAACGGATATATAACTTATTGCGCATGGTTCATTTAATATATACATATATATGATATAAAATATATATAAAAATATCGGTTGGCCGCGGTTCTCCCTCCATTGAATGGGGTGTCCTCTGCCTCCGACGTTTCGGAACACTTACCGGTTCCGAAAGAAACGGATGATCAGGGTCCGACTGAAGGGTTGTGTGTGTGGTGTGTGCGTGTTGTGTGTGCGTGCGTGCGTGCGTGCGTGTCTGTGTGTGTGTGTGTGTGCGCACACATCAGTTCTCTGATAATCCTCTTATAATAGTTTTCCGCGTGTAGGATTATTATGATTTTCTTGTAATCTTGATACCAGTTTCAAATTTCTGCTACAATATTAGTCTGGGAAACAGAATTCGGTATGTTTCTATCTCGTATTCAGCTTATCATTCGAGTGAGATGCCCCTGTCATCCGGGATCCCCCATCCCCCCGGCCCTCGTCATGGTGTGTCCGTTCTTGATTCCTCTGCACGGCGTGATGCAATTTCGCGAGACGCCAGTTATGTATGCGAATATGCCGGAATAAGCTGTCCGTTGAACTTTCCGTTAGACAGGCCCTGTAATTGAACCGCCGCCCCCTGGGCTACGGTTGATGTTTTAATAATAATTCTAGGAACGTTTTATATTTTTAAAACGCTTCTCTGTCGTCGACATCGGTCGAATTCCGGTTTGCCTTCACCACCGGTAATTACAAGTAACGAAAACTTTATACTTTCGTTTTTCGGTATCGATTTTTAAGTTGCTGTCAGCAAATAGAAAATTAATTACTTACTACAGTCCGAGTTTTTAAAGTCGATCAAGCTTTTTAAGTTTTCTGAAGCTTAAGTATAAGAAGATCAAATTAGAATTTTCCGCTTCTTCTGCTGCCTTTGATTGGTAATCCCATGTATCTTCAGTTCAGAATTTCTTTAATAAAAAACTAATTTTATTATTTTCCTAATTGTTTATGACTTGCTCTAATTTTGAGATATCCTTCTGCTGCTACAGCTCGTCACCCATTAATGATTTATAAACTGATTCTCTATAGATGTTTAATTGTAACCCATGTAATCGGTGTATCATTGTTATTCAAGTAAGAAATGTCGTACCCCGTTTCTGTTTGTCGGTCGGATAACGCTTTTGAAGTGGACTCCGCCTACAGACTCTGCCGCCAGGGGGTAATTGGATCCGCGGAGAAGACCGTTCCGTTCTTTTAAAGACCGGCACAGCTCTAGGGTTGAGGGCGGGGGGGGGCGGGGTTGTAAAGACCCATCCCCTATTTAGAAACCGGGAAGAGATAGGAATCGGTTTCAAAAACACGGAGGAGAGTTTTCTCCGGCCCCCCTACATTTCCCCGGGCCTCTGGGAAAACACCCAGAGGGGGTGGAGGGGGGGTTCTAAACGTATAATGAGATACAGGGGATTAGCGTGGCGGTTTTCCGAGCCCTTTTCCGCGCCCCGTTGTTTGTAAAGACAACATGGCGTCGTCGGTCCCGACCCGCTTTTTAGCGGAGGCCCTTCAACCTTTGCTGGTACGTGCGAGCACAGGTTGCGATAAAAAAAAAACGGGATAGGAGACGGTACAAGGGATGTAGGGAGAAAGGGGGAGGAATTAAAAGGAAAAACATTCCGCGTTTTTCAACCCGCCCGCGTCTCGCTTTCACATTTCTCAATTCTCAAAGCGCTATAAATACATATTCGATGCGTGCACCATGTTCTGCTGTCAGTAAATTAGGATAATTACCCTGGTTGGTTTATTTCTCGGGGATTTTATAGTCAGGATAGTCAGTACTCATTCTGTCTTTAGCTTTATGGTAGTTTTTGATTTTGCGATCTGATAACCCGTACTGTCTATTCCATTAATTATTAACGATGATAGAATTTGGATTAGCACCGAACGAATTAAATAATAAAATACTTTAATTAATATTTAGTATCCTAATCCATGGTCCAAACCCTACTGACTTCTTACATCCCAAACATTTCTTACAGACGCCTCAATAGGAAGTGGTCACGTGATTTAAACAATTTTTTTTTATTGCACACTCAGTTATCTTGACTTTTATAAGTGCAGTTCTTTTACGTATCGTCCCGATACGGTCCCTATGATAATGAAATATCGGGGAAGAGCTCTGGGTCAGTGAGGTTTAAAAGCGCACTACGGGATCTTGCTGGAAGCTAGATAGTAATAACTGGTATAGATAGCGTCTTGAATCCTGGAAAGATGCCGTCGTCGTTTCGCTGAAGCGTACCGCTTCTCGTTACTTCGGGTTCATTGTAAAAATACCATTAACACAGTATATGGTATAGTGAAAAATTGACTTCGTGTAATAATCGGTAAATACCCCCCCTCCCAGATACGGCCCCGCATTATAGACTGCATTTTCGAAAGCTTTTAAAGTTCTCCCCTCCCGAAACCGTAAAATTATAGTACCCCTAAAATCTTAATGGTCTACAACTAAGACTATAGTCATGGTGTAGTGTCTCCGGTCAGGGACCGAAGTCCCTGGCGGAGGCAAAAGTGATCTTCATTCTGAGACTACTGAAAACGGCGAATTTCGGTTTTCCGCCACCTATTTCGTTATCTGGACCGTAAATTGTTAATGCGGTGTTCACAATTTTCGTCCCTTTGTCCCATACGTCCTCTCCATCGTCGGTTGCGTAACTACGAAGAATTTGTATACCCCCGAAGTACTTTTGAATGGCTTGATTTGTGTGATTATTTTATTCTCAACACAGGAATATAATTAAGCCGTCCAGCCGAACCTTTAAAACGCCCCCGGGAATCGATCCTTCGACACTAACTTTTAACGCCGGCGTTAAACTCTATAGACTTATAATATCCTTAAATGTAAAAAAAATGTGGATATTAAAAACGGAGTTAATAAGTCTCTCGGGGTGGGGGTTTTATGTAATATTTTACGCCTCCTTTGTATATAAAAGTCCTGCCCGGAGTCGTGGGCCGTGGGCGTGGGGGGGTGGACCAGCCATTTGCACAGATCGTTTGAGTCCCATTTGGAGTCTGATAAACTGCTCTACGGGGTTACAAAGTGCTTTTTAAATATTCAAGTCCCCTCCCTCTCTCTTTCTCTCGTTTCCACTTTTTTTTTACAGTATTATTATTTTTTAAACGCTAAAGTATTGTTAGCCCTTTCCTCCTCACTCCCCCTCCCCCTGTATTTCTCCCCGAAGGGTGATGGGAAGGCTTCTGCTGCCTGGTAATAAAACGTCTTCGGAGGTCGACCGTAAAATTAAGTTCCAGGAGCGAAGAAAGGGATTTTTTCTCCTTTTCTTTCCCTTAAACTCTGTTGTCCCCCCCCCCTTGCTTCTTTTTTTTTGTTTTTGCGTTAGCCCCGGAATAAATAAGATGTTCCGGTCGTCGTCACTGGAATTATCCCGGTGGAATTAATTTTCGAAAGTGCTTTTGTCCTCCAAGTATTGTAATGGGGTTTGCCGCCGTGTAACCATCTGTGATTGCCCCAGTTTATACTAGTTTATTTTATGTATATATACAGCATTTCCAAGTAATATCCAGCGTTCCAACTAAATGTTGAGGAGATATTTCATAATGTGCACGAATTCATCGGAGGGGTGAAGCACAAAGGACGGAGTAACTCCCCTTACAAAGTAAACTTCGTCCAAAGGGCTTTATCTATAATAAAACTTCATACTTCAAAATCTACTTTTAATGAAAACTATGTTTTACAATGTTGCTTCGTATATCCTTTTGCAGGCATCTTTATCTCAGTATATTTAGCCTATAGGACTTGGTCTCCCCACTTGAAATGTTTGGGAATCATTACACAATTTCGAATTAACCATCAGCTGGTGTTAATTAACATCAGCGTCGCCGCTTTTATACTGCATTTATTCTTCCCGTATTCGGTAGGATTCCGTTTGAAACGCATCGATAAGAAGGGCATACATTTATCTGAAAATACAGTCGGACGAGAAACTAAATCGCAACCGATGAAATAGGAATTTCATATTGGATACTGTTATACATTTACCTGGGGGCAATAGGTATGGTTTTAGAAATGTACTGTCTCCTGCAGAATGTAATGTAAAGACAATATGACAAGTCCCCTTGGGGCGCAACCTGTCGGCTGCGGGCCGAACGGGCAAAGTGATAGGGGAGTTTAAGTATATATTAAATGCATAGTCTGGAGACGAACGGTCGTTTTGTAGGGATGAATCAAAAGAAAATGCAATCTCATAGGGAAAATGCAGAGTAAGGTTAGATAGCGCGCGCGCGTGGAAATAAACTGACATGCGATTAAGGAAAGTGTCTTAACTGCAAGAGTATATTTATGACCTTGTACGATAGCGCGGCACCATATTGTTTTACACTTATTTATAAAGAGAAATGACTGGAGGGGAATTAAAAAGTAACGGTTATTCGGTACAACAACAATGGAAATTTATTTTAATCTTAAATTGGGGGGAAATGTGGAAATCATCGCGGCCATCCGGTTTCCTTCTCCACGGGAACTCGGCTTAGTACGAGTCGAAATTTCTTTTTTGTTTCCCCAAATAGGGATTCGATCGTAACTGATAACATTGATAACGTAGACTTTATTCCTAATGAAGGTTCTGGGGTTTACGTCGAACAGTACGCCACTGTATCGACATAGCATGTAAAATCCTATGAATAACTATATTAATTATTAGTTTACGTTCTATAATTAGCATCGTTATCCAATACCATGGTCGTTAGAGATAAATATATTTAATATGAATTAGCACAATTTAAATATAGCAGAAGATTCCTTTCATGAGTGATGTTGTACAGGAAAGGAATAGGAGGGAATCCTGGATTCTAAGGACAGTTTGACTACCGTATTTCATGATTAGAATGAGATTCAGTGGCTTGTAATCCACAGCCCCGAAATCCCCTAGAAGGGAAGAAACCACTTAGCTATTTAATTTATTTATAACTGTGGCATTGATGCTATGGAAATTGATATTTTAACGATATTTCACAGTGTATATACGAGTATATGACACTGTTACTGACGTCAACCGGGCTCCATTACAGATACACGTTAAATCCATTATCCTCAGAGGTTGACAATCTATGTCCTGTTCTTGTCATATTTGATAAATCCGTGGAATGGATTATTCATGCGTTGTAAATTGCCTGTTGGATGAAGTTCAATCACGGATTGAAAGCTGCATACTATCTTCTTGTTTTAATTCATTAAAAACTATCGTATAAAACAGCTGTTTATAGTTGATAAACACACAGAGTTGATCCTCCCCCCCCTTTATTCCTCAGGAAACCAATTGCATTCTGTTATTTAGAATTGAAATAAAAATTTCTTAAAATTGGAACAGGGAATCAATATTCGATCGTAACTGATAATATTGATAGCGTAGACTTTATTCCTAATGAAGGTTCTTAGGTTTACGTCGAACAGTACGCCACGGTATCGACATAATATGTAAAATCCTATGAATAACTGTATCAATTATTATTTTACGTTCTTTAATTAGCATCGTTATCCAATACCATGGTCGTTAGAGATAAATATAATTAATATGAATTAGCACAATTTAAATATAGCAGAAGATTCCTTTCATGAGTGATGTTGTCTTCAAGGGTAGTAGTCCATTACTTCGAATATATCGAAGTACTGTTAAAATTCTTATTATTTATTTGAAGGAGAGTGTAGTCGAACGAATCACAAAAGCACGTTCTTCAATACCACATGTCTAGCTTATTGTTATAACCTGAGTTTACCTTTTTCCAGTTTTATGTTTTCCCTCTTTCCCAAGAACACACAGTATACGGCGCCTAAATATTGTCCACAACAAAGTATGTTAAAACCCGTCCGGTTGATGGGTCCGGAAGTTAGGACAGGGGAAGATGTAAGCCGGCAGTGTTTTGGGGGAGAAGACAAATATCCCCCTCACGACCTGCTAGGGGGGGTTGAATACGCCGGTCGCTAGGAGTTCCCGGGGAGAAAATGGGAAATGCGTTTATATCCCGCATCCTTTATTCAAGATTCTAAATGGCAGAGTCTGTATTCCACGACACCCCGCGTGCCTCCCTCCCTCACCCCGACGGGACGCCTTGTCGCAGCTTCCATTAACGCCGATGAATACTGTACAAGACCGTGGTGGGCTGGCAGTAGGGGAACGCCTCTCAGACGGAGTTGGCGGGCACTTCGTTTTTCTCTCCGAATCGGAT
Organism: Lethocerus indicus; assembly: GCA_019843655.1. NCBI lineage: Eukaryota > Metazoa > Arthropoda > Insecta > Hemiptera > Belostomatidae > Lethocerus > Lethocerus indicus. Next base: position 8,612,778 of record JACDQD010000001.1, read on the forward strand.
TTATTATTTCCGGACCGGAAATGGACCTGTTGGGGGGGGGGGGAGAAGAGGCCGAAGTGGCTGGGTTTTAGGCGTTTCCGTTGGAGTCGTGTCAATTGATAGTTCTCGCCCCTCGTCCCCTCGACTTTCCTGCCGGGGTTTTGTACAGGTAGATAATCCGACGTTGTTGGGACATGCAAAATGTATCATTTCCTACGGTGCGATAAAACAAGCGGAACAGAGTTTCCCAATTTCCTTGAAATTATTTATTATTATACATGAGTGGGAATTGAGATTATTTTAATAATGGATATAAATACTCTTAACCGAAAATATGCCACGCGGGTCGTCTTAAAACTTTCTTAAATATAAATTGTTTCACTGTGCGTTGATTCACTAACGTGAACAGTTTACTTAAAACTCATATGTGGGTAATTTGTATTCAGATCTACAGAATACAAGTCTGTAGAATCTGTACAATCTTATTTGTTTGGAATACGTGTGTGTGATACTCATTTCTATCGCTGGCCATTAAATTTTCATAAATATTATTTATTGATCCTGATAACATAAGTTGGATAATTAAGACCCGTATGTAATCATCGTGTATATTTTTATCCGCATGTACAGAATACGGGCAATTAGAATTTAGTATGTATAATTGTTATAATTTTTTTTTTAAATTAAATATTCGAAGTATTTATGAATTTTCATCGTTTCCCCCCGGAGATATGGAATTCGTGAAACAATTCGAAAATTGACTAGAATTCAGTTCGGATTTTTCATATAAAGTTTTGTGAAATGTTCATTCAAAGCCGATGCCGGTCTATGATTGAGACAATATCGGGTATTTAAAATTAACGCAGAATTTATATTCTAAAAACAACTCCAGAAAAGCATCTTAATTTTCCTATGATAGCTTAGGTATATTGTTTTATAAATCTGTGAAGGGAGAACTCGACGTTTTGTGATAGGGGTTGTGTTGTAGGTAGGAAGAAAACAGGTTGTTGTTCATTAGCACTTGCCCGGCAACCAACCTCACCCCAAGAAATTTCCTCCCGATCCCCGGCGTTAATTAAAATTCCCCTGTCTCCCCGTCCACAGCTTTATTTAATTAAGTAGCAAGAAGAATAAGGCAACGGAAGATTGGCAACAAAATATCCCGCCCTCTCTTCTCATCCTCCCTTATCGCGGTGGGGCGGGGGTGCGTGCGGGCACCGGCGAAAAACAGGATCTTCTTGCCAATATCCTGGTGGAGGAATTTAATATGTTCGGGGTGTATTTAAATAGCGAATTTGAGGCCGGGCTCCAGATAATTAAGGCCGATAATTTACGCATGCCTCAAGGACGGAAGGGAACATACGGCGTCGACTGTAGAAGAAACCGAGGAGATTTACTATTACTTATTACTTACGTGGCGCCTATTTGATTTCGGCGTCTCGTAATTTTCAGTAGTAAATATAACGACGCTACTGACGATGGCGGTCAGCCGAAACAAATAAGTTATACTTGAATTAATCTTATAAGGCACAAATTGTAAAAACCATGACTAATAACAAAACAGCCCATAACAGACCTTAGCAGCCTATATAAGGACGTTAATTTTATACAACACTAAACTCTATGAGTATAGAAATTTCAGTGATACCAACTGGAATAAACTATATGTTCTAGTTCATATCTGCGCCGCTGTTGCTCCTTGTTGTTTTTATTCAAATAAAATTGCGTCTAATACTGAGAAAAAGAAATAAAATATTAAAATTTACTTTGTCCTTAGCCTCTGGCTTCTCGCCATTATTGGTACCATCCTGTCAGTGTTATAGAGAGCTAATATCGTAGATTTCGTATATTTCTGTCTCCTCTGAGGTATGTACCTCTTAAATACCTCTTATTACCTCTTTAAAATAGGTATGTTAAAAGGGCTAATATCAGTATTGTGCATGTGGATATTGTAAACTAAAAATAACAATAAGTGTTACGTCGGGACAAAATAAGGAACAAAAACAAACGACTCATCATTTTTTGAACCCTGGTGGTCAGAAGTGCAACCATTGGTTTCCTATCACATATCTCCTTTTTTATTGTTGTGTTCAGTCTTTGCCTATCAAAGATTCGCAATTTTCATTTTCAAACGTCTTCTAACGATCTGTTTCACGTAATTACTTCTTATATTTTACCTATATTTTTCTGCTTCTATTATTGATTTCTCTTTCAATTTTCATTCTCTCTTCTTTTTTCTAGGTCTTTCGTTCTACAAAGGAGCAAGGTAAATGTATCTCTCTCCTTTCTATTTGTCTGTCTGTCTGTCTGTCTGTCTGTCACCCCATTATTCATCCCTAACCTCCTTGTATTCACTCATAACCACAATTATATTCTTCCCCTTTTCGAACCCCCGCCATGTAAAGAAACCACCCCCTAACTGACCCCCAAGCATGTTCCGTGCATGACCCCATGTTTCCAGCCCAATCCCCAAAATATCTAAAAATTACCAAGGAAGAATTTTGCGTATGATTGCGTTTAGTTTTGCCCGCATGAGAAGAATGTTTTGCGGCAGAAACAAATTAAAAAACCCCTCCTGGAATGCTGTTGCATCATATGTGTTGCCCATATGGCACATTAACAAATTATTGTCGGTAATTTGAGCAACTTTTTTATATAGCAACTGAAATATAACATTACATTCTTCTTCGTATTTAATGCCCTTCAAATTACCGGATTGATTCTCAAATCGGGGAATATAATACGTGTATTCCGTTATTCAAGATTCTTGAGATTTCTTATTCCCATAGTGACGGTGACCCACTTTTCACCAGAAAATTGGAACGTTTCCTATATACGTGAAGGATAAGTCGCAAATATCATAAATGCAATAGGCAATTATATTTACCTTCCGAATTATACCGTGCAAAAAATCTTTCATTCATGAATAAAACCTGCTCCTGTCAAACTAATTTTTTTCAAACGATGTTAATGTTTTAATCATTATTCCATACACTAATTAATTCTTTTATTATTACCAATATGTTTGATAAAGTAGCAAATCTTCTATCTTTAATCCCGGCTGTTAGCATGACGGAATTTTACATCACTGTTATTATTGGAGCTTTTCGCGGGAGGTTACCATATTTTCGTAACTCCAAGTGTATACTTTGTTCCGTCTCTTCCTTTGTATATGCCACATTGTCCTAATATTGATGGGTATATATGAAAAATCCTGACTCTAAAGCGTTTACCTACTCACCTAGGCTTCCGTCCCAATAGAAAATTCGCATGATAACCGGCTACTAATTTTTCTAACGCCATTCATTGGACATTACTCCATCCACTTTTTTCTTTTACTGTATTACATTGTTCATCGATTAAACGAATTGTTAGTATATTGTTAGTAAGTCGTGAAAACGTAGGATTGAAAATTATTTGAACCGTCGGCGAAATCGTCTTCTATCCGACGTGACGTCAGTCAACGGCATCAAAGATGGCGGCGAGAACGCGAATCGCTCCGGGTACGAATTTCTGGTTCTAGCCCCAACGTTAAAAATATTATTTTGGTCCACCGCCGGGGTTCGAATCCGGGGTCTTCATTGCATTGAACAAAGTAAAAGTGAATCCCAATATTACACGTATATAAATGTAGAACGGCCCGCGGGCCGACATGCATGCGTTAGAGAACAGTTGGACACTTTAGATATTATCCTATGTGCATTTGCAGAAATAGAGTACGGACACTCTCCAACTTGTGAGTTAGGTTCCGGACTTACAGCTCTTCGTATGTTCATTTGTTCGTAAGTCGTTAATCGACATAATTTTAAGGACGCGATACAGTAAACATTACGCCAAGTAAATTGTGCCAGTATTTTTGTGTTCCTAATTGGTTCCTCATCATGCTGGATTCGTCTTTTGCTAGACCGGTTTCTTCGGCTCGCCATCTTCAGTAGCTGTATCGTATGGTTGTCTGGCACGTGAGGTGATAGTGGGGACGGTATGCCACACGGTCACTACACTGGCCAGCAGTCCCGTGTGTCGGAGTGACTCACCACATAAACACTTACTTATTTACGAACTCTAGTTAAGGGAAACTTTTGTTCGTATTTATTAATTAGGTGCTTGTCTCAGTAAATGTTGGTATAGCAATACTGTAGACGTACCGAATTTCACTTCAATTGGAATTTGTAACCTATACTTATGTTCCAGTTACAAACTGTAATATATATTCACGTCCGGAGTTTTCCTTTCATCAGTCGTACTCTGACGATGGAATCAGTAAGAGTTGCGAAACGCTTGAATTAGATAGATAACCCCAGGGAGGACCAAAGGTGGTTTCCAAACAGGAAAAATCTAGGACTAGCAAGGGGCCAACTCTAACCGAGGTTCTTCCCACAGTATTACGCGATCCTACTGGACTTATATACGTGAGGATATAGCCTATATATGGGGGTGGGGCCGAGGTTTTGATTTTACGGGTATAATACGCCCCCGGAGTGTTGACGCGTTTCGGTATCGAAGATCAATTGGCGAAGTCACTTAGGGTCAAACTAGGGCCGTCTGATCGGGAGAGGAATTAGAGGAACCGGGTGACTATTCAAGAGGGAGGGTGCCCCCTCCCCTCTAATAGGCCGATCGTACATTATTCAAGTGCTCCAGGCGAGCCTCGGGCTACATCAAAAGGAAGTATTAATACTCACCGCGAGTGGAGGCTGCCACTATGATTACAGGTACCTTTTGCATTGATACAGGAACGCCCGAACAGGACCTAGAGAATCGTCTCTTCCCTCTTATTTTATATCCACGATATTATAGCTAGTTTAGAATACCTGTTTTGGATCCTGCAAATGGAACCTTCGTTGAATGTAAAAGCCTAACTGAGAAAGGTTTGTACAGTAGATTTCGCGTGTTTCTGTCTCCTCTCGCCGGTTTGGTCTTTCGGCCGCTCGCCATTTTCAGTAGCGGTGCTAGTCACAGACAGTACAAGTGACAATGACAGTGCAGTGAGGATGCCCAAAAAACGTCCAAAGTGCCAAAAGTGACTAACACCGCTAGTGAAGATGGCGAGCAGCCCAAACCGGTCTAGCAAAAGACCAAACCGGCGAGAGGAGATAGAAACAGACGAAATCTACAATATTACAACTCCTGTAGCATCATTTTAGTAATTTCCTGAGGTTGTAACGGCTGCCGTTAGCATTGTTTCTTTCAGTAAGTGGCATTTGTGAGGTTAGTACTCCCCATTATTTACCACCATTTATAATATACTATCAATTATAACATTAATCTCACAGAATACCTGTTTTGCGGTTTGCAAGGGGCTTGGAATACCGTAAATTTCGTATTCTTCTGTCTCCTCTCGACTGTGGCAGTTGTCCGTTTGTCGTGGTCATATACTTTGGACAGCTTAGTTAAGCTACACTACTATAGTTTATTTATTAAAGGATTTTCTTTATAGATTTCGTGTGTTTCTGCCTCCTCTCGCTGGTTTGGTCTTTCGCTAGGAGACAGAAACACACGAAATCTACAGTATTCCAACCCCTCGCAGACTACAAAACAGGTATTCTAAACTGATTTTCTTTGTATTTAGTCAGAGTATTTTATAATACCGAATGTTTACTGTCCTTTTGGCTGTTGTTTCTGGTAAGAAAAACCTACTGGCTGGTTCTTAAGAATTAAGGTTTCCTCTTCATTGCGAAGTTTCTCCCATCTAATCTTCGGTAGATTTTGGAAGATTACGTTCTTTTTTTAGATGCCCGATCAGATATGCCAAACAGAATGAAATGTGTATAAAAAAAAAGAATCTCCGTCCCGTTGCTTAAAAACTGGCAAATTAATTTTTTACATAATGTCCGCCCAAAAATCTTAAAAAGTATGGATACATTAAAAATTCTGAACTAGCGAATCGTCCATCGGCCGTATCAGCTTTATTCGAAGTCGGCGAAAGTCAGACGCCTGTTATTCACTGTGGGGGAATTTATTTCCACTGCGTCCAACCGATTTATGCCCCTGAATATTCTCAGGTGTGCCGCCCCCGGGGGATGAACGGTCGGGGGTCGGGGGAAAAAAAATCCCCGCCAAGGATACCCGCACCCCCCCGTAAAGTATCCGCGTTTAACAAAAGGGAAGTGATTTAGGAAGCCCGAGTGCTGTCCTCGAGAGTCGTTTATATTTTACAGTGCGGCGAAACTTTAAAATATTTCCAACTTTCGACTGAGAGCGCGTCCTGGCCGAGAAAACAAAAAGGGAGGAATACAGTAGTTTTCTCGATATATCTCCTTTCGCTGGTCTACAATTTTGCTAGCGGTATCTGCCGCTCGCCATCTTCAGTAGGTATAGTGCTGAGTCCGTCGGACCCTGATGAGGGCACCGGTGTTGCGAAACGTCGGGGAAGTGGACCACACCCGGACGTTCTCCAGTTGGGAAGGGAATTAACCTTTCCACTCGGGTAAATAAGATTTATGAGATACAAATAAGTAAATGTTTTCAGGTACTTTTTGCGTACCGGTGTCGGTATTTCGCAGGTCGGTCTGAATGTCGCCTCGAGACAGACAGCCATATCCTGGAAGGGAGTTTTCTCAGTTTATTGGGAAAGTTCATGCGCGAAGTCCGTCAACTTGATTTTTTTTCACACATCACCTGCAACCAGGTATTCCATACCGGGAGTTCCGCGCGCTTTTCTTGGGTTAACGTTAGAATTTTCGTTACCTACGTTTAAGCGAATGCTCCAAATGTTTGACCTCAGTGGGAACAGGTCCCGGATCTCACGAATGGGTACTCTTTTTGTGCGAAACCCCTTTCTTCGGTATCTCATGGTCGCATGTTTAGGGTTTTATCTGTCGAACCTTCGCGTTAACAATTAAAATTTTTGTGTCGCTAATTCCGTAAACAAGAGACCGCCCCCGAAGGTCCAACTGAAAATTTCCTCGTTCTTAGAGTGATTTCCTGTATGGAAATTTGAAACTGAAGGAACAAAGATTTGATATAATGGACTCTAGGCGTTCAAAAGTTTCATATTCCAATTAAACGAATATTTGGATAATAACTAATTTATTTTTTTGAAATCAATAATCCTACGCTTATGAAATGTATCTACGCACGACAGTAATAAAGCTAAATATTTATTGAGACAATAACCTGGAATATGTAATAGGTATCCCTCTTAGCATTGGTTGACGTCGTAGACTTGAATATCCCCTTTGAAATGTGAGCGCTGAAATGTGAACAAGTGAAAAAAAAACCTTCGGTGAAATAATCCAGTCCTGCACAGTCTCCAGGCCTATTCCTCTCAATCTTATTTATCCTTACCTCTTATAACCGAAATAAATAGGGATATGTTGCGGATAAAGAACCATATTCGGCTGTTGTCTCATTACTCAAGCACTAGAAGGGTAGTCATTACTAGTGTAAGTTTGTCCCCACTATACCCCGATCATGGAATATGTTTCGATGAACCGATTCCAAATTGGTTCTTGTTGTTCGCATCGCAATATGATTTTGAAAACTGGGTTACTTCAGTCTTAATTCGGCGTTGACAGCTATTGATGCGAAAACCGGTCTAGCCTAAGAACTAATCAGCATGGATACGGTATTCCGACCCCTAGCAGACCACAAAACAGGTATTCTAAAGTAATTCATTTTGTTCGAAAAGGGGAGAGATCAATTGATAACTGCGTTTAGACAATCGGTAGTCGCCTATTCATCATCCGATGCCGGGTGATCGCCGTACGTGAGCCGTCGAAGCGGGGACTACTGAAGCCACAGGTTACATGGCGGGCTCTACAGGTTGGCCGATCCAATCAGGCCCTGGCTGTAGGAGGGACCCCCACAAGGGAGGGGACCTGTTGCCACCGGTGCCTTTTGTACCAACCCGGCTCAGATGAATTTATTAATTACTCCCCTAATAAGTTATAGGGGACCGCATTATCCGCCCCCCCTGAGTAGCCTCGCCATGATTGGGTACCCCGTTACCCACTTACTGTGGAAATCGTTTAACACGATGTGATCGAAACAAAAAATTACCTCCGTAATCGTCGATTTTTCGACGTACTACGAGGTATTACGGTTATTCGATTAATTATTCCATTAGTTATTACATCAAACAGGATCCACTCTTACCTCAATTGATTTGTATATTATTGGGTGACGTGTTTGATTATATTATGTACGCAAAGACTGGTATGGCTATCTTTACTTTCGTTGGAAATTTTCAGTGAAGAGGAGCCAACTGATGCAAATATTCCAGTTCTGTCTTTTGCTAGACCGGTTTCGGTTGCTCACCGTTTTCAGTGGATTTGTCGTCCGTAGGGATTACGGCGGGCCATTTGGGCATCTCCCTGTGGGGGGCTTCCTTTTTGCGCTGTTACCGTTTTTTTTTTTATAAGTGGCTTAATTACGCCGTATTTTCGCACAGTATTGGAACTTGACGCTTGAATCGCTCTCATTAATGTACCCTATTCCTGGGGCCGCTTTAATTGGTGCCCCTCGGGGCCCGGTTAACGTCGAACTGGAGGGTAGTATTAATTTTAGTTGTCCGCGTACAGATTAATTCATCTCGGATTGAAGGTTGATTGAGCCCTGATTTTCCTCATGCCTCCCCGCCCGCGGCGGCTGTGTTTGCGGTGGCTGGAGCGATGGGTTGGAAAGCCGATGATTAAGGACCGTTTCCAAGGCCCAGATCCAATATTGACACTGCCACTGAGGGTGGCGGGGGCGGTTAGTTTGTTGGTGGGAGGGCAGGGGGGGTTTCACATCGCAAATAATCTCAAATGACTAATGTTGATTATCAGTAGTCCGAAACTAATTTTTCTAATTTGTAACCATGTAGTTTGAAAAACAATCTTGTGTATTCAGCTATCCAACTACAGCTATGTATAAAATTTTATTCGGAAATTTTGAAACTTGCTATCCATCAAACGGGAATGGGCCATTTAGCGATCATGTTACACATATAATTAGCAACAATTAATTGATTTACATATATACATTTCCTGCAATTTACACAACATTGCAATATACTGTCAATTATAATATTAATCACTCGCCTGTGTTGATACTCGATAATAGAGGGGGCCAATTATCACTTCCGCATTCACTTGCATTATTTGGTTTTAATCTAGACCGGTTGAAAATCACCTCTCGTGTAACCTACTACAATCGGTCTAACGTAGGGCCTGAAATTAGTTCGGAAGTTTTTTCTTTTAATTTATTTGTATTATATATTTTAATTTACTTGCTTCTCCCGATAAAGAAGCGCTAACAGGGACGGCTCTTTTTGACGTGTATCATTTCAGAAGTAAGGGATAATGAACCCGACCTGGCAGTATTGAGAGCAAAATTTTCACAAATGCCGGAGAGAATGAACTAACAAAAACTGATTACCGCCTGGTCGACCACAGTTATGAGAGAGATTTTGAATCTTTATCCTGTTATTGTTCGAATAATTTGAGGATATCAATAGTTATCGTTTATATTTTTTTACAATATTCCGATTGTGTATGAAAATTCGGCCTATACTACTCAATAATTATATAAATACTCAAGTCCTCAGTCATTAAATCATCGGTTTAACGAACGATGGCCAAATAATCGAAGCCAAATAAACGAAGAGGATGCCTCTAAATCGTTCCATCCCAAAAATTATCTGCAATCAACCTCCTGAAATATTTGATGGCGGGATTTGATTAGAAAAGGAGAAAAGAAAGAAAAAAAAATTCGCCGCGGTCATTTGCATATAAATCCGGTCTCTAATTAACATCGATAATTTGGACATACTGAGCCCCCGGGGGCCAGGGTTCACGTGTGCCTGATGGGGGTTGGGGGTGACTGTAGGCACTTCCAGTTAATGTTGACGTTGTGTTGATTGTACTGCCCGTGGGGCTCCGGGTCTTGGGATGGGGGTGGAGGAGGGGGAACGCCTAGTTTAGATGCAAATGCGGGGTTCCACCTAATATATATATATATATATATATATACACATATACATATACGACCTCGGGCTAAATTGCCAATGAAATTGCGTTGTATTAAAAGAAAAAAAGGAGGAAGAAAACAGGGAAAACCTTCATGTAAAATCTGTTTTCCAGCTAATAAATAACGATTATGTTATACTGGTCGCAGAGGAAGGTGACGAACTTGGAGGATTACATGAATACCTGAGATGATGGAAAATTAATTATGTTTTTTAATTCATTCCTTCGTCCCGATTTCCTTGATTGGTTCTTCTAAAATTAAGATCCGAACTTTTCCGAATATATCTTATCCGTCGGTTGTTAGCCAACGACTTTTCGTTAGGGGTACTTTTCCTGCTCCAGGTTTTCCACTCTGTATTACTCCATCATACCGGAAATTAGATAGTTATAATGGGACTTCCATATAATTTCATCGTGTGCTCTTTCCCTGCAAATCGTCTTTAGGGAAACTTTTCCCCGCTTCCCAGCACACCCTATCGCTGTCCCGCAACTTGGATGCATATTGGTTATATACAAGGGTGTTACAGCAAAATATGTTAATAATTTATTTATTTCGAGTCACATTGCAGTCGGATACATTTTCTAGTGACCGCTGCATTGCTCTTGCCAACATCTGAGAACTATGGGTCTCAAACTTATTATATCTCTCGATGTGAGAATACCTTTCTTGTGGACCAGGGAGGGGTTGGAATACCGTAGATTAGGCGTGTTTCTGTCTCCTTTCGCCGGTTTGGTCTTTTGCTAAACCGGTTTCGGCCGCTCGCCATCTTCAGTAGCGGTATTAGTCACTTTGGATGTTTTTGGGCATCCTCACTGCACTGTCACTCGTACTGTCAGTATATGCTCACGACAACCGCCACAGTCGAAAAGGGTTTAGCGAAAGACCAAACCGGCGAGAGGAAACAGAAGAAGACGAAATCTACGGTATCCCCGATGTGATTTTCCAGCAATGCACCATCTCCGGACGAGTGGATTTGAGATGAATTGTCAGTAAACAACCCAAGAGCGTGCACGTGGCGATAGGGTGTTTTGTTGGGAGCATCCCAGACGGTCTTTTTTTACGAAAATCTTATATTCCGTGAATCTTATTTGTTTTTTTTTTGTATTTTCTCGCATTCGACCGTTGAAAGCGGTACAGAACGTGTGCAGGAATGAATGTTTCGCACCAGCGATTTGAGCTTCTAAAACCGGAATTCTACTGGAGAGTGCCGGCAGAGAGAGGGAGAGGGAAAGAGAGAGCGAGATATAGCGAGGGAGCGGAAGGCAAACACCTGTAACAACAGTTTGCTCACAGGGCCGCCAACTTACCTAACCGGAGGAAAACTAATTGGAAACAACAACTAAAACAACAATAACGCGGGCGGGTTCCGGAGCTGCTGGGTGGGGTGGTGCGGGCGAAGGGAAATTTCATTTCGCCCCGCTCCCGATACAAATATATTTATCTTTCCGAACTTCTCCCGGACTTTGAGGGTTTACTTCGAGGCGGCGGAAACGCGTTTCGTGCGTGCGATTCGTTGGCGGGGGAGGGCGCGGTGTTTATTGAAGCCAGCGGGAAATCTCGCAATAATAAGGTGAAAAGAACAATATCCCGGGTTTTTGTTGTTCTGGTTTCTGGAAAACCGCGCGGAAATATTGAACGCGGTCCCTCGTCGCAATCTAGACCCGGAGTATACAAAGATAAGTTAATATGTACATACGATAATGTATAACATCTATATACATAGAAATGGTTCTTAATTATACATGTTTCATGTAAAATATTGATATAATGATCGGTACAATAAGAATAACCTGACGACATAGTTTACGTTTACAACTCAGGTTTACAGGATTCTATCCTCTAATTATTGGAACCTTAAAATTTGGAATATTATGTCGCAGACAGGGATATACAAAGAAAGGTATGTAACTATGTACACACGATGCATAGGTTATTAGTACTTGATTATAATTGTTTTATGTACAATGTTTTCCTGTAATAATCGATACAGTAAGAATAACCCAACAGCATAGTTTACGTTCACATCTAAGGTATGGCGGAGTTTTGGAAGTCGCATCCCCCGACCGTATTGACAAAATCGCACAGTATTGACAGTTGCGCTGGAAATATAAATAATAATGATTGGTTATTCAATATCTTTTTTTAGTTTATTCTCTGTTCTGGTTGACATGTGTTGAAATGTTTTGCTCTCAATACTGCCTGGCTAATATGGAATCAATTTTTTCCGTTGGTATCTCCCGTTTAAAAATTAAAAAGTTAAATAATGTTAGAGTTGAACGCGTCTGTTGTTTTAAATAACACCGATTATTTGCATGAAGACACCGAGTAAAATGGTTTTATTAAGTTTTCTATTAGGACTTGGGAACTAAATTATTCCTCTTCATCGTGACGTCATTCTCGGCGTAGCTGTCTCACCAGGAAATCTTCGTCCACATAAAATAAGCTCAAATCAAATAGTGGTTTAGAGCCGTTTGCAGCCAAAACTAGAATGCGTCCAGTTTTTTAATCTCGCCTATTAACTAGCGCTTTGCTGTTTTTTTTTTTTTTTTTAAGTTGGCATATGTACTACCTGCAATTTGGTCAACTAAGCCCGATAGGTCAAAAGATATCTACCGTATTTTATATACAGGTAGGAAATGTCCCGACCTGTGTTTACCTGTGCGCCCGCGTAAATAACCGCCCGCCCTTACATTTTAATTAACGGGATCACGATCGGTGCCAGATTTAAGTGGTCCGAGGGGGCAGGAGGAGGAGGAGGGTAATTTGGCGGATAAACCGCTGCTCGCCTAAGGTTTATCACCCGTGGCCGAGGCCCGAAGGCTTATTTACATGCAAATAACGCGCGTCTCCCCGCCAACCTATGATTGAAAATCCGGGGTGGTCCCTCATCAATTCGAACGGCTCGCTTCGTGCCATACGGTCCGGCTACGAATTTCCCTACCCCCAGGGGTTAAACCCGAATGAAAACCCTGGGGTAATTTCCCTTTTTATGCTAAAAATAAGACTTAAATTCCGGCCTATATAAATTAATTTAATCGGTTTCTCTGTTGGGGTTGATTTGTCCGACGTAAAACTAAATCGTTAAGGCCTAACGTTGCCCTATTGGGAGAGATTACTGTCTCGTGTCGGATATTTTACGATTCCAGTCCTTGATTTTCTCCAAATTATCCCAGCGTAATATATTCTGAAATTTGGACACAATTTCATTGTCGACAAGGATTTGTCGAAATTTCCGAGTATATTACAGAGGATCATTTGGAGATATATTTAAATTATATGTGGGGCCAGGAAAAATAAACAGATATTTTCTCTGAATACAAATTTGTAAGCAAACACATTATTGGATTTTACAGTTCTAGTTCTTATCAAATTTTAAACTCGATCGTTCTGTTTTATGACTTGGTCTTGATTTCACAAAATTTCAGATTTTAAAACGTTGCAAAATCCAGATGCAAATCGAAATGCCCCTCAAGGGCCTCCCTCTGGGTAATTTCGGTTTTGGTATATTTATAATATCCCACAACCTTAAAACAGAGTTCGATTTTACAGTTCTACTATATTTAACACATCAAATTTTAAAAATTTCCTTTGCGATTGTCCTCCTCTATGAAATCGTTTAAACAAAAACAAAATTCTCTCGGATTTCGAAAACGTTTCAAACTTCAAGGTCTGCATTTGTATCTGTATTTGTGTCTGTAATTTATTCCCGTTTTTCTGGTCCAATGGTGTTCGGTAATCAGTTGTGATAGTGATCCGCCTCAATTCGCCGATTCGGTTTTCGGCTTCGCGCCAACCTCAGTAGCCTCATGTCCGTAAAATGTGTTATAGAGCGGTTGCCCGTGGTCTGCATTGATATTGCGTAGAATATGATTACAGTATATATGTATATAACAAGCTATCGACACGCTTCATTGTTTTACCGAAAGGGGATACGCTGCTACGGCTTAAATGACAGCGGCATTTCTAACGAGATCCAACAAAACAAGTTGGAGCACTAGTGAAAATTTATCTTAATTTATATTTAACAATTGATACTGATTTTCTCTGCTTTCCTATAAATATTGAGGCCGCGACTTATCTATCGTCCATTTTAAATATGTTAAAAATACTGGTACAAGTCGAATTGAAAATTCCTGTCGAACATCCGCGGCTGCTGATTGCAATGAGGCTGACATCAGAACTCCTTTTGTTCGGCGTTTGGAGTATAAATTATAAATATACAATTCATAGCGGGGGGTTAAGATTCTGAGTGCATAGTACAGTGCACGGTAGCTCATATCCGTGACGAGCAGCAGCCCAATATGTTATTCTGAACACGAACTGTGTTCTCATCCTGTCCGTTCAATCCTTCCGTTTAACACTCGAAGCTCGTCCGAACGATACTATGCTCCGGTTCCTTAGTTTTCGATTGTTGAGAACCTCGAGAAAGAAACAGCACGTCGTGGCGGCATTTCGAAAATTGTACGAAATTATATTTCGTTATTTTAATATTATATTTTTTGTGGGGGGATTTTCAACGGAAGTCCAAACCCTGATAAGGAACATCGGTTTAAGGCAACTGGACAACGATAAGTGGTAAACGATGAAAACTATCCCGAACGAAGGTTCGTGGAGGGAAAACAATTAGTTCGGCGCAGTACAAGAGGAAAACTTTCACTTTTGCAAAACAGACCTAAGCTTAGGAGTTTTCGGCACGCTCCAGATGTTACTATCCCGCCCGCGACATTGTGTTACTGCAGTCCGTTACGTGAACTTTGACCAAAACACAACAGTAATGCTGGTGGAATAGACCTATAACTAAATCTATAAGTGTAGTCAGAATAACGCAAACGTGATAGTCCAAACCTTTGCAGAACTCCAAATACCCTAAACTAATATAAATTATCGTTTAATTATTGATTTTTCTTAATGATTTCCGTAATTTTTGAACATATATATGTGTCGAGAATTGAGAATAAAATATTCCTGTTGTAACCAATTTTAAGATGTGTATATGTATGTATATATAAAGAATTTCTCACCTGAAAAATCTTAACCCTTAGATGGTTACAGTAGTTTTAATTCTTGTCATTACGTATGTACATTTTTTCTAGTTAATTCTTTCTCGTGGTCGATGTGTATGAAATATATGCAATTTTTAGTCTCAATACTGACTGTCGACTGGTTCTTTAACCTGTAATTACGAACTCGCCTTTCCTGCATAGTCCATGCGACCGGCACAAATCTGAAATCCGGTTCGTTTAGTTTTGTGAGGTGGTAGATTTCGGTTTAGAAAAATGCCGGCCTCGACGTACGGGGGTTCGTAGTTGGCCGCGTATACCTTTGAATACGAAAAAAAGGCATTTTTAACCCCTTTTTCGGGCCCCGTATAATCGCCGGGATTGTTAAACCCACGGGCATTCAAATCGCATTCGGGTTTCGACCCGAATTTTATAAATTCGGTCACGGTTCGGCCGGAATTCCGGCTCTACAAAAGGGCCGTTAACGAGCCTGCGCCGATAGCGGCGGAAAAAGGGGGATAATTTTGACGATTTCCAATTGGAAATCGGAAGGCCTACAATTTTCGGTGCCCGGATGCGAAATCGAATTCGGAGCGGGAGAGCGCCCCTTTTTTCCCGCATTCTCCGAGCCGAAACTCGAGGTTTTTCGCAATTTCGTAGAATTTTTCCGTTTCGCGAATAAAATCTGAACGCCGTGGAATTTCTGTATTTGTTGTTCCCTACTTAAATGTTACTTCCTCCATTATATGGTGTCTCGCCTTTTGTTTTGAACTAAAAATTCAAATTTGTTTAGTCGATAACTTCAAAACAAAATCACTTATGCCGACGAACCAGATTTGGTGATTTTGTTTTTCGTTTTTTGTCTCTGTGATAATTGATTTCTCGAGGGGACAGAATTGTACTTTGTACCCACTATAGGGTAGGACCTCGTTTAAGACCTTTTTTCCGCCCAGAGGTTCGTATCCTCTGAGCCGGAGTTCGAGGTTTTTGTAATTTAATAGAGTTTTTTTTTCATTTCACGAATAAAATCTGTACACATTTATTTTAGGAATTTAATTTTAGCATTTGTTGGTCCCGACTGAAATGTTACTCCAGCGTTATATGTATTCTGTATCTACTCGTCGTTTGTTTCGGATTTTCGTATATACCTACATGTCGTTTTAATATGTTAATTACATAAATTAAAAAAGACATTTTATAAAAAGACGTTTTCGGCGCTGTGAAACTCGATTTCTCGAGTGGGCCGGACTAAATTGTAGTTCGTACCTACTATATAGGGTAGAATCTCGATTATTATTCGAACTCGACGTTTCCTTTAAACGAATCGACGATATTCCCAGTTTCCAGGAGCATTTTTTTCTGAACTAAGGTGCTTGAGCTTCTCGCAAGCCCTGTTACTGTTGACGACACACCCATCAGTTGCTCAATATATTACATAGGGCTGGTCGTGTGTCTTTGCGCGTGTATTCTGTAGAGGGTTATGTGAGCTGCATTGGGTTGGAAATCCGGTGACAATAAACAGGTGCAGGACCAATTAAAATACTGTTAATACAAGAATTAACAGTATTAGAAAAATATTAAAATACAAGAGCCCGAGTTAACAGACCTCGGACTGTAACTGGGACTTGAACCAAGGTCCCCCAGCCGAATGGTGACCTTAACTGTCGGAGGTCAGAGTCTAACCACGTTTCGGTCAGTCGAGAATTTTTTTTTTCGCCCGTTCGGACGTTCATTCCATTTACAGTGCAATGGTTTAAACCGGTCTTGGGTCTAACCGACGTCCTTCTCAAGTGTCGCCAACCCCCTTTTCCTGGAATCTTGTATTTCAAATCGGCCCGTAATTATGTGAAGGAAGTCTTGCTTTACCTCGCGCTTTATCCTGTCCCAATCTTGAGCTGTTGTAATTACTGACGGCAATGCTACTGACAGTAGCCATTATTGATACTACAGCAACAGTGCAGTGACAGTACGGGAAATCCCCCAGTGATGTTATTGTAAGTCCCTTGAAACACTATTCCTTTTTTGTATTCTCCTGTGTTGTATTATTTTCACAATGTTCCAGTTTTTGAGGTCTGTTGAATGGATTATTACAATAGGCGGACAATTTCAAAAAACAAAAAAATGTTTTCGGTTAATGAAGCCGCGTCAAGTGCTCCGCCTTATCTCTTGTGAAAACTTTGCCGGTTAACATTTATATATAGGCCGTATATATAATAAGTCGGCGGAAGTTATCTATGTTTTGAAATAGATGGGAAAACAATGCCAAGAGACAACAAACAGCGGTTCGTCTCATCGGGTCCAAACGAAGGCCGCACCACAAAAGTTATGACTTATTCATGAAGTTAGGTTATTCAATTTATTATTTCATTTAGACGGCCCATTAGGCTATTTCCCGACTGGTATGTGGGTTTCGGGACGATTTCCGGGCAAAAACTGATCTACTCTAGGGCCCGTGAAAAAATTGGAGCTGTAAATTTGGTATTCCAAATTATAATGTCTATCGTATCAGTAGTAGTTCGAAAGCGTCATCAAAACCAAAAATATATTGCTTTTGTCTATTCACCCGGCATTAACTACGTCGAGTATCGAATGCAAATGTAAAAAAATTCAATTTTATTAGCTGTGTTCTAATAAATTCGAACATTTTGAATATGTTATGAAACTGCTCTATTCAGAAACTTATTTCTTATTCGTCTTTCCATAAAATTGATGTTATGACTTCCAAGCACACAGTTTTACTCTGTTATTAGCGCACGTTGCTTCATCCGGGCACTATTCTGACTGGAATTAATGCGAGCGTAAAATTTTATGGCCGGGAACATAGCACGTGCCAAGGGGAGCTGGCTGGCGTGAGGATGGAAAATTTACGTCTGAGAAAAAAAAGTCAAATATTTTCTGGGGGTTCTGGCCGAGAAATAGCTGTAGTTCCGACTTCTTACTTAAATGCGGCGCGACTAATGAATTAAATCCAAATTTTAAAAAACATTAAACAAGAAGCTGGAAGCACGATTTTAGTAATTATTTTTATTACGCAACAAATTGTAATTGGAAATATTTCGTAATTTTTTTTTAACATTTAATACACAAAATCTTACTATTTATTACAAATTATTTTCACAATGTCCCAATGTTATACTGACTCATAGTGACAATGGAATAGTATTAAATAAACTATTTAGTTTAGAATACCTGTTTTTTGGTCTGCGAGGGGTTGGAATATCGTAGATTTCGTGTGTTTTTGTCTCCTCTCGCTGGTTTGATCTTTTGCCAGACCATAGCGTAGCAAAAGACCAAACCAACGAGAGGAATCTACACGAAATCTACTGTATAAAACAAATAGTAGAGCCAGGTTTTTAAAATATTGTTAACTGAAGTATTCCAGAAAGTACTATTTTTAATTAATTCAACAGTCTGCTAGTTTATGACAGTGAATCTGATTTTCACGTGCATCATAATTTAAAATAGCCTAAGCGCATTTGGCTATATATGTGTATCATTGAGGGGTGTTGCGGCTAGAACTAGTAACGCGAGGCATGAAACTATGAATTCATTAATATCACGTTTCAACTCGAGGGCATGTTTAAAAGAGTGAATTCCATCCCCTCCCCACCCCTTTCCCTCTTCCCGCTAGTCCTTTTAGTCAAGAAAATTCCCATTTCATTACGGGAATGACCTTTCCTTTCGGCCCCATTCCGCTTTGTTTCCGATGCCGAAAAAGAAATTCCTAATCCCCAGGATGCAAAGAAGAAACCTCCTCCTCCTCCTCCTGCTCCTCCACGGGATGAAAGCTGCGGGTCAACTTTTGTCGCCGGTCGGACAGTCGGGGGACTTTTTAAAACAAAAAAAACAAGAAAACGAAAACGTATCCCCTTTCCCTTCACCGCCACCCCCCACCCCCAGAAAAAAAGGTAGGAAGAAACCTGGCTAGGGGTAGAGGAGGAGGGAAAAAACCGCTTTCGGAATATTCATTTGTTTCCGGCCCCTGCCGTCCCGGAACTAGGGGTGGAGAGAAAAAAAACGGAAATTCGGGCTGGTTAAACACCGGAAAAGCTCAGGCAACCCGCCGCGAAAATTCTATCGGACCGTGTGCTGTGTATGTGACCTGCCCTTTCGTCGACAATGTAAAAGCGCCCCCGCCATTCCTCCCCTTCAACGCTAATTCAACATGGCCCGGGATCAACATCATCCCTTGTTCTGCGAAATGTGACCAAAGTATTATTTTTCGTTCCGCCGGTACTCAACCAACCCTATTGTCTAAAAAGGGTCCCTTTTTTTCTTTTTAAATTTCTCTTCAAATTAGCGTGGCCTAAATTGAATCCTCCGTTTTTGTCCCGAGGCAAAATTAACATTCCCTCCAGAAGACCGCCCAACGTCATTCAAACTATCGATAAACCGTCCTGTAATTTGAATATATTTGCAATTTTCGTGTTGATTACAATGTTTCATTATGTTCTTATTATTTTTTTTGCTTATAAAAGGCCCAGTCCAATTTCAAATTTTAGTATTGTTTTTCTTGCAAAGTAATTTCTATTTCTTATCGATGTCTTTTTACTTCCACATTATCTTCTTCGGCCTCAGTTGAATCGCTTTCAGCTGCTCGCCATAACAGTATAGTTATATATATATAAAATAGTCAGATCAAAGTACTCCTAGTAGCGTCTTTATATGCAGGTCGGGAAATACGCATACAATTATAACTATAAAATTATTTCCATTCATAGGAAACTAAACCTCTACAAACGGAACTTGTAAAACACAACTAATGAGGTAAATTCATATTTTTTATAACCACAGTATTAATTGGAAACGAGATTTTTGATTACTAGCGCGTTCTCATCCCGTTTCCCCGGTATCCTCATCCACAGTACCCCACCTTCCGGTCGCTATCCGCGTTAACCCTATCCGTTATTCTGTTTCCATTCTATCTTACGGACTAATAAATCGCCATTCACGAGAAAAAAAGAAGGTCCTTCATCCCCCCCACCCCCATGCCTCCTAATTAAAAGTGAAAACTCCGTCGGCTTAGGTTGGCGAAACATGCCGAAAGTCCCGGATAAAAGGCCACCGCGTACTGGCGGGGGAGGATAAAAGGGAGACTTGGGAGAAATACAGGAGGGAGAGTGCAGAAAAAAAGACCGTGAAAAATATTAATTAATAAGAAAACCACCCCGGTCGGTTGGCGGTTTCAGGGGTGGCGGCGGTGGTGGGGGGGAGGGATGAAAGGGACTCCCCGATAAGGGATGATGAGAGGGTTTGGGCTATTTTTTAGAAATAATTTTTTATTTAATTTTCTTTCCCTTTTTTTTTTAATGGAGTATACTTGAATGGGAGCACCTGGGGCCGGGCCTCCCTCTTCCGGCATTTTCCACGGGCGATAATTCTTTCGGTACCCTTCTCCCCCCCCCGGCGGCCTCATTCCACTCTCGGGCCTCCGAGTAAATAGAAAAGTAATTGAAATTAAGGTTTCGGTAGTTAACCCCGGCTAGACTTTACAACCGTTATTCAAAGCGCCGCTGGCGTTGATATTAAAAAAAAATTGGCTGAAATTTATAGTTCGGAAAAATTTGGTCCGGAAACACGATACATAATAGATTTCAAAAATCCAATACAATAGAATAACAGCAAAGTAAAGAATGCTTTCTGTGCAAATTAACGGCTAGCCTGTTTTGTGGTCTGCGAGGGGTTAGAAGACCGTAGATTACGTGTGTTTCTGTCTCCTCTCGCTGGTTTGGTCTTTTGCTAGACCAGATTCGGCTGCTCGCCTTCTTCAGTAGCGTTGTTAGTCACTTTGGATGACACTTTGAGGAGACAGAAACACACGAAATCTACGGTTAACGGCTATAATTCAAAATGAGAATCAGGGAAATCGAAAACTAACTTCGCTTACTGTGATATAACTAAATCACCCCGGTTGTTGACACCTACAGTGGGATCCTGATAATGGAAGTAGAACGGAGGGGGCCGAATTAAGTTGAAGTCGTGAAGAAACCTCGCAGTGAAAGTCCAAAACACGGCTCACGGATTAACCGCTGGCAGGCGGATAGTGGCCGAGGTGAAGTCCTCCTTCGGAAAAGTCCCGGCTCTCAGGTTGGTCCGAAAGCGGGGATGAAGGGGAAAATTAATTAAAAGACAATGTTGATGGACACGGGACTTTTCCCGGAGGGTTGAAGGTTGTAGGAAGGAACAGTGGCTGGGGGGGGGTGGCGTTAGGGGTGTGTTTGTTTTGAGCACCGGCGGATAAGCTCGCTGGGGCTTTGTTTTCAAGTTGGGCGGGACGTTGAAGTAAGTGCAAGGCGGTGGGTGTGAGGACCTCGCCCCCGTATACGTGTGTTGGTTTTACTGTGGGCGGCAGAAAACCGCAAAGGGGATCTCTGATACCTTCCAGCACTTGTTTACATTGGCGTGAATATATATATACATACATACATACATACATACCTTTTACTAGTTCACCCCTGATATATTCCATTACAATCAAGGTATTACAAGTCAAATTTTTATTGCTATGAAATTAATATTACCCTCCGTTTTGCTCTCATGCTAATTGCACTTTAAAACTAAGATCCGAACTAATTTATTTCCCCTTAATTGCGTACCCATTCCTGACCTCGGTCCCTACCCCATCATTACTTGACTATTATGCTCGTGACGCGCGAACTGAAAATGTTACTGGCGATAAAGGATTTAAATACTCGTTTTACTTCCACCCCTATTTCAGCGGAAGCAACACAATGACGGGGGGGGGGTGCAGCAAAAATGCGACGGCCAAGGCTATAAACGGCCGCCCCCGATTCATAATCCAGACGTGGGCAAAAGCGCGTGCGTCAGTTTTATTTTTTCGTTTCTCTTTTTTCTTTTGAGAAAAATATTTACCACCCGGAAGTGGTTGCTTTGCGAAGGATAAGAGATTTAGCCGTTTGATATAGGGCGCCCCCGTACACTGTGTACGAGGAAAAGCGGAAAAGAACAATAATTAGTTTAATATACCTGTTTCATTCTGTTCATACCTGTTGTTCATTCTGGCACAATATCGCCCGAGTCTAAACGAGCATGTAAATTTTTTAAATAATTGCACAATATTGCAATAGCTGTGTTATTGTTCTGGAATAATAGTGGAGAAATACGGTCGGTGGCCATCAATGTAAACAGACGCTTCGCATTGCCCCCCCTCCCCTCCTTATCTTTATTGACCGAAGGCACTCAGGCTTTAATGGCCTTCATGCCTCAAATTACTCGGTGTTAATTTGTTTTATCAGTTGAAATTGCAAATGAAGGAAAAATTCGGTACCGGGATTCGAATCCGCGCCTCCTCCGCGTCAACGTTCGGGACTGTATCTGCAATGAAATTATGTGACACATCCGTCGAATTAATTATTCAGTGTACACAATAAATCTAACTAAATAGTCTGGTGTTTAGATTACGGAGTGTGTCGGATAGTGCGTTGTCCAACTATCTAATCGTGATTCAATATCGATTTGAACCAGCTGTCCGAATCAACCATTCAATTTTTTGAATGAACGGTCCAGCATGAACGAAAGTTTTGCTCTCAATACTGCCTGGCGACCGGTTCTTTAACCTTTACTTCCGAACTACTAATTTATTCCTCTCCATCGTGGGCTCATTGCTGTCGTTTTTCGGGAGGGTTTCTCCCTCCGCGAATCTTCTCTAGGGACACCGCCTCGTTTCCGAGCAGCCCAGTATTACTGAGGTTGTTCCGGGAACATCCGAAATTGGTCCTAGGTCAACGAATAAAGTCACAGAAGTAACGCTGGCGGTATAACATACCTCTTGGTCAATATCCCTCTTTACCTCTTAAGGCGGTGCGGGCGGAGGCGGGGGTGACCTCCGCGAAATTCCATTTAATATTTGAAGCACAATACCGCCACAGCGCTCCGGGATGGTTCGGTAATCTTAATGGCGGTACGTAGAGAACCCTTCCCTCCCCCTGCCTACCTTCCCCCCGAAGTCTCCGCTCCCTTCCTGAATTATACAGCAAGTCCCTGAGACCCCTTTTAATAATTGAAGATTTTACCCTGGTAATTACCGTGGGGGTGGCGGCGGTAGCGTTGGTAGGAAGGGGGGGTGGGAATCGGTAATCTGCTACCCTTCCCCCCTTGTGCCCTTCAACCCCCCTACCCCGCCGCTCTCGGAGGATTAGAGACGTCGCCCGCGGACTTGTCGTGGGACTTTGGGACTTAGCCCCAAAGCGCGTGGGCGGAGGAGGGGCGGGGACTTGACGCGATTATTCCTTTTCCAATTTCCAGGCCCGGCCCGTTGTTGGGCGACGACGGGCTAGGGCCTCGAATTAAACGCTTTAATAATTGTAGGTTTCAAGGGACAATAGGGAATAGGACAGCGGAACCGTAATACAGGTTTAGGACTTAAGTTGGGTCGTCGAATTAGTTCCTGGAATTAGTTTGATAATTGATTGGAATATCATCACCCGTCCGGCCGCTTGTTTTCCCTCATATTTTATTTTCATTCTTTTCATTTCATATGATAATTTAGGTCGGTTTTTTGCCAGAACGGTTTTCGGCTGCTCGCCACCTGTCAGTAGGGTGGCGAATCACCCCGGCACATTCTGTCTGACCCGACACTTTTTGAACTGTGGAAACAAGACAGAACCGAAATGTATACTGCATGACAAACAAGGTAATGCGAATTAATTAGTTATAAATATTTAGGTAATACAGGGTAATTATAGCCTGTTGAAGGTAACTAACGGTTGACTGACATAAGGTAACATAATTTTAATAGGTTTTCCCGACTGATGGACAATTTTATGATAATAGGAATTCCGAGCGTATCGTTCGTTTCGACGGTTCCTTCAGAAAGCGCAGCCTCCCGAGGGGGGCTTAAACTTCGAAGGATGGTATCGATACCGGTTCGTTGTCTGCGAACACGGGGCTGGAGGCGAAGCCCTCACCTCAAGTCCGCTTCCATATTTAATTACCTCAGAGATGCCCGCACAATGGGATCACAGGACCGTCATTGAATAACATTGTGGTAGTTTGGGGTGCGCGTGGGTTGGTTGGCGGGAGGAAGTTAACATCACCGGTGATCGATCGCTGAGGTATCCAATTTCCCTTCCCTCCCCCCACGAGCGGCCCAAGTTTCGCCGGCAACAACAATCCATTACTGGGCGAAACGGAGGTCCTCCGCGAACCTCGGCCAATAATATCGGGTTCTCTCGCTCCCACCCGTTACCAATTAATACCAAACCCCCCCCCCCCCCCCCTTGGGGGAAGCCTGGAATTCCGGCGGTGGCCCGCAGATATCGGATTCTCGGTCGGTCGGCGTTCCCGTAATCGTGGCTACCGAAATCCGAATCGATCCTGGACGGGGGGAGGGGAGGAGGGCACGTGCTCCCTCCGAACGCTCAACGAAGCAAACGCTTCTTCCACAAATTGTTGTTTTGTCGTTTTCGGAAAGACACGGGGATTTACTCACGTTGGACTACTTTACAAGGGGGGTGAAGGGAAGCTTCCCAACTGCAGATTCAAAATATGAGGGGAAAAAGTTCTCCTTTCTCCGAGTAGACCGCTCAATGGCGATTGGCAAACGCGTCTTCTTTATGAAGACTACTAAATTATTATTTAGTTATCTTTAGGATGATTCAAGGAGTTCGTCAATTGGACCTAGAATTCCAAATCCGAGGGAAAAACTTAATTTCTCTTGTTTCGTGATTGAAATATTCGACTATGTTGACCTTCTATGGGGAGAATGCTTATGGACGTAACCGTCGTAGACGATTGGCAATTATCATTTAATAATTTTCATGAAGTCTCCTGTTTTTTGCTCCTTCCAGGATTTTCTCTCGTGGAGCCTAATCCCGGGGGGGGGGGATGAAGGTCCTATGATTTCTCAATGACGGAAAAACTCTTAAGCGCTGTGAAGTTCTTTTGTTTCTCGATTAGAATATTCTGTGACGGGACGGTTTTAATATAATGTAATTGTAATTTAATTGCAATGTAATGTAATGCGGTTGTAATTTTGTATTAAATTATGCAATCATTTCGTTTATTAAATCTGTGGCCATGTTCCAATGAAAAGACTCGTTCAATCCTCCTATTTTTCGTCAAGATGTGAATATTAGGTATATATAATAAATATACGATTCCTAAATTGACTAGTTTTCGATTAGTTGGATAGCACATTGTCATAAAATCGGACCGTAACTTGTTGGTACTAATAATAACTTGATACCTGTTGACGCTGTCGTTGTCTGATGCGTCAATGTCAATGTAAAGCCCCTCTGAGAATTGTTCCGGGCCTCATCGCCAGTGGCGCCCCCTCTCGCCCCCTGATAAGTGAGGCGTGTCGGTTACCGGCGTAGTAGCATCCTGTTTGCACTGTCACAACGGTGGAATGTGACAACGCCAGACAACGTAGTGCCTATCTATCTACCTAGTGACTACTGATGACGGGGAGTAGGCGAAATATGACTACTCTGGTTTCTTATCAGAATTAAGATAATTAGAAACCATAAAATAATTATATTTTTTGGATTTATTAAAAATACCTTTCCGATGCGGCTCAGGTCCAGCAAGCGAAATAGGGGAGTGGACACAGAAGACGTAATAATAATTAAAAACAATCCGTTTTGTAGTTCTTAGAATAGAATGAATAAGTGAGTCTGTCTCCGACCGCCTATAATGGCCCCCCATGCTTCCTGTATGCAGCCGAGTGTCAATGGAACTGTAATACCGTGTATAGTGTACTTCCTGTGACGCTCACTTAACGCCCTGAACTATAATTTTATATCACACATAGTATGTTTTGAGAGAAAACCCAACTACAGTTTTATTGAAAGTTTGGAAGAAATACAGAATTCTGAGTGAGTGCACTTTTTGCATAGCAGCAAATTATTTCATCTTTTTATTTTATTATGCAATCAACCTTGTTTTGCTTCTCCCCGATGACTTGTATTTTAGGGCTAACCACTCTACGGCGCGAGA
This sequence comes from Lethocerus indicus, assembly GCA_019843655.1. Taxonomy (NCBI): domain Eukaryota; kingdom Metazoa; phylum Arthropoda; class Insecta; order Hemiptera; family Belostomatidae; genus Lethocerus; species Lethocerus indicus. The sequence continues at coordinate 8,638,667 of JACDQD010000001.1, forward strand.
TCTCTGGGCCAGTGCCGTTTAAACCGTCGGGGATAATGGATGGGTAAGTGGAGGAGAGTTATTGAACGGGTAAATTAGGATAAGGAATGGGACGGGAATGGAACATTAGCAACCGGGATTTTACGACTTCATCGATTGTCGGTATATTGAGGTCACGGTGAATGGTGAACGTACTCAGGGATCATTAAGCAGGGTTCGAAGGACTTTGGAATCCGCGGATGGATATCCTGGTGGAACCCCATAGTTCAATGACTACCTAGGTTTTAATGTAGATGTCCGTTTCAGTAATGGCCCTAGCAGTTCTAATTGAGGTTTAAGGCACTTTCCGTAAGATAGAACCAAAAGAATTTGCATCTGGGTAGAGATTTGCACATCGTTGAAGAATACAGGGATGACGACATGGTCATGACCATGTCATAAAATCTCGGTTCCACAAATTTCATTCCCGTCTTCCTCTCGTCCAATCCTCTCGTCGAATCTCTTTCCTACCGCTACCCATCCACGCAGGCGGCTTAAACTAAACGCCACTGGGGAGCTTCTCTGTCCAGACAACGAGCCAGTAAGTGTCACTCCACAGTGGGTGATTTCTTCACCATGTGAGTCTTAGCGGAGCAATACATAAGAACACTTGCGCCCAGAACATTTAAACGATGTTGATTGTGCAATGCAAAACGGGTATATTACCTCATTTAGTCTGTTTCTTACCCGTACCGGGGCCTTCGGGTTTGTAGTGCTATCACGTTACACCTCGTTTCATCAATGATAAATTCACACGTAATCCGTTTTAAAGCCGGGTGCCGGGGGGTTGTGTTCACTTCTATAAATACAAAGCGACTTCGATTGGAAAACAACGGCTTGATTAAGCGCCGGCGATTAATTCTCCGGAGCCAGCTATTCCGACCAACCTGTTGGACGACACGTTGTGGTTCCAAGACCGCCCACAATTTGTTATAACGATTAGATTCTCCCTCGGTTAATTTACGAGGTGAGACCCAAGCGGGCCAGCGTTCACGGTTCTTTGCCCTCCTTTATCATCTTTTATATCCCCCCCCCCGCTTTCCACCACCTTGGAATTATAAATAAAGCTGAGACTAAGCGTTTCTGAGTTTCTTTTGGTCGGTTGCCAAATAGCACGGGGGTGCCCGGTCCAAAAGCCGACAGAACCGGCTTCAGTTCGATAGAAAATTTTCGGTATCGACCAGAATAGTTTAACGAAAGACGTTTGTTTGTTGCCCCCATCCACTCTCTTCCGTCGTCTCAACGCGCCTATTCGATCTAATCTAATGTGCCAGCACTATTACTGCTAGATGAAACGAGTATTTAGTTTCAGTCACGAAGAAAAAAAATATAGACAGCGTGCGAAAATTGGTGCGAAACATTTATTCTTCTATATTACTATCGTCTTGAAATAAAACTCCACTCGCTGGTTTGATATCTCCCTAAGGATTGTTCATGGACCTTTCGAGAACTGTGATCTATGTAGATTTCGTGTATTTCTGTCTCCTCTCGTTGGTTTGGCATTTTGCTAGACCGGTTTCGGCCGCTCGCCATCTTCAGTAGCGGTGTCACTTTTGGCACTTTGGATGTTTTTCGGGCATCCTCACTGCACTGTCACTGTCACTTGTACTGTGGTGGTTGTCTGTTTGTCATGTGCATATATATACGTGTCTTGTTTTGGGGGGATGTTCGTCTTATTCCCAACACAAATAAGGCCATCCAAAAATTCTTTGTATTCAATTCCAGCTTCAATTAGTTCATTCTCTTTTCCGAGTGGAATTCGTGAAAGTGCTGCCCTGTGACGTGTTCTCTGACTAATTCTGAACTAATGCCACCACGGTTTGCAGGGCTAACATCCTGCTATTCAGGAACTTTTCCCGGGTTCGGAAACCACCTGAGTGAGCGCCATTGGAAGGGTTTTGAACCATTTCCTTCCCATTGAGGAGGAGGTGGGTCAACCCCTGCCAACCGAGGTTCTACCTCCAGTCATTGATGGTTAAAAGTTCTGGTCGCTTATTTATCATTTGATCTACTTTATCGTGGGCTCATTCTTGCCGTCCCCCTATAGCTGTCCCTCTGGCCACGAGGGGAGCGTTCGCGTTGTCTACCGACGGCGGTGGAAACCTCGCAGCTTCAGTCCACTTGTTTCAAACGGAGTCTTGGATTGCGTTGTGCGGTCGGGGCACAACTGATGACACCGCACTAGGTGGGGAATCGACGCCGAAGCTCTCTCTCTGTCTCTCTCTCTCTCTCTCTCTCTCTCTCTCTCTCTCTCTCTCTCTCTCTCTCTCTCTCTCTCTCTCTCTCTCTCCCCCCCCTCTCTCTCTCTCCCTCTCTCTCTTTCTCCCTCCCTCCCTCTCTTTCTCTCTCTCACTCACTCTGGCTCCCTCTCCTATTATAATTTCTATTTAGTTCTGCACGGCCTGCTGTAGCGTCTGCTTCTGTACGACCCGCCTCCAGTTTCAAACGTCTGGACAGTTCGCGTTCGCGAGTGACACCACAGTTTTTTCCGTCTATATATAATATTTTTCTTTTTTTGGTTTATAAAAAGAATTCACCCGTTTTCTGGATCCGGCTCCCTCCCCAACGACACACAAGAGGCGTTCAGGCGACCGAGCACAACTCGTTTTGCGGAATATTATTAACACTGTAAGTTCTTTTCCCGCCTTTCCGGTATCTCGACGGCCGCCATCTTTGCGGGGGCGTTACAGGATTGCCGGTTTCCGTTCGGACATTTCCGGAATCCCTTCCCCTCTTCGGTTCGGCTCGGCTCGATCCGAGTCCCGGCCAGTTGACGAACCTCCGCTTTGTATAAATCGTCCGATTCTGTTTCCCTTTATCCGTATTCAATGAGTGAAATAATTCAAAACAAAGAAATACAGACCCTAGCAACACCTGATAAGATATTCATCAATATGTCACAATCTCTGGACATAACCTGTTTCTGTAGAGCATATAAAACAAGTCCTTAGGTATTATTACCTTCAATAAATCCGTAAGACTTGCAATTTGAAAGGTTAACAAAATCTGTAAAAATTTAACCCCCAGAATATTTTTTTTCCTTTTCTATTGCCTCAACTGTATAAAACAATATACGAAACTAATGTTCAAGTAACACAAGTGATAGAAAGCCACTGGCCACTAGTGTTTCTGTTGAACGTATGTGATATCTGGAAGTAGGGTTTGGACTATATTGTATGTTCGTGTGGGCTGGAGCAGAATATTAAAAAAAAATTGGAAATTATTAAACAGAGAATAATTCTAGTTTATTGAATGAAGATTAACAGTACTTGGAACAGTGATGAACGTTCAAATGAGATTGTGTGATTACAGATTTCGAGAAACATATTGTACATTTTTGTGAATATTGTAATTTAAGATTTTTTATGATGCCCGAGGGTATTGTGTCACTCTAGTGTTTAACAGGGGCTGTAGTAGTAACAGTGACAGTGTGTACAACAGGTAGCCTCCTCACTGGTCTACCGACGCTGGGATGTTCCCGAACCGGTCTGGAATTAGACCAGTCTTGATAGCAAGAATAACATCTGTTCACGCGCACTATTTTTTTCGGTTTTGTGTCTATTCTAAAATGGTGAGGTTTCTATCGGTGATAATAGTGGCCTTAAAACACTGGTGATAGATAACCTCCTTGTCTCAGCTTCATATCTGCGCAAGCGTCTCATGTCCATTTTGGTGCCAATGAGTCAACATGACTGCGACGGTTGCCTAGGCAACGCAGGCACGTCCGGCTAAACGTTTCTCCGAATTTCAGTACGGAAAATTCTACAGAGGACCCGCGCTATCCCCACTGGCGCTATCCTGATCCTTTTATTTTTAATTCAAACAAAAATCAAAAATTCTTTTTTTCAATTACAGCCTCTCCTTGCCTATGTGACCTAGTTCCGATCCGGGTAACAGAAAATTACGATACGGATCTTCATTCAAACGGGTTATAAAAATATAGAACACGAACGTTTAATTACCCTACATATTGTAAAAAATACAGAATTTGAGGTACTCTATTGTACTGTAAACGAAAATACCAACCTGAAATTAATGTCGAAATAAATACACTAAAATTGTACGTAATGACTAAATGCCGGGTACGTACAATAAATAAATTGTTACTGTGATAAGAGGGCAATTGAAAATAATTTACACAGACTTGTTTTGTGGGTTGTGTTAGTTTTCTTTTTAGTTCATTCACTTTTCCAGAGGGGCGTTTGTGCAGGATTATCTTTAGTGTTGAATTCAGTTCAAATTTACAGCAATATTTCATTAAATTGCTATATTGGTTTTAACATTCATTAATGGGGTAATACAAACTTAGGGGCTTGTGTACCTTTCTATATTTAGATACTACCAATACCAATACCAATACTCTATTGTTATTTGGATTTAGATATTTCTTTAAATTTTACTAGTGTATATTGAAATTATACTACAAGTACATGAGGATGATAAGTTTTTTTTTAAATTCAACGACTCATTCGGTCGGAATGTGTGAGAGTTTTGCTCTCAATACTGACTTCATTAATCTGACATTCTGAATTCTGAGCGTTTCGCTTTGGGTCGAGGTGGGATTGCATTTTGTAGAACACGGTTAGCTTTGTTTCGACAGGTTCTTGTCCTCTTCTTAATCTTTTCCCACGATAACCACAAAAACTATCATGAATGATACGCTCAATCTTTGCAAGGCGTTAGGGTACTTCGAAACTGCCTGGAGCTTTAGTCTATCATGGGTATCTTGGGTAAGATCATGATTAGATCTTCGATATCTGACGGAGGATAACCTCCTTGGGCTTAGATTCACAGGTATTTTCCTTATATGCGGGCCAGCCATAAGGTTCTATAATGGCGAATATACTATACTCAGTTGCAATCTATCAGGTTTACCGATTTAATTAATGTCCTGGACGTAAAGAACAGAACGGGAGTGTTTCGAATCCGGGAATTTTGAATTGTAAGACAAAGCTCCGTTGGAACTAGTTAACTGAAAGTTAGACCTGTTTCGGATTTTCGCCCGACTCTTATGCCGAAATTTTGACTAATAACTAATTGAACTAATAACTTTTTTCTGACATTTCGTTATGCATTTACTTAGTGCTGATAGCATGCTACTTTCGATGGCGAATTAACTCGGATAACTCTCGAATACACTGTAAACACTACATTAGAATTATTGTTTTATTTTTTAATTGTATTGAAAATATAGTGTAACTGATTATTATTTCGGATTTTTTGCATACCGTTAACTACATAAAAAAATTAATTATACTATTCCCAAACAGCTTGGAAATTTATGATCCTTATTGATTGCATCCCAAACTTCTTTCATGGGGTTCTCTTACCTGTTCTATAGAACTGCTCAACGAGTTTTCCCAACCGTTGGAGGACAACCCCGAGAGCGCTTTCCTTTTTCCGCCGCTGCGAAGTCTAAAATTAAACCCGACGTAATTAAACTTCCACTGAAGAGTTGCCTTTCAGTCGTCACCCACACAATACTTGGCGTACTGTTGTTGTTTCGAGACACTATTGGGAAAAACACTTTAGGCTGTTCAATTCGCACGCTTGTCACCGCAATATACACAGCAGATTTCACTTCAAATTATTCAAATAGGCGTTATATTGCAAAATTTTCTTCGTTCATTACCCCCGGTGGTCGATGGAGAAGTAACCGCGTGACACGTACACGGCCTTCTTGCGTAGACTTCCGTAATGCAGAAATGATAGATGATAGAAAACCTTTTGGTAATTGCCATAACCTAGGAAGTAGATCACCGACTGAGTCAGATATGTTGTTGGTCGTGTGTTCGCCGCTTTTTGATTATGACATCGATGATAAGAAGCTTAATGTCTCTGGTCTGTTTTACTCTGTGTTCTGTACTGATCCCGCCAGAGTGTTATTACTAAACTTTGGTTTGTAATAACGTGTAGTGGACTAGTTCGAAACCGATCTATCGCCGAGTGATGACGTAATTATTATTATTACACAATCATATATCAGAGTACTCCTGGGGATGATTTCAATCTTGTTATTCTGTTTGGTCCCGCACTGAACTAGGAGGTAATATGATTGTTACCGAAGCATTCCGTCAGCACTCTCACTGCGGTTAAAAATATATCCAGAATTTTTTTTATCTGTATAACCATATATTTTTTGTCGAAACTTCAGTATTTTTTTCATTTCCTAAGAATTATATCTAGATCATCGTTATTCCCCTTAGCAGTGGTCAGCAATTGTGCTGCCGAAGCTACGAAGTCGAGCAGACGAGCGTGACTTGAAGTTGTACATTCATCGGGTCATTAGTGCCAATTGAATAAACTAAAGAGCCGGTTCATTCGTCTCAGTCTGAATATTCCTTAATTTTAATTGAGCCATTTTTTCCACACATTTTTTTCTGAAAACATTGTAATACATCCTTTTATAGACTAATTTTTTTGTCTATATGTACATGTGGACGAATCGTGAAAAGTGTCGGGACGACAGGTTTCCCAAATGTGTTTTTATTAAGGTGGTTGTACAACATCTCTGTCTTTAAAACTTTCTTAGGAAAATAATTTTTTTGAATTGAGTTAAATCTAAAAATCTTGATTCTTCTGCAAGATTCAACAACAAAGGAAAACTAAGGTTTTCACTTAATCGGTTTCAATGTTCAAGACAGCTGGACCAGGAGTATCTAAATCGAGAAATCCTAAGTATAACTTTTAAAATTGTAGCGGCTTGAAATAAAAAGAAAAAACTATTTCTTATCTTAAGTTTGTGGGTTTGAATTGCGCAGTGGGTCTTATAACTCAGTCGAAAAATCGTAACAGAAACTTTTAATTATAAATAAACCTGTCAAGTTACGGGACGGACGTTCCCTTCGGTCGAGTTGCGGTCGTTGAACTAACTGATTTCATTCTTTTAACCTGCAAGAAAAATATTTTGACTTTTTGGTGTTTCCCCTTGAACCCTTGTCCCCGGCCTGAGACTGTGGCGGGAAGCCGGTGGACTTGGCCCGGCTCTGGTCCCGGCTCCGGTTCGCCTTGAGATTCCCCTACTCTTGTTTAAATATGCATGAGGATATTCCCCTGCCACCGGTGGACGCTCGTAACAGAATACGTTCCGTGCGGTCAGAGAAGGGCGAGCCGCGATACCGGCAATTATATCTCTTAAATCGGGATACTCTTAAAGACTCCCGCGTGAATATGGGGTAGATTCGAAAATTTACCCCATGTAAGAAATTTAAGATTTATGGACCAGAAGAGAGAATCGACCCGACCAACAAAACGTGTATATCGTCTGTTAGGCTTTCTTATATTAATCGTGATTAAACATCTGTTTTAGTTCAATGTAAGCACTTGTGATGATAATTGTGTAATAAATCAATCATTATCAGTTATTTAAATACCAATGGTTTTGTTGGCAACAGCGTTTCGAAAGGATTATTCGTCGTGACAGCGGGTGTACCGATTTTCGTTGTAATTATTGACTAATTTACAACCGGCTAACAGAATCCTACTGACGATTGATACTGGGATACTATTAGTATAGTTAGTTAGTGTTCCAGAGGGTCCGGTTGGGTACTCCCACACAGCGGGCCACTAACACGGTGATCTATGGGTCCGGTGAGCCCCCCCCCCTACAGGCCCGCTTGCATTGCATGCTGGAGTAGTAACAGTAAAAGAAACTCAAGAAGTGCTATGATAGTAATACTTCCACGGCTTCATGACGTGTGCTAGACTATACGCTGACGTAGTGTTCCGAAACATATTTCTGTGTTAGTTTAACATACCTGTTTTGTGGTCTGCGAGGGGTAGGGATACCGTAGATTTTTTGTGTTTCTGTCTCCTCTCGCTGGTTTGGTCTTTTGCTATGCTATGGTTTAGCAAAACACCATATATATATATATATATATATATATATATATATATATATATATATATATATATATAGAGGAATATTAACTGAAGTTTTGGAAGGACGGGTTTTGTTCGCCGCTTAGTATTACAAGCAGTAAAATTAATTTCCTGGGGACGGTCATTGTTCTTATCTCTTGTTGGGTTCGCTATCTAGGAGCAGAGAGCGCGCTATCGTCGCACAGGCGGGGAAGTAGATAACGTCGTCGAAAATTCAAATGAGGTAATATTTTTTTCTCTGAGGGCGTATTGTATGGGCCACTTGCTTTGGGCGTCAACACGGCTGATAACAAATCAAGTATTTTTGTTTTTTGAAGTGCGTTAAAGTTTGTTGAGCGGTTAAATGTTTATACGCCGCCCCCCCCCACCCAAGCGTGTTTAGTAGTGCAGAAATATCCGTCCCGAAATAATGCGTTCCCGTTTCACCGTATTGAACGACGGGCTACTAAACTGGCTCGTTTAGCCAGTTGTTGAAACAGTTTTACATTTTGCACAATAAACGGCGGCCGCGAACCTTGGTTAGGACACAAAACAAAAATCTAACCAATTCATTAGTGACACAAAATAACTAATTGTCGTTTATTGTAGGCACGAAAATATAATGCTTCGTTGTTAAAATATAAAATATACGTCCCCGATCTTAAGAGTTATGTTACAACTGAATGCATGAATTATAGAAGGCATCATTAAATAGCTGCATTAATATTCATTACACTGTGAGATTCAGGGTCCGACTCGTGATCATGGAACCAGTGAGAGTTCCAAAACTTAACGAAGCATCCAGTGGAATTCCCGAATCCCGAATACAGGATAAATCCCGTAACGGCTGGGGGTAAACCACTTCCAATTCCACATATTCTTTCCACATCACGCGATCATACCGGAAACCAGTCAGTGAGAATTCGTTTAAAATGATTATGTATGACCGATAATTGCATTTAATTTATTATTTATTATTTATTACTGCATTTAAGTCTTAGAAACTGAGTCTACCTCAGTTTCGTTAACACTAAACGTTTTGTTCGTCATAAAACGTCCGGCCGTCATTTTTACATGGGTGATAATGTCTACCCTCGACATATTTATCTCATGCATTGCACTATTACTACAGCCATACTATGTGTGTCGACAATGTTTAACGAACGGATTATTTGGTGTCTAAACGTATTCCCATTCGGGGTTTTTACGCATTTTCTATATACAAATTTGATAATAATAAGTGTGCAGTAATGACATGAAGAATCATCTAGTTAAATCTTATTTGTGGGTCTGTTCTTATAGACCAATGCTAATGAAGGTGGCGAGAATTCCATACTGGAGTTAATACAGTGATATCTCAGTTTTCCGATGAACTGACAAATGTCGGAACGTTACAAGTATCCATCTGTTAGGGAATTTTTTTCGAAATTTATTTTTACCTCATATCTGAAGGCTAATATAAAGCATACATTGACTGTGTGACTGAGTCATTGGTTACGTAAGAGCTCATTCGTCGGTGTCACGGTAATAGGCCGCTGGTCGAACTTGAACTCCGCCTTGTACGTTTGAATAGTCTTTTCACAACAGCCTGTTGCATGTTGATGTAATTGTCGTTGCCTTCGACGGTATTTTTTTTTCTGAGTTTCCAATGTTTATTTAATTGGAAATAACGTTATCATCACTCTAACTTTTACTGCTAAGCTAAGCCGGTTTCTGCTCTTCTACTTACATCAGTGTTAGGTTCTAAAGGGCTATTTGGTCTTCGATCCGTTGTTAAGACCAGATTCGACATAAAAGTCGGAATTAGTCTAGAAACAAAATAATGGTTTAATCTTAAAGGTCTCGCATCGTTGATTTCGTAACTAGGCGCCTTCCAGAGCAATGCACACTAAACTAAACACTCCATCAAATAAAACTTAATGAAGACTGATTTACCAATGGTTAGTGGGCCAACGGTAGATACCGTAGTTTTGTCCATCTATTGTCCCCTCTAGCTTGTTTGATCTTTTACTAGACCGGTTTTAGCTGTTCGTCATCTGCAATAGCTGTTTATGTTGGGGGGTGGGGGGTCTTTTTAGATCGGTTGGGGTTTGGTCAAGTGGCTTACTTTATTTTTGGATTATTCTTTTGTTGAACTGTATTAATGAAATGAATACTTTGTGACTCTTGTGTTCGATGTTGAACTTCTCCATATTCTGAACTATATCCTACTTCATTGCCATTTTTACACTAATGGTTTAATTACTCTTTTTCGTAGAGTTAACCGCCGATTATCTCCTGTTGCTAAGAAATGGAATGCTACTGACGAAGTTTAGAATCTTCTGTTTATAGGTTAAGACCGAACGGAACATCATCGGAGAGTAACAGTGTACGGTAGTGAAAGAAATGTGAATTGTATTCAGTGGGCACCTGTTGCACCTGTCTGGGAGAACACCTGTTCTCTTTGGCTGAGCACTCTAGAACATGATCCGTTGTTCATCAACTCCTTCCTGTTTCTGGCCCAGAAACCGACATTTATCCGGTCCGTTTCGACCAGTTCTCGGTCGACAAAAATTTTTATCCGAGAAACGTAAGCCGGTGTTTCGCGTAAATCGTTAAACCTCAATTGCGCGGCACCCAAAGAGGGTTCAAGGCTCTGTAAACGGCGCAAACGCGATAAGCATATGTGTAGTATATCGCACCTCCACATGCCCTGCGGGTATACACCCAGTTTTGTGCAGATAAATAATGCGGCCGAAAACCATTTTTAAAATGAACGGCTATAGTACTATTAGCGTACTAATGTTATTCGAGCTTCTCTCGTTTTTCTACATCGCAATAATGTTCCATTTATGATATCTGTTAAGCGGTTCGTGAGCGTTTGATGGTCACTGATTGGCTAACAATTTCTAATAGCTAGTCGTTTTATTGTTTGTTGAATTTTGTATGAAAAAAAATTTTCACCATTAATATTTTTCAACTGTGTGACAACTGACAGTGTCACACATCACACGTGTCACACATCACGCGAAACAGTGTCTTACATCATCTTCTGCGACCATGGGTCGATGGGATGCTCGGTTGATTGCTAATTTTTACCCTATATGGACATATTGCTTTGGAGCAAACATTGATAGTGAGGATACGGTGCGCATTGCACTTCTATTACTGGCACAACTGATCAGCCGATTCTGGATATAACTGATATAAACTCCAGTCTTTCCAGGGTATCCAAAATGTGAGCCGAACAAAAACTTGAAATCAATAGTGACTTCTGTACAAGAATGTTTTGAGTTGAACGCGACCATTTTGAATAATCGCATCGATTGATAAACGCGTTCTGATAAAGGTGTTTTCCTTTTAGTCAGTTTTGTTATGAGTGAAAACCTACGGTGAAATAATCCAGTCCTGCACAGTCTCGAGCCCTCTCAATCTTCTTTATCCTTATCTCTTAAAACCGAAATAAATCAGGAAATGTTGCGGATAAAGAACTATATTTGGTCTGTTCATGGACCAGCGTGGTCTCATTACTCAAGCACTAGAAGTGTATTCATTACTATTACTAGTTTATGCAGCCACTAGACCGAAATCCTAGAATATGTTTTGATGAACCAATTTGGAATTGTTGTTATTGTTCGCATCGTTACTTCAGGCTGTTTTATCCTGCAGGCAAGATTCCACATCGGCGTGTTGATAGACGGCTATTGATGCGTAAACGGGTCTAGCTTAAGACCGAATCAGCGTGCGGAAACTGTTTTAGTACATATCGATACCGCCTGGCGACTGGATCTATGCGTTTATTTCTGAACCAATTTATACCCCTTCGTCGTTGGGTCGTTAGTGTCATGTCTCTCCCGGCGAATCGTCCCGAGGGGTACTATTCGCCGTTTTCGCGCCCAACGCGAGAAACAGGACAAGGGCCGTTGTCAAACAAGATCATTTGTCACAGTAGCCGTTTTAATTCCGCGTTTTGTCCGAACCGAAACTAGGGGAATTACCCGTTCGTCCCCCTTCGTCGGTAATTGTGTAATCTGAGAACGAGATAAGCGGTCGTCGGACACTGGAACAACAAGGGGGGGCGGCCTGTTCAGGACCCCACTTCCTTTACAGCGCTCACGTTCAAATAAATTATCCGAATGGACGGACTAAAAGCATAACTTATTGACCGAGGATTATCTCCCAGAGTATTCAGATCAAATATATACCAGTATTTTTATAAATTAATGTATTCGTTTCAACATTCATTAATTGGAAAATATACGTACATTTCTGAATTTATATAAGTCGTATAGGTATTGTGTCAGTGTGAAGAGTATGAGTTTTTTTTATATTGTTTTAGTTAATTCTCTTTTCCTGGTGTAATGTGCCTGGCGATTGGTTATTGGACCTTTAATTCTGAACTGATTTATTAGCCTTCATCGTGGGCTCATTCTCACCGTTGGCCCCCGCTCATGCTTCCTTGGGGTTACTTTTCCTCGTTTCCGAAAACGGCAGGAACCTTCCCATTTTTCCAAACCACTCATTAATCCCTTGCAACTTCGAGGGTGGCGGCTTTATTTCTGCGCTTCGTATTGAAATAACTCCCTGGGGTTGTTGAGGAAAAGTCATAGTGCTTAATGGCAGTGACGTAATAGCAGGTTTAAGTTCAGTTTTTATTGTGCGGGTTATAGTCGGTGTTGATTGGATTGTATGTAAATTAAGTCCTCAGCTGACTCATTTAATTGTCCCAATTACTTGAACTACTTTTGTACGTATCTGATGTCTCCCATAATATCACTATAAAGCACCGTCTTATCCTGTGAATTGTAATAAATATTCTATAATATATAGCTAATGGAGAATTGGAGCTATTTTAATGAGTTACCATAGTCTTATAATATAATTTATTAACGAAATTTGTGGTAAACTAATTAAATAAAATTAATGATTAATTCAAGGTTGTGCAACAAATTGTAAAAAGGAGTCGTATCCAGAGTAATAAACACTTTTATTAAGGGTGTTGCAAAGTGCTGAAATAATTTGAATATGAACAATATTTGAATAAAAACTGGCGATTAGAACAGTAATCCGATTAGTGTAAGTGTAGGCAGGCGGTGATTAAATTTGATTCGGTTGATTTAATCCGTATTCGAATTAGAATCGTCGATTTTAAATAAATGCGATTTTAAATATGCTACGGTAAGCGTATTTATTGGATTAATTATTCAATTTGTTGTTGCATGAAAATTACTACATTAACTTTCTAGAAACTATTAGAGAATGAGGAAACATTTTCGCATCTATCGATGTTTAAAGTATTGGTTTTATTGTTCGCTTACTAAACGCTTTTGTAAGAAAAAGGAAGCACTTATGGTATAGTCAGTTGGGGTATATTTGTTAGGGATTAGAATCATCGCTGGATCGGTGTCATTTGGGCGAAAATTAAGTCAACACTGCAATAAATAGCATAAAGCAGTAATACTTCCCCGCTTTTGACCGATCGCTCCCAGCCGTATTTTCCTCACTCGTTATTTACTCCGATACTCGCTAGTGGTGAGTTTATTTCATGTATAATTATGGGAAAGTTCATTATTTTTCCTGTATGGCATTCGTGGGTTTTTTTCTCTCAATACTACCTGGCGACTGATCCTATAGCCTTAAATCCTGAACTAACTTACTCCCCTTCGTCATGAGATTTGCCCGCGAATCTTCGTCCTGTAACTTATGGAGAAATTGCGCAGAGGTGAAACGATTATTTGGAAACCGTCTGGAAACGTTATGAAGCCCCACAATTTATAAATTCTCATTTATTCGGCGAGATAGAGAATCGACGGTCCGATAGACTGTGTTTCGACCTCTTCGCAAAAACATATTCCAGACGTTGTTTTCTTCGAAAAAATATCGTGTTTATTTATTATAGGATACAATAAACAAAATATAAATTAGGGAAAACAATAATTCAGTATATTTTTTAGCGGTGTACAGTTGAAGCGGGCGTTTTTCTGTTGCATTTGTACGCGGAATAAATGAATAATCGGCTGAATAATGGTCATAACGATCGTGTCCGGCCGTTTCCCGGACGCCCAGACCTGACACAGCGGCGCTTAGTCAACCTTTCTCGGGGTGGTCAGAAACGCTTAGTCGCAAGGCACGCGCTTCCCGGACTCCCCTGCCCAATAGGCAGTTTTACCGGAATTCGACACCCCGGAGTCGGCGGTGGTCGTCGCTGTATAATTTAAACTGTATATATTTACGTTCCCTGGTCTTTAACGTCCATTCTGGACCGCGGACGTATACGTATACGGTATATACGTGACTGAATTTCATTTCGGTACTGTTCCCGATAGAGGAATTCTTTCGGCTGGTAAAACAGTTTGGGATCTCAAGATCTGTCCTCACAGTACCTCACTTGACCAGGAGGAATAAGAGCTCGGATCGAGGGTACTGTGCGTTAATAGTATTTTCTGAGCGCAAGAAATGCATTGTCATACACATTATAAATATGTGCGATCTGCCTAAGGCCCTCCCGGGTGTTATCTTCTGTTCTCGACGTTTCGGAACGCATACCGGTTCCATCATCAGGGTCCGACCGAAGGACGGGTAGTTGGGGATAATTCAAATTCTGAACGCTGAAACCTTCGCTCATTTATGTTATTAGGCCGATTCATATCGTTCTTTCCATAAGTCACAACGAAACCAACATATCTCCAAATATTTTTCATAGCTGTCTGAATTGTCTCGATAATACTGTATATCGTGTATCGTTAACATTGTAAAATAGTCGGCATCGAGAGCGTCATATTTTTATTCTCTCAAAATGTTTCGTTTGGAAAAACCGCGATTCATCGCGCAATTTCAACTCGCCGCCGCCGTGTTTCATTTTGCATTAATTAGTTTTTACGCAAAGCTTTGAATATTCATAGTTTCCTCGTTTTTTTTTCTCTTATAATGCCCGGTTTATTCCGCCCGCAGGAATAAATCCGCTTTGAGAACACTTTAACGAGGATTGAGCAATGGTGAGTGAGTGAGAAAGAGAGGGTGAGGGGGTAGGAAGGGACGAGGCTTTGTTCTGTATTAATAGAAAATCGATTTGAAGGCCGATCTGGATGGATCTTCAATTCGAGCTCAATTGCTGGTTGCATCAGACATCTCGACTCGAGGAAATATCCGCGTTCAACTATAGAAGCGGTTTTGTGGAACAGATTTAAAATAGAAATGATTTTTATATTTAATTACGGTGTAGTTGAAATGTTAGGTAAAGATATTTTGCAGTTGAGTCGGAAAATATGTTCAATTTATAAGTTAATACCACATTAATTCGTATTATTTCGCATGTCTAGAGTAGTTTCTATAATTTCAGAGGCTCCATAATGTTGTTGACCGACTTCACGTGTTCCTGTTCCGGAACGTTGTTCTCAGTAATATGTAGATTTCGTGAAAGGGGAAAAATCGGGTATGTTGAAATAAAAAATTCAGAAATTTCTGATGCCAACTGCGGTGCTCCAAGAGGCATCATGGACACGTGCGGGCAGGATTCTTCCTCTGAGCAATATATAGATTTTTTTTAACTATTGGCAAACCACATTGTCTCCCGTATATTGGCCCCTTAAATAAAGACATTTATCGAGCGTTAACCCTAATAATTGCCTTCATCCACTTCCCTCGTCTTATATAGGACATCTTTCACAAGATGTAGTCCTTTATTTTTCCTTCCGTCTCCTCGTCGTATAGTGTTTCGGGTTCGCTTCGGCGTTACATATATTGAAATTGGAACCTGTATTTTGACTGTACTCGTATGACAACACAATTTGAAACTTTATTCCTACCATTATACAGACAGTTTATAGAGTCACAAAACAATGAACCTATTATGACCTGCTTTCAGTTACACCTGTTCACACCTCTTATATATATAATAAAACACGTTGTTGTGAACGGTAAATTGGTGGAATAGGCCAATAGTATCGAAACGGAGGTTTGAATGGGGACTAAAAATATCTGGACAGGAAACACAGCCTATTTCCTAACCCAGACGTGTCCATCCTGTTTTATCTTTCCCTTGTATTTTTTTTTCCTACTAAACAAAAAAATGTTAATGAGGGGGCATTATCTTGGCGGGAGATATGAGGCATCCTTTCGTCCAAGGCCTCGTGGGGGGAGGTGGGTCACCATGCTGCGTCACGTTTCCTCCGTGGACTGCGTTCATAATTCTTTTATGTGTATATATATATATATATATATATATATATATAAAATTACGGAAGCACTTTACAAGTCTCACACAATTCGTAGGAATGGTTTTTTTCCACTACTTCGGGGGTAAGGTATTCCCTCTGCGAGGTTGCTCCCACTGGCAGTGGATATCGCAAGCGCCGCCCCTAAGTGTCGGGACTTGGATAGGGCGCTTTGCTCAGAAACGAGGAAGGAAGATTAGCGGGGAAGTGCCAACGTCAAGAATGAGCCCACGATGATGGAGGTCTGAATTAGCTGAGAGTCAAAGGTTAAAGAACCGGTCGCCAGGTGGTATTGAGAGCAAAGCTATCACACAGTAACCCCGAAGAGGTAATAAACTAAAAATAAAAGAGTCATAAAATCGAGTGAAGAGTGAAAATTGACCAGAGACATAAGTTAATATCGTAGATTTCGTGTGTTTCTGTCCCCTCTCGCCGGTTTGGTCTTTTGTTAGACCGGTTTCGGCTGCTTGCTATCTTCAGTAGCGGTGTACTGAACAGTACAAAATGGCGAGCAACCGAAGCCGGTCTAGTAAAGAACAAACCAGCGAGAGGAGGCGGAAACACACGAAATCTACGGTATTCCAACCCCTCGCAGAGCACAAATCAGGTATTCTAAACATAAATTAAGATGATTCCCTTCGGAAAATTTTGACATTTTGTTCTTTTCTTATGCAATAATCCGAACGGGTATGCCGGATTCATGATCCAAAACGTCAGAGACTGAAATTCGCTTGAGCAATGATAAAATATACGTATTTCCCGATTGGAGGTGGGCCCGAATCGATAGGGAGTTAGGGCTTATGGGGTCGAATATTTTTTTTTTATTCTGACGTCGGGTTCCTTTTCAACCGTGTGATTTGGTGGGGGTGGTTAAACCGAGGGGGAACGAAGGGCAATTTGTAGGCCACTCGAACTCCACCACGAGTAAAACCGGAGGAGATAAATGCCGTTACGAGGAGTTTTTAAAAAGCAAAAATAGAAAGGAACAAGTGGTTTTCCAGCGTAGGAAGTCCCGTTAAGGGAACGGGGGCAACTTAACGTGGACCCGAGTCCAAAAATAAGAAATGGGGTTGCTTCCCCCCTCCTAAAAAACTCCCGTCGGGTATTCACCGATCCATATATCGTCTCAAATTGAAGCACTATATCGCAAAGATATTATGAATCCTTAAAACACGTATAGAGATGTATTATTTACGTAATTGCCACACTGTCTGGTACCATCAATGGGTGGATTATCCGTCAAGAGTACATTTGCGTTATCAAATCGCACTACATATAATTTTAAAAGTTTCCATGACGAAAATAAAAATAAAAATTTTATTGTACAATCAACGCTTATGGTTATAAGTAAGAGCGTTAAGATTAAATAAGGTGGATTTACTCCTTGATTCGAAGTACTTTTGATTGGAGCTATGTTTGTATGTCTCGGTGGTATCCAATAGTTCTATACCGTATATCGACGTTGGTTTTCGTAAGGTTTTGTAGATTGCGAGTTTGTTGCCTGAAGTCAATTTTTTACAATAACGGCCTTAGTAGGCCATTCCTAATTTCCGGTTTAAGTCGATTATTTTGAGTCGGGTATGGGGTTTCCATTTGTTTCGAGACATCTAACCGGTGCACCGCTCGTCCAGGCAGCATCAGCAACAACAAAAAGCCGGTAATTTAATTTCAGTATTCATTTTAAAAGATTTATTTTCCCGTTCTATAAATTAATATAGGATTAAATATACCTAAATTTTTAAAAGCGAATAGTGTAAGGTGGTTGAAGCCACCTGAGTCTTGTGTAACCTTAAAGGAACCCCGTCAATCTAATTAGAAACGACCTGATAATTTCATAGAATATTGAAACACGCTTTGTTACAAAGGGGGCCCACTAATTGGCCGCTAATCTGTGCGGCCCGGTACAGGCTTTACTGTCTTCGGTAACTAAGGGAAATTGTGTTTAAGCTAAATGTTTAAGCTTAAAATAGAGAATGTGCTGACGATTTTTTAGTTTCAATAATGTTTAGTGCGCCAGTCTTTTCTTTTTAGCTTTCTCCAGTGTTCTCTCACTTTTGGTTATGTGAAAGGATAAAGAACGTTAAGATTAAATACTGCCCTTGAGACGTTGAAGTAGATATCTTACAGTGTACCTAGCTAGAGCTACCTTCACCCCCCACCTCCGCAGAGGGCTCCGAAGGTCCGCTGTTTATGGGCCCATTGACCCTACGTTTCACGTTTAGAACACCCTACATACAGAACATTCACACAACAATATATCGTGGTATGTAACCGCTCTGATTTTTGACCTAATTAAGATTAGCGGATTAAAACCACATAAAAAACTACAATACAAGACTAACAATAGACGTATGAAGTAAAAAATAGGGAGCATATCATATGGTATCTCCTTGCGCTATAGAAAAGAAACAAACAGTAATGATCATTTTATGCAAAAAATGTAAGAAAGAATGACAAACATTATCCAATTTCTCAGGACAACCTAACTATTAATAGAAATATAAGAACAATTCGAAATAGGCGTATAACTGGACATAGCATCTAATTGTGCTATACAAGATTAATAATAATATTAGAGAATAGGTATTGAAGAGAGGCCGTTTTGTAGTTAAATATCGCCTTTCTGGCACAACCCCTCTGGGGTCAGCGATAGGGAACTGTGTCGGTGAACAAAAACAACGTTTGGGCAAAATTTGGAACTGGAGGTGCTACATCATCGTGATTTGTCGGTACTCCCGGAGGACACACTCACACACGAGTAGTAACACACGAGGGGGACATTATTTTGCCGCCGTGAAACATTTGTCCGGATGACCGAAGTTGAAACGTTGGGCGGCTGGGGGGAGGGTGCGTATTTTCGAACTGTATTCATTTGTCCTCGTTTCCCCTTATCAATCGCGCAAATTGTTGAAAACAAAATATATATGTTAATAATTATATACCGCGAACAGTGTTATATTGGTAGCATGATGAGGCGCAAGTACCGCACTATATTAGACATTAATCCTGCTACTGAAGGAAATCGGTCTAGTTCAATACCGTATATTCCACGGCATTCTGGACCCTCCGATAAGGCCTAACCTCTGTTTCGTGACCGTGTTATAACGAAAAATGTTTCACCGTAGATTTCGTGTTCTTCTCTCGCTGGTTTGGCCAAAGTGACTAACACCGCCACTGAAGATGTCGAGCAGAAAACCGGCGAAAGGAGACAGAAGAACACGAAATCTGCGGTATTCCAATTCCTCGCAGACCAGAAAACAGGTACTCTAAACTAGAAAAACGTTTTCTTAGCTATGACCTTCCACGGCGTTCTGTGCTGTATTCCTGTCTGTTTGTTGGTCGGAGTCGGCGCGTGGTCTCGTAGTTGATAAGCGGAGGGTTCTCCAACGAACCTTGGCCGGGCCCCCGGGGACGTGACTTTCGCCCGGTCTGAGCCCCGGCCACCAAGGTCGCGGAACATACCCCCCTACAGGGCAGCAGAGCCAGCGCCTCTTTCTGTTCCAACACCAACAACGCCGGGTGAGACCACCCGCAAGTTGTATAACACTCCCCACCATCGCTATCTTCATCACTTTCCTCAACCTCCTCCGTCATCGTATTCCATGCCAATAGGGCTCAGTAATTTTGAGAGATATATTCCGTTTGGGCGAGCGTTTTGAGATAAGACATCTCTGTACATTGTATCACTCAACACCTCGTAAGATAACATACGAAGGGCCCGTGAGGCCTGATATTCGTTAGGCCAATATCTAAATGGACATCGTTGACGCTCGTTTTACAGCATCGATCCGAGAGACACCTCTCAAGCGCAAAGGGTTAACCGTTATACAATAATTCGATCATTTCGGTGAGATCGCGTCTTCGGACTGCCGTACCCTGATGATGGAACCAGTGAGATTTCCGAATCGAAGAGGGTTCCCACTCAATGGAGCCCACTCGGGTGGTTTCCAAAAACCGGAAAAATCCCGGGGATCGAACCCCCGACCCCGGCCAACCGATATTTTTCCCAACTCAAGACGCGATCTCACCAGCTAGTGACAATTCCATGTCTGGTCGCGGAAACCTTCACTCACATTATTACAATACTCGAGAATTCCGAGAGGTTTGGAATTTAATCCTTTCTTTATTCGATTGCCGGTATTCGGAAGCATTAAAATCTCCATAGTATTCAGTCTTTTTACAGTCGGAAATATTACAGGAAAATAACCAATGCGTCCCTGCTCTGTCTCCAATCTCACCCCTGCGTACAGATTTTGGAAAGTCCCCGTTTAATAAAAAAAGGTCAAACCTTATAACACCGTGCTCCTTTTCCGAACCCAGTTACCAGGCCCGGAAAAGACGGCAATTCCCCCCCCCCCCCATTACCCCTTCCTCTTCTCACGGGAACTGTTTTCTCGTAACCCGAAAAAATCCCCGTCCGTCACGCGGACTCACGCACAGAGGAACGCGCGCGCACTCGAGAGAAAAAAAAGTAGTGAAAGTCCGTCCAGTATAAAAAACGGAAGTGACTAAACGAAAAAAAAATTGAATAACATCGGACTCCCCTTTTTCAAAAGCAGTTTCAATTCCATTTATTAACGTGAACGGGAGTTCCTAGAGGGACGGGACGGGGAGGGGGACGGGGGTCCTCTGTGTTGTGAAACCTCCGCGAATTGCCCACTCCTCCCTTTGTCGTCCGCCTGCAACGGCGGCGATGATGATGATGACGATCACGACGATGATGCCGGCTGTTAGGGTAGCAAAAAAAAGAGGGAGAGAGAGAATATAAACGGACCGGGATAAAAAACGTTATTTTGTTCAATTCCGTTTATTTCCTCTTTTTCCGGTCCCCCGAAATTGGATATAGAGTTACACGCTGCGAGGAAGGCGGGGAGAAGAGACGTCCGATCCCGGGGTCTGGACCTGACCATTAATTCGGTTTAATTTCAGGCCGGCCGCAATACCGAACCCTCGTGGGAATATAGAAAATTATAGGAAAAAAATTATTTTTTTTGTCCTTCGAATATTGTCCTTGCAATTAACGTTTTAGTCTACTAACCCGGTGAGGGCATGACCTGGGCACTGGAAAAACGTACTCGGAAATACAGGGTATTTTTTATATTTCCATAAATATTTTATATAGCTATGTGTTCTAAATATCTGTTATGCGGTCTGTGAAAGTTTCGAATACTTTAGCATTCTCAATTGTTTGTTCCCTCCCGCTTGTTTGGTCTTTAGGAAAAGATCCAGGAAATTACACTTTATTTTATATAGCGTTTAGTATTTTCACATATGTTGAAAAACGTGAGTGGTGGCGGACAATCATACCTTTGATAAACGAAACTAATTATTAATCGGAATAATATATTGAAGAAATCTCTGTAATTTTAAATCCTGGCTTTTTTTTGTAATTTTATCTTTCATATTTTCTCTTACGACATTACAACAAATTTATTTGTACAGTTGACCTTCTTACCGCTTGGGTCGTGCGTGCGAAAGTATCAAGTTCAGTACTGAAGTATGTACCTCCCCGCCTCCCTCGTCTGTTTAAAATTTCTGGGAATTATCTCTCGCCGCGGCCGCTACAAAGACCGTGGTGAGTCCTTGACTAGGGTCTTTGACACCGGCGGCGGTAAAGGGGGGGCCCTCCTTGCCTCGGCATGCCCAGCCCACTGACCGAGGTCTGAACCGGGGACCAATGGCTGAGGATAAAACGGCTCGAAGTCGTCAGGACTGACTGTATAGCCGAGAAGCTGCGGGCGAAACTTTTATTCGCAGAATAAACAGAAAAAGTAATCGGGAGCGATGTCGGAATTCTTTTCGTGTGAGTATTATACGAAAATAATGAAAGATGTTTGTTCGACAAAATCGAAACTTTACAGTCGAAAATATTAAGGAAAATAACCAGTCTATGTCTCCAACGTTCCTACAGATGCCAGAAAAGTAAATGGCCGCGTGATCTAAATGTGTAAGAAAAAAAAAATAGAAAATGGGGGAAAAACCAGTGGGCCTGTCCTCCATTATTGTCTGCTCGTTATTAGTTCTACTCGAACATCAGTGTCGCTTATTGTTGTGACAATAAAACAGTGAAAAAGAAAACAATGTTTTCCGGATACGGATTTCACAATATTCAATCTTGAACTAACCCCATATGTAATGTTGAACCGAACTATACCCGGCGTAAATGTGGAGGAAATCCCCCCCAACGTGCCAGAAATATTATCCGGCGGGTCGTAAACTTTCTAAAAAGCAATTTACCTTGGCCATAAGTTAGGATGGGGGGTGTGACTTCGCTTCCTCTCGACGGACAGTGGGGCCCGTTATCTCTTGAGGCCCGCCCTTTAGTGAATATCAAGCGCGGCGGCAGCCCTCTGTTTTAATAGAGTCGTTAACTTCGTTCGGTGGGTGGGGGTCGATCCGGTTTACGATTCGATACTTGCGCTTTATCTCGGAGTTCAAACACTGTTAAATTTTAAATAGATTACGCCGTTATAGCTCTCAGGTTTTGTTTTTTCTTTTTTTTACAAAATCCTGATTTATAGTAATGCAAGTCTTGTAAAAGTTGAAATACCAAATTCAAAATTAAACCATAATTTCTTCTCTTGTAGACAGTTATAGTCAATACCCTAAGTGGTTCCGAAACTTGTCTAGCCTCTGAAGAGTCTCCTCTATAAGTGAAATATTCCCCTACGCAAGAATAGGAAAGTGGAAGGCGTGAAATTGTAGTGTAAAACTTTTACAGTAACAATAATAACTTTTAACCCTCTCTCGTATTCAGGAAAATATGTTTTTTCTTTTGTAAAAGACAAAAGCCGAAGTAAGAAATAGAAATTTTGAGGTTATAAAATATTCAAAATTTTAAATTTGTAATGTTAGTAGTTTAAATTTTCACTCACGGAAACCGCAATTCCGGAAATACTGCTCTGGTTCAAACCGCAGATAAATACAGGATAATGAACAGCAGAAGCTAAACCAAATGCTGAAAAAAAATTAAGGAACAACAGTCAGAGTATTTCAGTTTACAAGTGACGGAATGCTACTGACAAAACCATACGAGCAAAATGATATGGTAGTCGTGTGAATCGAGACACAATCGTGGTATTTTATGCGCCAGACAGTTTTAATGCCCAGACCTCGAAAAGTTGTCTATTATTTTAAAAGATGGGTTAAATTCCTAGAAAGCAATTCGGTCAATACCTTATACAATGCCTAGTATTCATACTAGTACAGTGAGATAATTTGCAATCTAAAATGGAAGTAATGTGAACCACTGGTCGTGTTTAGGAAAAAACAAATTGAAATTGTAAAAAACGTTGCTGGTATAAAGGATTCCCCATGGTGTTATGAGTGTGAAACAAGGTACAATACTTAAATTGTACGTAGCACTTCCAAGTATTGTAGATCTCCCTATTGTTTGTGATAGGTACGTTCTTGCTCCCGATGTACGACGGATTTCTCTTCTATTTATTTATTTTTTTGTCGGAAGCCTACAAGAGTGCGGACACGTGGGAAAAACGGGCTGATATTTTCCCGCCCGGTACACAGGATCCGGACGTGCACTTAGAGCGCCCGCTTTCCCGGACCATTCACAGGCTCCGCGGATTGTTACGCAGCGACCGACTGCGTCAACCTCCTTTTTTCTGCCCGTCTGCCGAAGGGGGGGGGACAAGTAGAAAGAAGACACGCGTCGGGGCGAGAAACATCCAACATACGCGGAAACATGTTCAACATGACGGTGGGGGCCGGGGAGGGCCGTGGGAGAGCGACCGCATGTTAGTGCACTACAGTCGGTTCTGAATAAAAACCGGCCGATGCGCGGTATATGCCGAAGGGGTGTCCGCACCTTCGGTCGGAAACTTGAGGAAATTTTCCTCAATTTCCTCACGGACGATTAAAAATCAGAACTTAATGAACAGATTGAGAAAACAGGGCATACCGGGCTGACCCGCTCACATCTAATAAGGTGAACATAACACTTGAACTGAACACATAACAACTTAAAATACAAGAAAGAAAGGCAAAGAATACCAAACAAACAGTTAAACTTCGTATTAAACAACGATTCAAATAACTTAAAAAATGTAATAAGTTTTATGGGGCCCTCAAGGACCCAAGTGCATATCGGCAAGAGCACAATTAAGGAAAAAAATCAGAACCCCACCCTACTAATAAGTAAATTATATGAAAAGTTGGTTGTGTTCTATTAGGTGTAATCTCTGAGAACAGTTCACCATCCTGAACTTTGGTATTCGGGATGCATCGAGTTCCATCGATCGCATAGTTTGGTAAACGAGAGGTTGTGGACCAGAGCTATAATAATAAATAAAATAATATGGACTAATGAAAAAAACAAAATAACCAATTAAGAAAATAATGATTCGATTTCACATTCCTAATATCCCTTTTTAAATAACTAACATTCTCATGATACACTAAATATTATGTTTACCTTCATCATCAACTGATCAGATACTCGGTCGTTTTGCTCAAGTTACTGAATTTGATATTATGGGGATATTTTCATTTAATTTATTTTATGAAGACTCTGGGACCCAGCTTCGGCCAAAAATACAAGATGGTGATAATGGATATAGCCCACTTTACACCCATATTAATGAAATGAAGAGTCACTCTAGCCACCTTGTCATATTTATATCAAAATTCTTTTGATGTGCTCGACTCGTTTCCCAATTGTCGTCTACAAGAATTCAATTCCCTCGTTTTGTTCCCCTCCCGTGGAAAATCGTGTTTCTATCGTCCAAAAGCCGGCGAAATTCGAAAGAATGCTCATAAATTACTATGATTATATTGACTCCCTGTCGTCATTATTCCGTTCGGACGATTCATGAAAATTGCTCATTTCACTTGTTTATTATATATCTCTGTTTCTGTATTGATGAAATACCTAGCCCTTTTCGTGTATCACAAGATTCCTTGACGAATATTTCTAAATGTTTCCCAGTTCTGAAACACTTGGAATCAATTCAAAGTAACTCGGAATTTAATCTAAAAACCAATTCGCTGGACGACTGTGAGAATCTTAGCCGATAGCATCAATTATATTTTTAATGTCAAATTTCTTTAAATATATTATTTATAATTGTTGGTATTGTTGGGGGATTCGCTCGGGGGATTGGGCTATCATTTAATGCTCTTATGTAAGACAAATAATGTAGTATTATTATTTTACTATTGGAAATAGTATATTGGGTAAATGAAACATTATTTGTTGAAATTGGTCTCAATGTTGTTTGTGGAAGATTGGGGTACTGAGTGTTCTGTGAATTAAAGGACAATGGCTCAAGCTCGACAATCGGCTACAATCGAAACAAATATTGTTCTAGACATTTATATATATATATATATATATATATATATATATATATTATTATATTTATTGTTATTTTATATTATATGTTATAATATAAAATATACATATATAAAATAGTTTCACTGTGTCGTTAATCCTGTCGTTATTCCCTCTCTGAGGAGGGAAGCAATTATTTAATGATGGTTTCCTCCGGTTAATGCTTTCAACCTGAAAGTCCAAAGTTTTGAGCAACTCATTTCTGTTGAATGAGAGAGAGAGAGAGAGAGAGAGAGAGAGAGAGAGAGAGAGAGAGAGAGAGAGAGAGAGAGAGAGAGAGAGAGAGAGAGAGAGAGAGAGAGAGAGAGAGAGAGAGAGAGAGAGAGAGAGAGAGAGAGAGAGAGAGAGAGAGAGAGAGAGAGAGAGAGAGAGAGAGAGAGAGAGAGAGAGAGAGAGAGAGAGAGAGAGAGAGAGAGAGAGAGAGAGAGAGAGAGAGAGAGAGAGAGAGAGAGAGAGAGAGAGAGAGAGAGAGAGAGAGAGAGAGAGAGAGAGAGATCTGTTTTGTTTATTTTTCGATTTAATATATTCAGGATGCAGGAAAGTTCTCGTTTTGACCGAAGCTCGTGAATACGCTACAAGCTCGTCAATTAATTAGGCAGATACCTGGCGTATCTGAAACTCTTGAATTTTGATCCTGGAATTAACCCCCTCCGACCTCATCTCCTTAGTCAGCAGTATAATAACGTAGAGGGGCAATTGGCTTATGTCGCCCTATACCTCCGTTTTGCCCTCAATGTTGCTGCTGCGTGAGGGGGATTGAGAACATACGCATATGACGGTCACAACATAATGGTCAACGTGGGTTAAAAATAAATTCCCCATACTCGTCCCCTTAAAAGGTCTCAACAAAAGAAAACGCGATGCGCTCCGGCTACACGAAAATAATCCACGAAAGACGAAAGCCAGTTCCGAACGGATCCCGACCCGTCGAAAAAGAAAACAGCGTGTGTGAGAATAGAAATAGACCTCACACGTATACAGTCCAACATACACTGCAGTATAACTGGGGTGGTGACAGTGCATACAGCGTGCCACACAGGCGACCAATATACCTAACTGAGATACCTGTTGACTTGAAATAGCCTACATTGTATTATATATAATTAGAACAAAAAGTCCTTAACACTCTATGGGCCCGTGTAACTTTCAGTTCACATTTCAATTTATCGAGATTTTACCAAATAATTATAGCTTTTGTCGTGAGACGGCGGATAAATCTTATTCCTATAACCTTGTCAAGACAATCAATATCAATATCAATTTTTTTTCATTTGCATATATAGGTTTATAATTGCTGATTTTTCCTTCCTCCAATTTTTTAGAATTTAAAATAAAAATTCGGCCCATAGAGGGTTTAAATTAATGAACATCAGTAACATACATGTGAAAAAAAATACATACAAAAAACATACATACAAATAAAAATTCATAATAAACGGATAACGAACTCCTGGAATGTTCTCAGGTATCTGTAAACTCGACACCGACAGTATTCATAAAATTGGCACAGAAAATAAATGACACTGACGAATAAATTAAGAGAAATAAAAGGCACTACCCCATTAACGACAACCAGTCACAATGAAACACAGCAAAATGTATAAAATATAATAACAAAATGAAGGAAACAAACTTAATTAAAAAATATTATGACATAGAATCAATGACATTAACTAATGGAATTCTCAGAAGGTACAAAATTAAAATGAAAAAACTAATAACGAAAATGTATACTATATAAGAAAAGTAAAAGAAAAATATTCATTAGAACAAACTTAAAAATATTTCTTAATGATAACAACGATGATGAACAATAACAAAACTAACGGAATTCTAAGAATACACACGTAACTAATAACGGAAAAGCGAATAACAGACCATATCGTAGATTTCGTGTGCTTCTGTCTACTCTCGCTGGTTTGTTCTTTTGCTAGACCGGTTTCGGCTGCTCGTCATCTTCAATAGCGATGTTAGTCACTTTGGATGCTTTTTGGGCATCCTCACTGCACTGTCACTATCACTTGTACTGTAAAAATATTACTTAACGATGATCCTTAAAAAAACTAATAGAATTCTACGGATACGCGCATAACTAATAACGAAACAGCGAATAACATCTCAGCACCCGAATGTCCTATGTAGGGAAAGTAATCTTAGGAATAAACGAATGTTGGTAGCACTACCAAAAGGAATGCGTTGTAGCGAAAAATAAATTGCATAATTAGACCATTTTCGTAGTTCCCGGGTGGGGGTTGGGGAAAAAAATACCGCGACTTTGTTGTTCAACGGACGGACCGGTCATTCATCAACTGGCTGCCGAGTCCGTCCACCTGCTCCGCGTTGTGTCATCAGCGTCATCAGGAGGTCGTTATCAAAATACAAAAGCCCCCCCCCCCGTTCCACCAGGGCCAGGAGCACACGGCCCAGAAGGACTAACGACTGGGCCATTTGGAGGCGGCGATTGTGCTTGGCTAAAAAAAAAAATAAAGGGGGAATTATTTAACCCCCCTCGCCCCCATCCTAGGGTGGCTGGGTCTCTTGTGTCCGGGGATTAATAGCGGGGTTTTCGCGACCGATTAATTGCGCCTTATGCGGAGAGAGGAAGGGAGGAGGGATCCTTTCAAATTTGCGCTTCCATTCAGTGCAAAATAAAGACTGTGTGGGAGGGGTCGTTGTAATTGCTGTATTGTGTAAAGCTTGTGGCCGTAAGCTTTTCTTTTTAATTCCGTATGTCCGTGTGCGCCCGCTTTTCTGTATATATGTTTAAATAAAACACTATTGTGTTTCGTATATATTGAATCAGAAAAATCTAACAGCTAATAGCTAATGCGTCAAAAGGGAGTGGCCACGTGATTTAAATATATCGAATGAATGAATTAATTAAAAACAATTACTCCAAAGTCGCTTATTTAGATAGTTATGGCAATAGAACAGTGTTAAAATCCGATAGTTAGGTGTTTATCAGAAAGCTTCTTATACACGAGAGATTCCTATAACTTGCAAACATTTTAAATTACGCAAATTTCCGGGACAACAATCGGCACAGTGCTTAACGAGCCAAAGTTGGTGTGGCAATAGAAAAAAATTAAATAAAAAAATGAACCTAATAGCTTCGCCTGTTTGGTCCCGAGCCAAAGCTGTCTCGGCTTTTGGCCACTGTCCTCAGTACTGTAGTGTGATCCACTCCGAAGAATGTTCGGAGAAATGCGCCTACTGAAGATGGCGAGAAACCGAAATCTGGCCAGCTTTGGACTTTCTTGAAGGCGTATTATTACTGTTATAGATATTTTGTTGTCTCCAGTTTGTTCAACTTGGGGACACCTAAGAGCTGTGCTGCGAGACATCAAAATGAGAGAAATATTAATTTTTTGTTTTCTTTTGTTTCAGGTAAGTCACCAACCTGTATTCGTTTTTTCCTCGCACTGAGGACCGTTCGTGGTGAGTTTACTTTACTTTAGTTCACACGTTATTTTATGATTTTCCGGTACATAAAACCCTATTTAGAGACGCGCTTTCTTTCTTGAAAGCGAGTAATTTTATATCAAGAAAAATGCGTACTGCTTGTGTACGCTCGACGGGAAAACGCGTGTCCGAGCTGATAAGCCCATCAAATCGATCTATAAATAGACCCCCCCCCCTTCAGAGATACGCCCCTTGAATTATGTACTCTGCTTAATTAGTAACTCGAGACCGTTGGTCTGGCAACGAAATGTTTCGTTTTTTTTTGTTGCCCCCATATTTCTTCTTTCATACGTCTGTCTGTTCTCGTATCTTAAATGGGTATTAATTAAAAGGTCTATTAGCTCGTCGAAATTTCTGGGGAAAAAAGGCCGGTACATCCCGCCCCCGAGGTTAATTAACCAAGTCGCGCCCCCCTCTCCACCCCCGTCCCATAGTAATAGTGATAGTGGGCGTTAATTGAATAATGGAAATAATTTGAAAACGGTCGTCTCATCACTGTATTTCGTTTTGGGAGTAACATATAATTTTTTTTTATTCTCCCGTCATGTTGGCATGAGTGAAGAAAGCGTTGCCATCATACTGCCTGCAGGTTCATTAAAAAGTCCCGAGCTAATTCATTTCCTCTTCATCGTTCGGGATGCTTTGCCTTGTTTCCGAACAAAGTACCCTGACCCGCCACGTGTAGGCGTTCGCGGGATTGGATGGCAACATTCTTGCGAATTATCTGAGCTCAGAAAAGAGTCTTTCTGAAGGTCTCTAAAAGCGTTCCGACGCCTACTATTACCCGGGGTCTTTTCAGACTTCGGCCTAGAGTTTGCTGTCCCTGACCCATTTTTTCCCATCTTTATTCTCTCTTCTGTGCGACACGTGTGAATGTTTTTTCTTTCGACACTGTCTGGCGGCGTGAACTGATTTATTCCTGCCCGTCGTGGGCTCATTCTTGCCGTCGGTCTCTCCTACAAATAACTTTATTTTTCCATATATATATATATATATATATATATATATATATATATATACGTAGAACATCGAAAAACTATATACAAATATTGGTTAATACATACATTCCAGCCTGCACGGGCCTTACTACATTTATGTACATGGTTTTTAAGGCAGAGACTACCCGAATTTTCTACTATGTTAATGTGGTAATCGGGAAAGTTCACAACCCGTGGTCTTAAGCTACACACACTTTGCACTTGCCACTTGATTTCACTACACTGCTCGCGATACTGAGAGTGTCGGTGCACTGGAACACTTGGGGGGCACTGTCGACGGTATATAAGACCGGTCGTTAGCGCTATAACACTATATAGGCACTTTAATTGGCACATTCACAGATTCCATTACACTGTTGCACTTTCACTTTGTGCTTGGTGTGAGGACCCTCCTTCTTTCTGTCGCGCCGCGAAACCATAAAAAAGGAAAGGAAAGAAAACGTTAAGAAACGACCTTTTGAAACTGTGGTGCGCTGTGGGGCACAGGACAAGTTAATGGGGTCGAATTATTCATTCATTTATTGAAATCCGACCCGAGAAGTACTGGTCATTCTGAAAACCCCCTCCCCCCTTGTATAATTGGCTGACGTTGGACTTTCAATCGTCCGAAATTCTCGACAGAAAATGCCCGGACAATGGAGGTCAGAACGAAGAGATTTTTAACAAGGTCTTTAAGCCCGGGCGATCGATGCCCAGGAACGGGGTCCGTCATCGGCCGACCGAACGAGGCGGGTTTGGGGGGTAAGAAAAGGGTCTCCGTTTAACCAATTAGGTTCGAATTTCTTTGTCCGGTTTTTTTTGCCGGCAGAAGAAGAAACCGGAGGCTCTTAACGAAGAGGCGGCGGCCGCCGCCGCAACCGCGGGCTTCGGGCTGGGTTTATAAACAACCGAATAATGATTCGGTCCTAGAGCGCTGTCGTCCATTATTACCGGCCCCATTATATAATAAAGCGATGTAAAATAGGGCGGAGACAAAACGTTCCCGACCCGGAAACAATTATACGATTATTATACAAACTGGATATACTGGGAATGTAAAATAATTCTGCAGAGTCAAACTTTTTTCTGTCTACATCTGCCGCTCTCTACACGTGAGATACACCGGGTTTATATTATTTGTAACTTAGTTGTAAATGCGGATAGTGATAGGAGAAGCAGAAATAGGCCGCTCACTCCTTATCACAATTTTTTTTTTTTGGAAGACTGTATTGAGAAAAAAGGCATCAGAAAATAAAAATATCGCAAAAGTTTTTCAGAATGTACCGACAGTGTTTTGTAAAAAATTGGCCCCCCAATGTCCCGTGCCCGTTCTTGGCTTGCCGGGGCGGACCACCGACCCTGCCTTGTGCAAGTCTCTTATGTGAAGCAATTGCGCGTAAACACGTGCTGATTAGTGGAAATTAGAACGTCCCTCCTCCACCATCCCCCACACCCCTTGCGAAACCTCCGCTACCGACTATCAAGATGGCCCCGATCGGCTGGGGCGTTTTGCAAGTTTTCTCGGCGGAAAGTCGAAACTGCCGCACACCGGGTCTGGCAAATATATAAGGATCTTTCTGCTTACAGAAATCCGATATTACTTGATTATCAGTAATATCTCAATAAAATGTTTTCTCACTAACGGATATCTTGGGGTCTATTTTCAAGTTCGTTACTTCCTAAGAAGTTCCTCCAAGGGCGCAACATGCCAACGCTCGAGTCGGTTAATGGCTCTTCAAACGCATTATGAGACAAAAGACAGGTTTCTTTTTATTATTTTTGGCGGAAAAAAGACTTCCTTTTTTTCGTAGTTGTGGACCGCGGAACGAAATCACAAAAGGATAGAAGACAGAAACAAAAACGAAGAGAGGGAGGGGGAGGAAATAAGAAATACATCTCCTGATAATTCAATGCGGTCGGGGAATAATTAGCCTTTTGTATTCGAATTCCGACCATTAACGTTGTTTTTATTAGATACTCTGTCCCACGCGACAAAGGGAGGACTAGTGGTTAGCGGGGGGGGGGATGAAAGTAGAGAGGGAGGGCCTGAATTCAAATTAACGTTTTCCAATCCCTCCACAAAAGGTAATACTAATGGTATTTTCTGTCTTTTAATTTCTTTTTCTGAAAAAAAAACACCGGGTTAATATATTCCCTGGGGACTTATTTGTGTTAAATTTGGACTTTGTCCTTTACAGAATATGTACGGGGTCGCGCCCCCCCCCTCATACCCTCCCCACTGTGTGCTTAGGCTAAGTTAGATCGAGAGATAGGTTTAAGCCTAGGTTTGGGCCGAGCTTAACTCACACAAGTGCGCTGTGTCAACATTGAGGCAATTCCTCGCGCGAGCTATTGAGTCAAAAGTCAATAAATAAATGGGTTGCAGGAACCTAAGAAATATAAATATAAATTGAGCAATGCAATAACAATACAAAACGAAAAATAGAGAAATACGGCGGCTTCTGCTGTGAAAATGTTGTTTTCAACTGTTGAACATTCCCGATTTTTCAACTTTTCTACGAAAATTGCCGTTTTTTGTAACTTTTCGAGAAATATCACCTGTAAACCACAGTGAAACCAGTTTAATCGATTAATATCTGTTAACCAAGGTTAATGGCACAATTAATCGTTTGCCTAGGTTTGTCGGTTTATTTTAATTATTAGAGTGTTTATATTAGTTCATGTTGTTTATTATCTTAATAAATTAAGTAATAGGTGCCTCTGTGTTGAGCTAGCGCCTGTGAACCCAGAGATCGGCGGTTCGAATCCGTCCGGAATGCCATGGATGTTAGTTTGTAAGTTAGTCTTTAGTGGGAATAAGTGATCGGATCCAATTAGATTACAAGAACAAAAAAGGGGTGGTACTAAATTTAACTATGGAAGAATAAGGATGACAAAGAATACATAAGTCGATCATAGGGTCGATGCTGTTTGTTGAATCCCGTGTAAATTATACAGTCTGAAATATTCCACTCGAATTCCGCCGATGGCGTCGAAGGGCCGGCGATAAGGATAAGGTCCGCCCTTTCTTCTTTTTTTTGTCGCCCAGAGGATACAGAAAAGGGGGCCCGTGGGAGGGGAGAGGAAACGCAGGAAAAAGAGGCCTGAAAAAAGGACGGGACGAAGCCCATTTGAGTGAAAACAACGGTCCAAAGAAGCGTGTATACACAACGGCCGGGGGAAACGCGTAGGCGAATAAAAGCCCGGGGATAACGAGCCCGAGAGCCGCTCTCACACTTAGTTTTTCCTCCGACTTTCGAGTTGTTCACGAAACTCGGCGAGGAGCCGTTAAGAAAAGGTAAACGCCGGACAGATTGGAGCGGATAGTTTTCTACCTTATTGCACAGTCGGGGAAATTGAAAAGTGGTCTTCCTCCCCGAAAAAGTTATGAGCATGAACTCAGATTCATCAGATTAGACACTATTAAATGAGCCAGCTCACTGCCATTTCTCCACTTCGCGGATTTGAGACGCCGGTCGTGAAGTGGAGAGGTCCACAACAGACCGGAAACAGGAGTGAGGGGGCTCTCCCCGGTCTGGAAATAGACAGATGTCGCCTCCTCTTTGGCCCGTCTATTTTGGAAGGCCCGAGATAATAAAGTTTCCCCAACGGGGATTCCTCGGATTCCCTGAACGCTTAGTTCTGCTCGTCGCATACCTTGCTGCCGTGTTCAGACATTGGTCAATTCCACTGGGAATTTCTAACATGGCTCTCGAACTGTCGTCAGTTGTATTCAACATATTGTATTTTTGTTATTTAATTATTGAGTGTTCGGTGTGTCTCGGGTGTTCCGGTTTCAGCACTAACGGAATGCGAAGTATATATTCTGCCTTAGGACCGGAGTTATAGTACGAAACTTCAGAATAATCCGGTCTAGATTAGGAGTAAAGGAAGGAAAGCAATTTCTCATTCCTGATTTACTTGTAGCAGGCACTTCTCAAGTTTCAATTTTTCATTATTCTCTTGTAAATCGTTAAGTATCAGTTTCCATCGCGTTCTCATTCTAGAGTGGTATACATGCCAAATTTGGTGCTGATACGTTTTTGGCGCATTGGTTGACCGGATCTAAAACCGCATAAATAACAGTTATATACATATAAACCAATATAAAAACGTATATTATTCACTTACTGTGTACAGTCAGAATAATGCGGTC
The DNA here is from genome assembly GCA_019843655.1 of Lethocerus indicus. NCBI lineage: Eukaryota > Metazoa > Arthropoda > Insecta > Hemiptera > Belostomatidae > Lethocerus > Lethocerus indicus. The sequence continues at coordinate 8,672,678 of JACDQD010000001.1, forward strand.
TAGATTGGGACTAAATGGTTGAGTGAAATCGGAAAAAGTGTGCTATAAAAACGATTTTTTAGCTTTCGTCCAGAATTCATCCCGACCAACGTGAGATTGTTCATCCCGCCCTTTCCCTGTCCAATTGCGAAGATATTAACTATCCCGGCTTTAATAAATAATTGAAAGAAATTAAAATTTGAACTCGGTTAAGTGGGGAGGCCGTCCTATAAATCACCTACTCAACCAGGCGTTGTCGTCGAATCGTTATTAGAGTCGTCGCTTGTGCCCTGTGGGGGGGTAGTGGGGCGTTCTAATTAGACCTATATTTAGCGGTTACCCGCATATGACACACACGCACACGCTCACGCACCAGACCGACAGAGGACTCTGCAGTTTTTCTGCAGAGCGGTCGCGGCAAGTTGCGTAGGAATGTGAGCCACTTTTGGAATCGATACCGAAGCTCCCCAGTCGGGACTTCATTTATGCTTCACACGTGCTTGGCTCGAGAGCTAAACAGAGGATCACAAAATCGTGATCGTAAATGGATATACGTTCATGAGCCCTTTAATATAATAAATACCTCAATGATTTAGATGAAATTCTGTTTATAAATTCTGCTAATGGAACTTAACGAACAGTGTTTATATTTTTAGACGGGGGTTCGAAGTTTTTGTGAAATGGAATTAGTATATTACATCACCGTACCGTGAGGACGTCGTTCGTGAATTCATTGATATACAATTAATAACAACACTTTTATTTGCGCCAATCGCGCTATATTGTATACTTGGAGTCTTATATAAGGCCCGGACCCTCTTCCTCAGGGTCATATGAGATCATGGTTTTCAGACATTTAAGCATTCATTTCAAATACCGCGCTCGAAAGTCGTTTGTGGAATATCAATGTTGTCCGATATGCTTAAGTACAGCGAATATACCGTGGGGGCCAATCGAACTGTGCCCATGGTTGAAAATACACTTGTTAATCCGAAACTTGTTCTTCTTCCAGACGATGAGACCGATAAGAACAAAATAAATCTCTCACAATTCGAATGGGAGGATTAAAAATAAATCGACGGTTAATGGTGCAGAATAAAATAGCTTTAAGAAAGTGCGATATTGAATGAGATAATATTGGGAATTGTTTTAAAAGTCCTCCCGGCCTTCGGGCAAAGACAATAAGATCAAGATATTTCACGCCGTTGTCCTCGTATCTGAAACCTCTATTTGGGACTCTGTTGGCCAGCAGCATGCGAATTGTCTTGAAAATTTTCCTTTATATCGTTTTCAACACAATCCTTGGTATGTCGTGTGCATTGGAAAAAGAGGCGAAATTATAGTAACTGGCGCCGGAAGAAATAATATTCCACGTGTGGGGTTTTCGAAAAGGGATAATTCCCAAAATGAATAACGGACAAAACCGAATGCGAAATATTATAAACGAAATAGCGAGATGTTTCTTTAAGCCGTTGTCCTCTCGTCTGAATCCTGTTCCAGGGCTTTGTCTCCCGTTTGGTTAGTGCGAAACAAAACAACAGGCCGGGTCAATTGGGACTTGCCCTCCTATATAAATGGAGTGCTCCGGCGGCGTGGGACTCAAATGCACACAGAGAACCGCTCTTCCCTCCGTCCCCCCTATCAATTGCTTTACCCCCGATGATGATTCCACCTCAAACCCTGTTATTGTCGCCTATTGCCCGGAGTTGATAGATGATGATGACTGTCATCGCGGCATTGGGAAGAAAAGAACGGCAGGAACGAGCCCACGATGAAGGGGAGCAAATTACAAAACAAGAGAACTGAAAAGAAATTTTACGAGAGTTGGACGAAGGTTTCTTGGATAAAACACAAGACAAGAACAAAATGTCAATATGTCAGTGATACTAGTGATTATTCGAGTTCTGGTCGCGGAAACCTACACTCACATAAGCACAGGATGCTTTGCCCGGAGACGAGGAAAAGTGTGACCAACCGAGATTGGTGGACTACGAGAGCATAACTTTCGTTGATACCAACCGAACCGGAGAATGAACAGTTACCATAACAAATATGCTGTAATTAATTTAACATGATTCTTTGGTGACGCCGACTATTTCCAATGTCCGGGGCTTGTGTTCGAAGCATCCTGTTGGCACTTTTTTTTACAGCCGATAGCAACAAATTCTTGCGCAATCTTGGCCCGAGGGGTTTTATCGCGAATTGAATCATTGAATAACCGGCTGGGGTGGTTCTTCAGTAGCACAACACATACTTGGCAGCGTTTACGGGGCCCAACTTTGGCCGCGTACACTGCGGGGGCCGAAAATTTTCGGAAGCGTTTGAAATTTTAAGGGACGCGGAGGGTGGAAATTTCGCCCTGGAGCGTTTATAAACAATTGATAACTTTATTCGGGATTCAGTCTCTCTCTCCCTCCCCCCTCTCACACTCTCTCTCACTCTCGCGGGGTCGAGACACGCGAACTCCCGGCGAAACTCCGGTAGTGGCGCCATTAAATTATTATTTGTTCTGTCGTCGTAGCGGGACCGCGCCGTACTGCATGTTTAAATTAGAGGCTTGGGGCTGGATGGGGAAAATTTTGAATTTTTGATACTTTGGGCGGCGGCACAAACGGAATTTTTGAATCCGGGGGGTGATTTTTACGACGGCTCTGCCGGAGTTGTCTGGGAACAGATTCTGTTGATGTATGCTCTCAAGAATATTCGATATATTTTTTTTGGTTTTCAAAATATAATAGTTTATTTGGTACGGTTAACAGATTGGATATTGATTAAGAACCCCGATCTAGACTCTGATTTTCCTTTATAATATATAATTCCTAATAACAAAACTAATGGAATTCTAAGAATACACACGTAACTAATAACGAAAAAGTGAATAACAAACCCTAGCGTAGATTTCCTGATTCTGTCTCCACTCGCTGGTCTGGTCTTTTGCTACACCGGTTTCGGCTGCTTGCCATCTTCCGTAGCGGTGTTAGTCACTTTTGGCACTTTGGATGTTTTTTGGGCATCCTCACTGCACTGTTACTGTTACTTGTACTTAAAAATATTACTTAACAATGATGACGACCGGTCTAGCAAAAGACCAAACCGGCGAGAGGAGACAGAAACACACGAAATCTACGGTATTCCAACGCCTCGCAGACCACAAAACAGGTATTCTAAACTAGAATGAAATAAATTTAAGGTCCTCATATAACCCATTAGAAATTTGACTTTTTATGTCTAAATACTAGGTAATCAGCAGCTTGTCTCCTGGGTATTGCACCCGGAGAAATGGTGACCCGCATTGCGACAGCATTTTATAAGAGTATGAAATTACTATTGTGGAAGACTCCAGTACCTAATAACGGGGTGATTTACGGGCCGACGCCAGTTGGACGCTCACTCGTCAAATTCACGCCGTAAACCCCGCTAATGGTTTGGTCCGCGGCAGTATAACGGGGCAGAAAACAAAAAAAATACGGGAAAATGTCGATTCAGGTGCGGGGCCCCGTTTTGATTTAGCGCCGGCCGTATAAATCGGAGAACCACCCCGCCGCGTTTTACGCGGTTCGCCTATTAGCCCCGCCTCGGAATTCATTACCGATAAATAGTTGTTTGGGTGGTGGGGGCTGTTTTAGGGCCGCTCGTCGATAATCCGGCCCCGGCTCGGTATAAATTATATTGTCCCTCCCGGCCCTATCCCCCGATGCATCTATCTATAGGCTTTGATCGTCGGAATACGTTATTCCGATGGGATAATTGGGAGTTGCAGTCAGAAGGGACAGTATCGGATACGATTTTCAGTCGCAGTTGTAAACTTCGAAACCGCCCTTTAGTTGGGGGTCGTTTTCTCATTCGGGAATGGTGTAGATCATCCACTTACCGGGAAAGGCGTTAGGCGCAAATACACGCTATCTCGTGACGCAAATATACAAATAATTTTAACGTAGATTTCGTGTCTTTCTGTCTCCTCTCGCTGGTTTGGTCTTCTGCTAGTCCGGTTGCTAGATCCTAACTGCACTGTCACTGACAAACAGACAACCAGCACAGGACAAGTGACAGTGAGGATGCCCGAAAAACATCCAAGCAAAAGTCTAGCAAAAGACCAAACCAGCGAGAGGAGACAGACATACACGAAATCTAAGGTATTCCAACCCCTTGCAGATCACCAAACAGGTATTCTAAACAAATAACTTTACATTTCTATGGGTACAAATATGACATCGAGAAAAAGGGTATACAAATAATCGTTTCTTACATGCATTCCGGCCTACGGGCCTTTTTACATTTAATACTTCGAGGACTTAATGTTTCGCAACGCAGTCCACCGCTACGGTGGCCTATCGGCAGCTATTAAACTTATCACACAACGGGTACAAAACAGATCACCAGGAGACTTATTATATAGCTGTTACGCAATAGTTCGGTCTTAAATAATTCGCGGGACATTCTCCAACGTTCTGCAGGCGAAAATTTCGGATTGCACAACGCGGTGCAATTGACCGGAAGCCTGACTGTATTTGTTTTTCGAAAATTTTTTTTTGAAGGTGGATTTATGTTGTAAGTAGGGGGGACGAGTCAGCCTTGAAATGGGTTGGTTCGCGCGGCTATCGGGTTCCTCCTCCTCCTCGTGTTCTCGTCACACTCCGATAACAACATTGCATTTGCACGTAAAGTATCGCTTTATTTTTTCTTTTTTAAACTCTATCCAGAATATTAATCCTTAAATACTGGATTTTTGTTTAATGTCAATAGCTTTGTTTCGATGTTAGAAGAAAATATTTTGATACGTCATTAAGAATATATAACCAAATTTTATTAGTGGAATTTTATTTTAAGTTTGGAATATCTGTTTTGTGTTCTGCGATGGTTCGGAGTACCGCAGTTGTTTCGATTTTGTCCCCTGTTGCTCCCTTGGGTCTTTTACTACCGTTTTTTGCATCACAAATTAACGGTCCTATAATACATAACAGACCGACTATTCACCTACCTAGAGTTGAATACCGAGACGAGCTAAAAGTAATTCTGCAAAATGCAAAGGGAAACGGGGTACAGCACAAACACAGTGTACAGACCAGTTAATATTCACGGAAACACAAAAGACCGGCACAAAGCTCACCAACCAGGAAGTAATTCTTCCCCCCACTGACCAAGAAATATTCAAAACATCAAACATGGTTTGCGGTCGAAATAGGTCTAGGAAAAGACCAAACCAGACAGTGGGTGCAGAATATCGAGAAAACTGGTGATATATTTTTTCTAAAGTGTTTTTGTTTTTTTCTTTAACAGAGTCAGTTTTTCATTCATTATTTGACTGCGAACGTGTTTTCTATACAGGCTTCATTTTGCTCATTGTCAATGGAAAATCACTGGATTCTGTGTCCCCACTAGCGATTCTGCACCGATTTCGGCTTCTCCAGATCACCAGTAGCATCGCCGATTTCCAGACGGGTGGGGGAGAAGATGAATGGTTTTACTTTTACTTCGGCGTTCTCGTGGACACGATATTTTTCAGCAGTCTGTAACACTTTCGTAACGCCCAAGTCGTAATTGAGATTTCATCTTTTTCGCCGTAACATCATCGCAAAGAGAAATCTCTCATTTCAGTACCATATCCTGGTAGTTTTGCGAAATCCCTATCAAAGTGCGCAGGAGACGCTCGAGTTGTTTGTAGGTTCTATATTTCCTCCAGTTTGTAATCCCCTCGGGAGGTATATCGGATCCATGTCGATAAGCCAGGCTTTATAATGTTGTAGATTTTGTTGCGTGAAGATTAAAATTTATAAGCATTAAATTTAAATTAACAGTACCGGGACAACCCGATAGTAGTAAGAGGATCCTGTGTGCGATATTATTAAATTATTGTAATAAAAAATTTCTAAAATTAAGGGTAGACAAACACGATGCTCTAGGCCAAGAATTGGTCACTAATGCAATATCTCGCCTTTTTACAGAAAAAAAAGCTGTGTTCGTTATGTTTTGTATCTAGTAAAATATCTTAGAAATATTTTTGTAGCACTATAATTATTGTAAGAAATCTATCCATCATATTCCTATTCTAATGTCGGAATCGCAGGAATGTTGTAACAACCTCAGTTGTATTAACCTCGTCCGATCCTTCCCATCCACATGTCGGAATTTACGTCTCAGTCGTAATTCGGCGGAGACGTAGAAATCCATTAATGCTTTTAAGAGTAGAGGTATACGTCCGACCATAAACTGTGTGTGTCGCTCAGTCGCTGTTATTGCAGCCGCGTATCATTACGCGAGAAATTATCATTGCGCTGTTCTGGCGAAATATTCAGTTGTCGAAATCGCAAACGGTTTGCAGTTGAGAAGTGCTTCGAGCACAATCGGTCGGATGGCACTATTGAGACATGTTATAAGTCAGTGACAAGTTGATATTAAATTGCTCTTGTAGGAATTTGAAATTGTGAATAAAACTGGGTCGGGAAAGCGATGTATGAAATAAATATGCGCAAGTTGATAAATATGTTTCCAGCGCGGAGAAATTTAATATCATTTACCAGTCTTTTTTGGTCATCTCGTACCTTATCTGTCTCGAGATTTGGTCCATTTGCCTTCTTGGTTTTCCCTCATTGTACTAGAATTAACGAGGCGTTTACTTATATTGTGTTAACGATAATACGCCGTCTGCACTGTTAGTTACAAACTGTTAAAAACACGCTATCACACCTCACAGTGACAACCTGGATTGATAAGTATAAGCTTTTCCCTTTTAGCCTCCCCTAAATGTCTTGTAGTAATTGCTAACGCAGTATACTTCAATGATGAATTAATCGGGCATTCTTGATAACTTTGAAGCCCGGCGAAACTTATTTACCTTACTGAATGAATATGTATTCTACCGGTAATATAATGCAATCGATGACGGTTTCTCGCCACTAGGCGAGTGGAGACCGTGAGTCTTATCTTACCCGATTTTATTTCATACTATTTTATCCCGTTCCCACTTTGTACGGACTTCATTATTCAACCTGCAGCCTAAACAGCGCCTTGCAACGTTCCCATCGGATTTTCCGATTTGCATTTGTTCGTTCCCGCAAAAAATTCCGGAAATATTCCGGGTCGGGGGATGGGGCGGCGGAGGATTTTGATTTAAAGATTAAAAAACAAAAACAAGTGGGTGGGGGGTTCTTCCGGTACTTCGTTAGCCGGAACAAAGCGCCCCCGGGGCGTATATAACGACGCATTGTAAGCGCACGGTAAATATGCTAATGCGGTCCCGAAAACAGGTTCAAAACCACCCCACCACCGCTTCCGACGACCCGTTTAACATACGACGGGGCCTTCCGAAGCGGGAGGGAGAGAAACGGGAATTATGAAAAATATTAACGGAAACAAGTTTCCAAAAAAAAAAACTTGGGCTTGGGGAAGGTTCGGAATATCGGGCAATCCTCCACTGGCTTTTCTGATCATTGTCTGGGTTTCTCCGCTATACTTAAATCTTCAGCCATGAACCGGTATATTTAAGTTTCTTAAGATTACATAATAGTATCAGAATTATTTGTTATTCTCCTCTTCTGTCGGAATTTCAATTTTAATTTTTCCTTATCACATTTTTAAACCCGTAACAACGAGAATTTTATTTCTGTTTATTATTAATTCCAAATTTTAGTGAACTTATATCTCATAAGTTTATAGATATTGGACTCAGAAGTTGCAAACTGGAATCGTGGACGAATTCTAATAAAATGTTTTGTTCGGAATAATATTGACATTGTATCTTTTTGAACCCAACTTCGTGATCATTTATGTTTAGAATTGTTCTGGACCTCGTTACCCGTCGAAAATAACAGCATGAACGAATTTTCCGCTGCTCTTTTTCATACTTTAATAGTGATATTAGCGGAATTTTTAATGGGGGGGGGGGGAACAATAATATTCTAAATAAGAAAAATATGTAAAAACTGAGGAAATAATGTATAAATTTAGCGATGCCCCCTAACCATTCGAACGAAATCGGGTTTTATTCGGACGAGGAAAACCGCTTTTCCGGTCCCAGGTAACGACTGGCCGTGGCGCCGTATGCTAATGCGCTGGAAAAACAATTAGAACGGGCCGCGGGGAAATTATGCAGTCGGTGAAATTATGCCGGACGTCATTATCCGGAATCCGCCGCCCCCCGCCTTAAAACAAAAAAATCTGACGGATTTTACTGAAAACAATTATGAGATTTTAATTTTCATAGTCTATAAATCTGCCGGTTTTATTGTAAATCTGGGTATAATAATGGTGCCGTAAAAGACGCGACTATTTTCGACTGTTGGTAATCATTTTCCGGTTTTATTTTTATTTCAACAATTATTAAAAAAATTATTGTAGGAAATATTATATTTATGTTTTATTCATTTAAAGTAATTTATTTTTAAAATTAATTTTTAATTATCTCTCTTCTTTGCCACAGCTGTGCGTAACAGTAAGTGACATTGCAATTGTTTATGCCAGTATAATCGTAAAAGGATGAACACACCGGCCTTTCGTTTCTCAAATTTTTAACAGCTCAGAAAACCTTTCCTGCGCTATAAAGTGCTACCGTAATAGTGCCTCTACACCGAGTATCGTGTATAGTACCCTGTAAATTGTGTGATTATAATGTCAACATACTTCATGAAACCAATATGTTTCCCATCCTAGTATAAAGTCCCATTATCTATTTATATAATGTAGAGAAATTACCGCGGGTTTGGGAGAAATGACCGGTGTAATTTGTATATTGTGAAATATTGATATGTGTATTCAATGAAATTAAGTATTTGTAATATTATTAAAAAAATATTTCCGGCTTCTTTCCCCTTCTTTCTATTCCCCGCAGTCTCATTCCCAGGGCAGTCCTCGCCCGATCGCTGTATAATACACCTACATTGTAACAATTACACTGTATTTTACGAGACCTGTCTAATCAAAATGTAATTTTCTTTTGTTTCAGGTAAGTTGTTGCCTGACCTAGTACCTAACTCTGCCGCCGTGTTTTACCACCTTTCGCACTACCACCCCTCCGCTCGTGTCGCGGCGTCCACTGTAAGTCTAGAGGATTTTATAAAACCACTAAACATTTATGACAGCCCGGGGGGCGTAGATTGAAACCGATAAAACTTTTTATTGGTTCGCAATGAAACGGTGGCCCGTGTACGGACTGGCGTTATTAAATCCGAAGTCCACTTTTCCGCCCCCCCGTAAAGGCGACATTATCCGTCGGGCGTTACAGTTATTATTTTGTATTTTCCAAGCCTCGGTTTCTCGCCCGGCACTGAAAGTTTCGCGGAAACTCGGCTCCATTTCCGCCTTACGTACCTTTCCCTGACGTGAGATTTCACCACTTCCGGCGTTGAAAACATCATTTAGGGCCATCTTCGGGCATTTGTTTTTTAAAATTTAAGCTTACCCATTGTTGTTTGTCTTCTCCGACATTCCCTCGGGCCTAAAAACGTTTTTATTATTAATTTTAAGAATCACTATTAGAAGGATGATACAGCAAGTCGAAATACTCGTTTTGAAGTTTCCGCGCTCTTCTACGTCTAAAGCACAGGTTCTAACTAAGCAGAAACCATGTTCTATGCTGGACCGGGCATGTCAGTATTTTTACCTTCTTCATTACTTAAGTTGGATTTTCCCCACCAGTAGAATAAATTAATTAAAAAATTACTGCCGCATACACTTTATTACTAAGGACAGTGACATTCTGAAATCTTTCTAACTAATTTATTATGCTGTCGACCTTGTCTCGTTTGTTATTTATCGCGTTCGGTTCTACTGCGTCTTTTTATGTGTTCCCCAGAATATATCCATTAGACGTTTTATTTTATTTTTATTTAACACGAAATTTTGTTAAAGTTACGTGTTTGCGCCTACATAATTTTCATCGATTTTCCGATATGAATTGATCCGTGAATGGGAGGGAGGGGGCTGCCCCCCACATGTAAACTCGGGACGGTCATTAGAATTAAATGAATATGGAAGCTTCCGGCCGCATATAATGCCTTCATAAGCGCGTGAGTAATATTAATTAAAGCTGCATATCCGTTTCCGCCGTGTGCGAACTCCTGTATGTACGTATGTATACATACACTCATCTTCCCTTGCGTCAGTTAATATAAAAGCTGCCCCCCTCCTTCCCTAATTAGGTTCATTCCGATAAACGCGAATCCTTTTTTGCGCCCAACGATGTTATTACTATTTCGTTTTGCCGCGTTGACTTCATTATTTCTGAGTGCATTTAAAAAAAAAGGAAACAGAACAAAACGCACTTGAAATTTACCTTACGGAATTTTTCCTTTGTGAGCTTTGTTAGGAGAGGAGCAGATTTAAAAAATTGTATAAATTATATTATAATTAGTAAAATAATCTTTCTGTTTATAACTCAGATATTTCCTCCCGTTTATTTTTCGAACAAATTTTTCTCTAAAGACAAATTCAGACCTGATTTCTTCACTGCACATTTTTAGCGTGCACTTCAAGTAATGTGTCTTATTTTCTAGGTAGCTATGGATCCCCATTTTGGAAGTGCGCGCGCGCGCGCGTGTGTGTGTGTGTGTGTGTGTGTGTGTGTGTGTGTGTGTGTGTGTAATTGTAAAATTACACTTAACTCAGAAATTCCCCCGGTTTACATATAATTTTGACCCATATTCCTAATCAATCCCCACCACACCAATCCCTCCCTAAAAACCATAAGGGAAGTGGGAGAGGATCTGAAGAGAGGGATTACGAATATATATAAAAAATAACTGTAGTCTGTGTTATATTTTAGATAACCTCACCTGGGCGTAGACTGGGAATCGGCCATATATAATTATCGTAATATATTTAATTATTGGCGACACTCATTATAAATACATAAGTTCGGATATGAAGAGGTACTTTGTTTCTTCAATACTTCAAAATTTACTTTGGAAACAATTTGATCTTATTGTTGTACCTCATTGCCGCGTCGAATTACTTACCTATTATTATTAATTGGCATTGTTAGGTTCAGTTAGTTCTTCTTGTAAGGTTTCACGTCTGTTCACGCTCAGAGGGCTGTGTTGGGGCTGGGCCGCGTTCCAAATAGGACTTTAATTGGCAGCAGGAACTACGACTTGGCTGACTGTCGAAGCGGAGTCGGCTCGGACAGCGGCAGGTGCGGATTTTTAAAGGATTTTTTCGGTTTTTTTTCTTCTTTCTCCCCGCCCTGTCGCTCCTATATTATCCCTCTTTTATCTTCCTGTCGTCTTCTCTCTGTTATTTTAGCGGCGCTTATACCGTGGTGCGAGCGGTCCAATTTACATCGCGGTCCAGAAATTCCGCAATTGTTTACGTTCCTTATTTTATTTTTGCGATAACTTCGTACATCGTGAGTCGGGTACAGGTTACTCTTGCGGAAAGTATCACTGACGAAAATTCGCGGTGGGAAATAAATGATTAAGGTTAAAGAACGCTTTGGACGAATTTCTGAAATTAGGCGGTTTTGCAACTTTCCATTATACGTATACAGAACCTACAACTGGGCTCTGAAACCACCGTTGGACGTCGTTTTCTGGTCGATTTCGAGCCAATTTTTAATTTTTGAATTTCCCTTCAAATAATAAATATTTCGCACGACGTTTTTTTGATCGATGAATATCAATTGAAGAGTGATTTGCCTAAATGTAGGTTTTTAACTGTTAGAGAATTTATTTACATAAAATGGGGACAACAAAAATTTATTTATGTATTTAATTATAAACTGTCACTCTGTCCTGTTCCCTACAGATTTACGCATTAAAAAGGTACAATATTGTGTTATTTTTATTACTGATCTGGTATTAAGCCGGTTCCCGTTAGGGAAACATCACCTACGTTCAGTTATCTGTCTACCGGATATTAATTACCTGTTTAGTAACAGACCGCCCGGAAGTGTAGGTCGTCACACCTTTCAGTGTTCACATTCCTGGCGATTGTAGACAGTTCTGATTGACTTCCTTCTGGAGAAACCCCGATGGGCATCGCGAAACTAACTGCGAATATATGTAACGGTGTCGTTTCTAGTTTCTAGAGTTTTTACAGCGGTTTCTGGAGGCGTTGATGGCGAGGGAGGGAGGGAGATTGGAAGACGTGAACACGTGTTGAGGCAGACGCGGACCCCGAACGGAAATAGACGTGCGCCCACAGTCTATATGCACGCCCCTGTCCTTTCCAACGGATTGAAAAGTGGAAATTTTTGAAATCAATTTACGCGCCAGTATCCAAAACTCAGACACCTGACGGACGATTACCGCTCTTTATAGAAAGATTATGAAAACGTTTAAGAAAAACTACTTTGAAAATTAGGACATAGTAACAGCTGTGAAACATTCTACTCGTAAGATTGTTAATGTCTATGGAAAATGTCTTTGCGTTACAAAAGGTTGCGATAAACAAGAGGAAAAATACAAGTATAAAAAACAATAAGGAATGAAACAAAGCTAGAAGCCTAATTCAACCAGGTTACATTTTACAAGAGAGGAAGCGGTTTTTCGCCATCGTCAGTTGTATATATTCAGTAATGCAATGTTGTACTTCAGATAGTATAGAGAGACAGTAAACAATTTTGGAATTCTACTGAATGAATCGGTTGTAAATTATAAAATTAATATGCCATAACGCTTATCTTAATCGGGCTGTACGTCATAGACAGGAAATAAGCCAGCCACGCTGGATCCTTTTCAAGGCAACATTTTTGTTTTTAGTGACGAAAACAAGCATTTCTCTGTATTTTTATCTCCTCTATCTCCTTGCCTTTTTTCCGAAGTAATTACAAAAATTTCGTTTTGGCAAACCTCCCCGGGGGTTTAATTGTACGCATGTTGAGGAATCGGGTCTGAGGAGTCCAAAGCTGTGGCTTGGAGGAGTATGTCGGTAACAACAAAACCGTGGTGTGGGGGGGAGGGACTCATTTTGTAAACGATTGAGCTATTTTCGGCGAACAATTTCCATCGCACTTCGGCTAAACGAAACGCGCGGCTACGCTATAAGTTTAAAAAAGGATATTTCAAAAATTTGTTATTAGTTGACAACAGTCCCCTAGCTGGCAGTATTGAGTGTAAAACATTCACAAATACAATACAGAAAAATGAATGAACTGAAAAAAATTATCAAGGGAGAAAATTCCGTAGTGAAGGTTTCCGAAGGAATTTTGTGTACCGCCATTCGATGCTTCAGAAATGTTGTGCTGACAGGATTCCCCCTGTTTTCAGTAGCATACCGTCAGTAGAATAGAGTTCCGCGATAGTGCCAAAAGGGAATCGAGGTTTCTACCACCGTCAGTAGACAAGGCGAAAGTGTCCGTAACTGACAACAGGAATGAGTCCACGATGGATAGGAAATAAATTAGTTCAGAATTTAAAATTAAAAAACCCGTCCAGTAGCCAGGAAGTGTCGAAAACATAACTGTGACACATGTCACACAGAAGAGAGTATGAACTAAAATAAGATATAACTGTATAATTAATTATCTGTGGGACTGACTGTAGCGAGAAGTCCAGCTCAGAAATGGTACAGATTTATCTGAACTCTCAGGCAAAACGTAAACTGGTACTAACTTTAAAATCAGATATAATTCGTGTAGCGGGGCTTCCCTGTAATTCCGAGCACTGTGTAATCTGCGATGAATTAGTAGCGTCTTAATGTCATCTGTATAGTGTTGATCATGACGACAGGTCGTGTATACTGTAATTCGTGAGACAGGGATAGGTTGATTGAGAAACCTGCGGTAAGAATGAGTCCACGGTGGATGAGGAATAGGTCAGTTCTGAAGTAAAGTTTAAAGGAACAGTCAACAGTTAGTATTGAGAGCGAAAGTTTCACCCAGCTAAAAAAATTTACTATAAATTCATTTCTAGTTAACAGTATATGTGGCTACTGATGAAACATTTTCTGGTTCCGTAAACCAAACCAGCGGGAGGAGACAGAAACACACGAAATCTACGGTATTCCGACCCCTCGCAGACCACAAAACAGGTATTCTAAACTATTTTCAGGTTCTTTGCATTAATAGCTTGTACTCCAGCTTACCTTTTATTACCTTTATTGTATTACCTTTTATTGTCATCGTTGTTCAGGAATTTTGAAAGTCTGGAATTTTTCCCCGAAATTTCCTCCGATTGCGGATTTTCTAACCCGGAGCCGTTCCGAGGCCAGAGGCTTTTCTTTTTTCCGCCGGGACGAAAATAGGCATTTTTCCCCACCGCCGGCCAAAGCCGTTGCGAGCGACCGGTCTAGGAGAGAGGTTCGAACTCTGGGGGGAGCCGCCCGTAGGCTATTTATAGACCGTGATGAAACTCGAAAAGCGTGGAGCCTGAGGGGCAAAAAAGGTTTGCCGGTGCCAGAAAACGTGAACTACATAATTAGCGTATTGGTCTCTGTTTGCTAAGTATTGTGTTTGTATAGAGCCCCTGGTGACGACTAACAGTCAGAATCAACGCTTGCCATTGATTCTCATAACCGAGGTCTGTTTCGGATCTTGGCACAGAAATTATGCTTAAACTGGTAGAGGGTTAAAACTTATTTTCTATAGTTCTTCGACATAAGCTAGACTATCATAATTAATCATAATTGATCATGAGAAAAGTTACTCTTATGTGTCAATAGAATTAACAGATTTCATATTGCAAAAATTCATTAAAAAGTAACGAATTTTATATATTGTGACAAATTCATTTTTACAACACCTCGAATTTCTACATCTCTGCTATTTTAGATGCCAATTATATATGATTTAATGTCTTGAACTACATCGAATTTAGCTATTAGGTAAACAGTACACAAGATAGTGTGGGACTAGAACTGTCTAGAATCACTTGAAATATCTCTGACAGTTCTGTTCACCACCGGGGAATCGAACCTGTAATATATTCCGGCCTGCCGACGAAGGCATTCCGTTTCTTCGAAGTGTATCAAAGCGGTTTTGGACGACCGTTGCCAACGTACGCAATTTTAAACGCCGACGTCATTTCGAACAATCCTTGGACCGGCCGAACAATAACTGGCAGCGATTTGAAATTGACGCGGTGACTCACTCATTAGTTTGTTTATTTCGGGTATCATCTAAAAAAAGGAATTATAATTAAAGCTTTTAATTATCACAAAATCGACATGTCTACACGAAGGTCGTATCAACAGTCTGTATTAAAAATTTTCAGGATTTCAGATTGAATTCGAATGAGAAGCTCATAAACTCGGGAACACTCGACAGAATGCTTGTATAATCAATAGAATGTAGTTTCTAAACTTAACCATTCTCTTCTGGAGCGTGGCATCAATCATTGAAGGAAAGTAGTTTTTATGTAGGGACCATCTTATTTGGTCCTAGTGCTAGGCCAGGGTTGGACAAGTGCTCTTCGTTGGGTTAGGTGTGGCTCTGGCTTAAAACTTAAATCCGTTTATTTTTATTATTTTAGAACTTTTTTTTCACGAATCTTGTTAAATTGACTAAGTTCGAAAGTAGGATCTGTTGGTTTACATAGCACATAACTCTTCTGTAGATTCTGTAACCTTATTAATGAAATAGAGATTTTTTTATTTAATACTATGCAACTAATGTGTGGCTACTGTGGTACTATAAGGAATATGAAAAACTGGAATGTATCTCTCTTTGTGTAGGAATTCGTTACATATTTATAAGAACTTACTCTTGAGCAACTCCAATCTTGAAGAGGCCTCAATGAATCTGGATTCTAGTTGGTGTGACCTAGGTACAATCAATACGAAGCTATCATTTCTACGTTCACCCGCGAAAACCAGTTTTCGTTGTACGCATTAGCGACTGGCAACTCTTGTTATTCGTAATTTATACTCAAGCTGGAAGCAATTGTGTGTAATTTCCCGGGTACACTGTTTGTAATTGATTGCTACAAAGACTCGAGAGTTTTCGGCGGCCGCTGACGCTAATCTTAGAAGTCGTCGATGTTTGGAGGTCGATACTTTTTCCTGGACCCATTGCGCGAAACCAATCGAAATTCGAAACCTTGATAAAAGCCTTGGCTGCCCGAACACTCCTATCTTCTTGATAGTCCATAAGTAATGCGGCACATTTGCATCTGATGTACTTAAAAATAAAAGGACTTTAGTATAAAGGGAAAACCCGATTCCTTTATTTTTTATACTAATTGGAAAATCAATGCAACGATTTGATAATATTCCACGACCTCTGAATAACCTGTGCAGGTGGAATTAATTGAAATTTTCTAATAAGAAAATTATATTAGTGTAAATATTGTATAGGGAGTAAAAACGATGTGTTTAAAACTTGAGCCATTCTGTTGTACTTGCACTGCTATTATGAAATGTAGACGATGTCCAGGAAGGTTATATGGATTTTTAGCCTAAAGCCATCTTTACTATTCTGCCAGTCATGTACTCATTACATACCGTGGTCTATAATTACAAATTCAGAATCGGTTTTCCGATCCTTATTCGAACGTAAACTAATATCAAGGACATTTATAGGAAATGTGTTTATCAGCTACTACTTTTACCATCTAAACGGCGTACTAAATAGATTAATCCGTCATTAACCCATCTCCTCTTGAAATGCCACCGTTCGGGTTAATTGGCGTTGGAAGCCTCCTTGGTTGTAATAGCAAAGATAAATGGAAAGTTCCTTGAACTGTTTGTTACGTGAACACTGGGTATTATGATAATATTTTTCCTTGAAATCGTTTTTCTAAACTTTATATTTTTTATGGTGAAATTTTTAATTGTGGAAAAATTGAATTATCTGTCTAATCACACTTTACCGGACCTATGTCCGATAATTTTGAATGTAGATTATTCTTATTTGACAGATTGTAATTCTGCGCAGAGGAGTCTTTTCCTCGTTTGTGGTTGAAGATGACGTACCCCGTGCCCGGGGCCAGGTGTTAACGCGCACGTCCCGTTAACTGATTAGTCGCTTATTAGTCGCAGACCGTTAGTTGTTTCGGTGTTTGGCACACATTCGTTACAAAATTTACACATCCAGTCGTCGAATAATGGCCGCTGAACCAAATGGATAATATTTTAGGCCAAAGTAACGTCGCGCGTGACTCGATCCATGCAAACAAATTACGGAAAAACCGTTTGAGACCAACGCCCTGATGCTCATTAAATAGGGATTACGCTTTGTCTATCCTCTTCGTCTAATATTGACCGTAGTAGTATAAACCGTAAGGATAAAATATCCTTTTCGATGCGATTAGAGCTATTTGTGTTCAGAGGTTATTAACCCGAAGCCCTTTTGTTTGAACCTTTTTAGTAGACTGATAAACGGTCAGGTTGGACAGTGGGGTAATGCGTTCAACAAAGTGGAAGCTCGATTCAGACATCGCGATGTAGGCCAGGAAACAACTAAAGGGGAATCTGGAGGAAGTCTGGAAGGATTAAGAAAACTTACAGTTCCGATCCAGAAGTGTTCCTATGATTTTTAAGGTTAATCGAGTTTATAAGAGTTAACGGCAGTTTCCCTGTGAATCATCCTTTCTGAGGATAGCTATGAAATATCCCTTAGTGATGTCCTCAGGCGTTATTTTTTTTAAAAAAGAATTCTCTTCTAGTTGGCATGCGTGAACGTTTTACTTATGTACTAATTTATTCTTCTCCGTCGTGTGAGCCCACGATGTCAAGAATGAGCCTTCCTCCCGTCAGCTTCTCTCCACGATATTTATATATCCTACTCCGTTATCGGCGTAAAATGATTACCTATAGCCCTCCTAGATCTAGACTCCTACTACTTTTAAGTAGTCCTTTAGGACGTCTCCGTTCACAGTTCTGCTTTATTTCAATTGTCAACAGTATGGCCGTTTTCACTACGTCTGGTAGTAAAATTATTATTCGTTAAATAATCAGCGACGAACAAACAATTACTGGGTGTTTGGCCAAGTTTTTGGCGTCGGGTTATTATGACGGCAGTACAAAGGGACTTGGCGGAACACCGTTAGGTGGACTTCCCGACAGAAACTCAACAAAGGCCACAACTAATTCTCGCCGAGAGGGGGCCGCCGGGGCTTATCGGACCCGGAGAAACAAACGTCCATTGTCCGGCGTGGGTCCGTCATTTCCGAAAACTCGGCCCGGATCCAGTTCCGCCCTGGCGGTGGCCCTGTTGGGTGGGGGTTCGGACGTCCCCGAACCGGACGCCAAGTCCCTTTCTTATCGGTACGAGGCGGCGGGGGCAGAGGGTACCTTCCTCCGAAAACTTGGGACCGTCACGCCGGGAGTTACGCTCTGAGGGACACCAACACTTGACGAAGTTGAAACCGGAAAAACAGAGCCGGGACTTGGACCACGCGTTCTGTCCCCACCACGCTCTTAGCAGTGTATAATTTTTCCGGTATTTTTAAGTTTAAAAATAGTAATAGTCACGCGGTTCGCCGTCTAACAATTTTTTGTAATTAAATTCTATTTTTATCTCAATCTCGATATCTCGAGATTTTTTCCGTTTTTTTCCTGGAAAACTTCTATCAGAACGCCTTCAGTTTCTATTTCACTTCATGTAATACATTTTCTTCTGGCCAGTTACGCTTATGGCTCAATAAAAGTTTGTATTCAAATCCCGGTGGTGGGCCTCATTTTCTTTAGATTGCAAACTGTGCCGATCTCGAGTAGAAACTGACACTTTTTTGACACTGAAAATTTTTCGTCATACGAAATAATATATTTCGGTGTCTCTCTTTTAAGTGGTTTAAATATTTGTGTAATTTAATAATGTATAGGTTTAGAGTACCTGCTTTGTGGTCTGCGAGGGATTGGAATACTGTAAATTTCGTGTTTCTGTCTCCTCTCGCTGTTTTGGTCTTTTGTCATTTGTCTCTACCATCTTCAGTAGCGGTGTTAGTCACTTTGGCACTTTGTATGTCTTTTGGGCATTCTCGCTGCACTGTCACTGTGGTGTTTGTCTCTTTTGTCTGTTCTGTATAACGTTCACCTTAAGAACGTATGATGAAAGCACGAGCGTTGAAACGCAGCACGGGGTTTTTTTTTGTACGGTTTCAAGGCAATACTCGGGCTCGGTTTACCGGAAAAGTGCCGACACCTTGTTTTCTCCTCCAATAAAAAAAATGTTCAAAGACAGCGGTCAATAAGCAATCAACGCGAAGCGAATCTCTAAAACCCCGCGTTCCGGACGTTGGACTGTGCGGACGAGATTTTTCCGTTTTTTAATTTTCCTCCGGACTCAGAGCCCCTACCGACACCATTAGCGATGCTCGTTTTCCGGCATAATGAGCCGGGCTCAAACCCGCCACCGCCAACCGGCCGTGGGCGAATTTAATCCCGACTGTAAACACACGGCCTGCCCAATCGACCGTGCCCGCGACCGTAATGGGATAAAACGAAACGGGGAGAGGGAGAGAGAGAGAGAGAGAGAGAGAGAGAGAGGGAGGGAGGGAGGGAGGGAGGGAGCGAGCGAGCGAGAGCTCTCCTGGATTCGATACCTCTCGAATGGAAACTGATATATATATATATATATATATATATATATATATATATATATATATATAATGGCGTTATAACCGCCACCCGCTTCACATACAATCACTCGTATATAATTTTAACATTCTATGTGGGTAGGATCGAGGTGCGTTTTACATACTTGCCAGTCTTTGTCTACTCATATACTGAACACTACGTATTTTATTTCAAGTTAACAATATGTTTCAATTAATATTTTTTTCAATTTCTTAGGCTAGTGAAAACGCTTATTTTGCCTCAAAAAGCAGTAGATATATTCAACTAAAAAGTGAGCGATACATTGAGACAATTAGTGTTATCGATGTCGCTGCTATGTTGCCCAACTATTATATAACGTGAGTTCACGAACTGAGGGTCGTTCGCCTGTCGGTTGCTGACAAGAAAGCCAACGCGGGATTGTTATTGCCCAGTAGGTCCTGGTCCAGATGAGAGAATAGGCAACTTTTATGGTAGAGAAGTGGAACAGAATGTTGATCTTCAAAAATTAAACTTTTAATATGAAAAACTCGTTCAACGTAAGGTATCAATTCCTTCAACCCCGTTAGTGTAAAATGCATAAAATATGAGACTTCATAAGGGCTCCGTTCAAGAAAGAGAGAGTGGGGGACCGTTCCACCTGCAAAGCCGGCGGCAAGTTTAACTTGGGTCCGATTAATACTTAACCAGGTTTATACAGCAAGCGGCCGGTTTAAATATAAACATAGGTGCTGGAAGTCGAGTCCAGGTCCAAGTATCTGGCCCCCATGTTTTAATTATATTTGCGAACACCGAAACGTAGCGTTTATATACTTGTATTCTTCCGTCCAACATTCAGCTACAGCACGTTATATACAGCCCTTGCACGTGCCCACGTAATTGTTGGGTCTGTGAATTTTTTCACAGGGCGCGAAATTCCCATAATGTATTATAACTCTGAATGAGAAAATATTATTGAGAATAACACAACTACGGTTAGCAATCTTAGATAAATTAACCCGTACCGCGAATCAAATTATTTTAATAATGTTTACGGACATTAAGGTATTATTTCATTGGCTTCTCTTATATATTTTTATGACTAAAATCTGTAGATTTTCAACCTTTTAGTACCTGCTACTTTACGAAAAATGTTGCGTCCACCTCAACTTTCGTAAAGATGTAATTTCATTAATGCTGTCACGATATTAGAAGTTTTTTTTGTTACAAAAAAATATACCGCATTCTGTATAAATATTTATAAGTAATAATAGTTTTTATTACAAGAGTACAAAAAATAGACACGCGTTAGATACAATATAATAATATTTTATGCGATGGCTGGTTTTGCTTTTCAGCACAAATTTTTTACTTGTTTGTATTGAAAAACTATATAGTTTGGTAACGCCTGCTTCGAGGTGGAGGGATGCATCAAAATTAATCGACATGTGTCAATTAAAACGACATGTGTTTTCATCGGAATTTCCACCTATAAACGTAGCTAAAAATGTCAAGGTGACTTATGGCTCCAAAACTCTCTACACGCCCATATTTGTCCCGGCGCATCTTCGCCGATATTAAAAAAGTAGTCGGACGGGTGCGAAGTTCACTGTAAAAGGAAACTTGATTCGGACTCGGTACAAGGCCCCCACGATGCTGACCCGAGTGCTTTGCACCAGGAGGCACTCTGTGTGGACCGACCGACGTGTGACATCATCGTAGGAGGAATTGAAAAACTAAAATCTGATAACCTGATTATAAAACCTTTTGAACAGTCGCGAGACGCGAAATTCAAAACTTTCCAGTTAATTACCCTTCAAAATTGCTCTCTGTTGAGGAGAGATAAGGCATGTTATGTAGACCGCAACCGCTCGCATTTACATCGTCGCAATGAACACACTTATTGTGTAAAAACACATTTCTCCATCGAAACGACATTTCACAGTAAAAAGTCACGATACGAAATCTCAGCGGAATTCAATGCGATTATTTCAATTAAACTCATTTCAGATCATTTTATTTGTCCTAAACGTCGTTAATACGACGTTAATACCCTTTAACTGAGTTTGTCTATCTTTGTCGTCACGATTCTCTCTCGGATATTTTCGGAAAGTGTACTCTCTGAGTAATAACATCCTTTCCCGTTTTTTCATTTTTCAAAAAACATGATGAAAACATAATGCCGCCGTGCAAGCGGGTCAAGGCTAACCAGAGCCACAAGTCACTGGCTTTGCATAGTTAATGGGCTAATAAGTAAATGGGGAAGAACAATATGTTCTCAAGTATTTCAACATATGTGAATAAAACTTCTTATGTGGCTAAACGCTTATCTTCAAATTGGTAACGGTAAAATTATCCACATATGGACTAAATGTGTGGACTAACTAAATTAACTATTTAATTCTGATATATTCGGCGTATAGTGTTGTACTGATTTATTTAAGAGAGAACTATAGAGTTCTTGGATTTATAATCCATACTAAAATTGCAGTGCACTGCAGTGCGTTAGGGTTCTGTTGGGACAACGTTTCGTGTAATTTTATGAAATTAGTTTAACATGCCTGTTTTGTGGTCTGCGAGGTGATGGAATACCGTAGATTTCGTGTATGTTTCTGTCTCCTCTCGCCGGTTTGGTCTTTTGCTAGACCGGTTTCGGCTGCTCGCCATCTTCAGTAGCGGATTTGGATGTTTATTGGGCATCCAAAGTGCCAAAAGTGGCTAACACCGCTACTGAAGATGGCATTGGAATGGAACGCGTTGTAATGCAAGGCTTGAAATATCTTCGCTCGTACGTTCGCTACTCCATTACTGTTACTGCAACAGTGGTCAAAATAGGACGACTTCACCAACCAACGGTGGTCGATGTTCGTCCTTAGTCTTGAGCGATGCCGGTACAGGAACAAACGTCCTAGCGCTCGTGGGTTCGGATTTATTCTCCCGGATTTTTAATCAGGGGAGCCATCACTGACCGGAAATTGCCTACCCTGACGCCCCCCCTTCACTTCCGCCGACGACTCAAACCCGACTCGTTAATTGCTCAAAGTACCGACAGAGGAACGCGCGCACAAAAAAAATGATAGATAAAATATGTATACATATGACATGACGCCGTAAATCTTGACCCTGGAGTCACTTCAATGACGAGACGAAGCATCTCGTCTTTCACTTGTTCGGCTTTGAAGTTACCGGTAACGACCTCCAAATCGTCCCGAGTTAGCCAAATTTAACTGTTCTGGATTTCATCAGTTAATGTTTCCGATGGAAGGAAAATTCTATGGACTATATTTATGTCGCAAAAGCTTTTTGAAGTGTTTTGAAAATTTCCATCTGGAAATCATACAATTTTCATATTTTTAAATAAATTTTTAATGATGTTATTTTCGATTCTATTTTGCATATTTTGAAATACTTTTTTACCATATTTAATTCTTGTTTCATGCTGAAATTATCTTTCAGTTTCTACATTCTATCGTTGTGAACAATCATATCTACTGCTTTGTAGGTAGCAGAAGCAGTTTTGTATATTGTTTTTTGTAATTTAGTTACCCCACAAAAGCAGCGGTTCCCGGTTTAGTTCCCGGTTACTAGTGGGCTATACGCGACATCCTTGATAATAATTTCAATCCGACCTCATCTCTAAAAAAATATATAGAAACAGGAAAAAAGGCGATATATGTGGCACATCGCACGTTATAGGGTCTAAAAGGTGTGTATAAGCGAAAGGTACTTCAGGAGATATATTAGTTTAATATTATATATTACAACATTATATTGTTTTGTATTAATACTTTATTAATACTAATATGCCACCCAACTGTATTCTACATGGCAATGGAGGGGAATTATTTCTTATTGTGGTAGGGACTAGATGCATATTGGGACAAATCTGGAACATGAAAAATTTCATTAAGCACAAAGCAGATGGCGTCCAATGTCAGAGGCAAATTGTGTGAGAGATATGGAACAATATGTATATAAGGGTTGGATTTAGTTAATTTTTTTATTCGATCCCAAGAGGCCGTATTCTAGGTCTGTTCAGAGGAACACTGTTGCTGTAGTCAGTGGCAGGCGTGTTTCTTCTCGATGCTCTGTATTAAATCTCTCTCTCTCTCTCTCTCTCTCTCTCTCTCTCTCTCTCTCTCTCTCTCTCTCTCTCCCTCTCTCTCTCTCTCTCTCTCTCTCTCTCTCTCTCTCAGTCTCTCTCTCTCTCTCTCTCTCTCTCTCTCTCTAACGGCTGCCTCTCTCCATTATGCTAATTAGATACTCCGCCCCCCCATCAGGTTATCGTTCCAAAGGATCTGCATACACGGGCAGGGGGGGGGGGAATGTACCCGTCAAAGCGTTAGGCCGCCAGCGAATCGACGCTAATCTCCAGGAGCCGGAATAGAGTTAACAAAAATACGACATAGCCATCCTGCTCTGTACTGAAAACACCTGTTATCCTAGCGGCTGTGATAGTAATATCACTTTGTAATAGATATTTTCCTCCAAAAAAAATTCTAGAAATCACATTCCCAAATCCCAACAGAAACATGAAAACAGTCTCCAAGAGAATTAAAATTAACAAAATACGACATAGTATCCTTCTGCTTTGTACATTTGTGATTCTAGTGACAGTAGATTATGTAGTAGTACTAATATTAAATTGGAAAAAATTATCCACTATATTTATATTGCAAAGGCTGTTTGAAGTGTGTTTGAATTTACATTCGGAAATCACACAATTATATTATTTTTGATTATATTTTACATATTTTGAAATAATTTGTATGCATGTATATATAATTCTTGTTTCATGTTGAAATTATCCTTCAATTCGTACACTGTACCGTTGTGAACAACCTAAATTAACTGCTTTGTATTTAGCAGAAACAGTTTTATATATTGTTTTTTGTAATGGAAGATATGGAAGATTATTGATGATTTACCGGTCCAGCAAAAATTCAAACCATCCAGAACTGACAGTTCACTTTTCAATTCTCTTTTCCTGTTGGCATTTGTGTTGTGGCTCTGAATACTGCTGTTTGACCGTAATTAATTCTGAACCGATTTACTCTTCTCAATCGTGGGTTTCTCAGTATTCGAAGTACCCTTCTACCGCGGAGGCGTTCTCTACTGGCTGTGGGAGAAACCTCGGCCGACGCGCCGTTCCCATATAATTTCATAGCGCTCGAGGACCACGACTGGACAGTAAATAGTGCGGGCGTCGGACTACTGGGAAAAATCCTACCCGCTGCTTAGTCGACTTTAGCCCACGCGCTTCCACCGCATCAGAACTGATGCTGCTGCTTCATCAGTTGATAACGAGGTTACAGATAAGAAGACTGCATACACGGCCGGATCGAATATCCACTTACTTGCGTTCCGTTTCAACTGATAGTCAAAACAAAAATACCTCGATGAAGATATATCATATGAAAAATATGCACGGTTAACATTTGGTACCGTTGGTGTTAATAAAAAAATTGATTAATTAATGTTGACAACATGTTATTATTATTAGGTTTTTTTTTATCTTATAGACGCCTCTTTATTTCTTAAAACAATATTTACATAAACAACTATCTCTGGATGTTTCAATTTCAAGAAGTAAAATGTAAAATTCGATACTGTGAATACCACTATTTAAAAATAGATGGAGTAATGGTTCAGAATTTATCGAGTACTGGACGTGTATTTAACATCGATATTGCACCACAGTACCTTCAGCAATTTTTGGTACCACGTTATAAGACCAGTTACGGCCAGTCGCCGTCTTCAGTAGCATCTTGGTGAGTGACAAGGCAGGTTATACTCTGGCATATTAGTCAGTCGTCTATGATTGAGGCACGAAAAAAGTGAAACCCTATTCTGGAAACGCCCGCAGACCACAAAACGGATATTCGAAACTAGTAGTTTTTGTCTTTGTTTTGTTTTGCGGTAGGACGACGTTCGACGTCCGGAACTTTATCGAATTACATTCCGATTCCTCCCTCCCCTGGGGAAGAAGAATTCGGCCACTTGGGCATCTCTCTCTCTCTCTCTCTCTCTCTCTCTCTCTCTCTCTCTCTCTCTCTCTCTCTCTATTCGCTATATCCTGAATTTAAAAAAAAACAGATTCTTCTTTCCCTCTAGAAAGGAAAAACATAATAAACACGTTCTCAAAATATCGTCGGCGGTATTTTTTAATATCCCGTTTCTTCCACGGGATTTCGGATTTCATTTCCGCCAGGGATTGTGAGTAGATTTTTTCCCCCTGCGGTCCACTTTAACGCACTACTGGAGAATTTAAATTTGGAATTTAACTTTTTTTTCTGGTATTTCTCAGCCATCCAAATCCCCGGCATAATCTTGATCCGGTGCACCTATTTTCGTAAGGTAGTTCCCTCCCCCTCCCCCGGGGGGGGGATTTGGGCGCTTCAGAAATGTTCTTTATAACACTGCAAGGATTGGATTATTTTTGCTTAGGGAAGTTTGGTTTGAAAACTTGGAATGATCCGGATTTGACCTAATGGGTTTTGAAATACGAAGAGCCGCCCCCCGACATACATAAGAAGCATGAGTTTGGCTAGAAATCAAAGTTTTATTTTGAAATTGTTGAACACTTGAAAGTTTCTTTCACTTTTGGCTGTGTCCGCTCGTCCATCGCCTACAGCATCTGCCTAGTTTCATGAAAAATAAAAAATCGTTGACGACCCTCCCCCAATCCTCATGCCTACTTTACCAGTTTCGAAGGCAAATTGACAGTACGCGATGGATAATTTATGAATGAATTCGAGAATTATGTTATTAAGATCAGTTCGGCATACCGATTTCGTGGTCTGCGAGTTTTGTGGTAAGCTCAACAAACCCTATATTTTAGGTGGAAATTACAGGAAATGTTGCGAATTTCTAATTCAGCGATTTTACAGCAGTCGAACTTTTTCGTGATATTATTTTTCGTTGTCATGGCAATTGTGCAGACCATCGCGGCGTACCGAATTCGTGCAATTCGGGCTCGAAGATTGAGTGCTCCGTTTGCAGAACCTCATTTTGAAGCAGGTGGCGAACGAGCTCAGCTCTCCATTGTGTTAATATTCATCCGGCGGGATTGGGGTGGTGGCGGGGTGGTTTATTATTATTTTTCCTATTTTTTTTATTATTATTTTCACTCCCCGGCTCCATTCTTCATTGTCGTTTTGATTACCGCCACCTGGCGTGAGGTACCGCGGAGGCCTTTCTTTATTCATAGACCGGATTATCTTTTTCGTTTCCTTCCACTGTGCGTTGATCGAGTCCCATTCTGACAACACAGGGACATTTCCTCACTTCAGTCTTCAGTACAACGTGTAATCATTTTCTGTGATTAGACAACTGTCTGCGATTACATTTAATGAACTCCTGACATCCTGAGAATGAAGTGGCATTAAAACAGTTGAATAAAAAAACTATCCTCACTTTCTCGATTTTCTGCCTCCACTCCCTCGGTTACTCTGTGCCGCATTACTGGCTAGGATTATGGCGATGGCAGAAACCAAAACCCCATGATACAATTAGCTGGGTGGCGATAGTGAAATACCATATTGTGCGCGGTTTAATGATAACAAATCGGTCGTACTGGACATTGTGTCTGTGGTTTAAGCTAAATTGAACTCTTGCGCTGTCAAGTCTAACGGTTATAAATATTATTAATAGCTATATATTCCGAGTAAATATTTGTTTAATTCAAGAGTATGATTGCTGTTATTGGCGAGTAGTGTGTTTGTTATTAGATGTTGACGTGTCGATTGCGTATCTCCATGCTATTAGTCTCTTCACTGTTATTTGTTTCTTCTCCAGTGTCTGTGTATTGTGGCGGAAGGTAAACAGTGTCTGTGCGCGCGGTTTGATTATAAATAATTTGTGGCGGTTCCAAGAACTTTGTCTTCAGTTTATATACAAGCAATTTGTAAAACTTTGTTTTGCTTGTCCCGCTTGTTGTTAGTGCTGTATCCCGTGACAACTATTTGTCAATTCATATTTACAATTGAACTCAAATTCTTCCGCTGGTCCAATACAAGGATGTTATAAGCTATGTAAGCAAAGTATTTCCGGTATGATGGCAACTATTGCTGGACGAACTAGAATTCAGTGTCATAATAACTTGGAAATGGCTCGATTAGTCTCAAATTGCCAATTTATTCCACGTACATACAGCCCTAGTTACCAATTCAAATTACTATTGCGCCATTTGAACATTCAAATATTGTTTCATCCTTTTCCATCGCTTTGTATCTGTTTCGTACACGATCATCGGTATTTTTAACGGTTACAGGAAATACTGGTATCACTCTATTTCAACGAATA
The DNA here is from genome assembly GCA_019843655.1 of Lethocerus indicus. Lineage (NCBI taxonomy): Eukaryota > Metazoa > Arthropoda > Insecta > Hemiptera > Belostomatidae > Lethocerus > Lethocerus indicus. The sequence continues at coordinate 8,700,365 of JACDQD010000001.1, forward strand.
AAAACTCATCTATGTAAAATGAGATATGTGTAAAATAGGGAGACGCTGGTGATCTGTTTGGCATGTCCTATATAAATAATATTTGGGAATTTCTTTTGGGAATTTTTGTCCTAGTTCTGTGGTCACAACTTAAATTATTCTTTCTTTAAGAATTTATCTTTTAGAATGGGAAACAATATAATAATATATTGTTCGTAAGGCTATTTATTTAATTGTTTCTATTAACTTTCACACGATTACCACGACTCAACCCTTAGCCAGTCCAAAGGCTCCAAGTATTAGGGGAAAAATTCTCGCTCCAACGGTCAGACAGATTAAGTTCTGTCGTCAGACAGGTTCTCTTCCCTCAGGACCATGTGTAGCACATTATTCCTCATCCCTAAACCTTTGAGAGTTACCAAAATCTTCCGATTTGTTGGAGCGTCGAATTTGGAGTTTTCCTAATTTTCCATCAATTGCATTTATTATTATTCCTCTTCGCGGGTTCACTCTCTCTTCTTGATCCGGGTCAAATAATTTTCTTCACAACATTATCGGGCTGAACAGAAATCTCCATTTACACTTGATGCCAATTAAACGATTTTCGGTATAATCAACGCCGTTTGATTTCTGTTTCAGGTAAGATTTCGTCCCTCCTCCTCATCCTCCTCCTTCTCTTCCCGCTATTCGAAACGGTGAGCGAAATTGTTGTCCCAGCCCGGCTGTTCCGGAAGAAAAGAATAATCTGCTCCGACAATCGGCCCGCGTTCCGGTAACGCGTTTCCTGATTTTCCGTGATCTTTCCCGGTATCTCCCCCCACACCCCACCCCACACACCGGTGAGGACGCCCGGAGCCGATTCCAACCCCCCTCGGACTCGGAGTGCATGATGAAACGACCCCTGGCCAAGGAAGCCGAGTCGATTTTCCCGGAAGGAGACACGAAATCGTTCGGGATAAGGAAGTTCGAGGTAATGTCAGATTTGAAAGGCAGATGGGCAAAGGGACGGCTTTTCATTTTTCTTTCTTTTTCTGCCGGGCGGATCTTTGTGCTCTCCTTGGTTATTATTCCTTCGGCTCCAGAGGGCGGTGGATGTACAAGTTCTAATACAGTTTTCTGTTTCTTCTCTTAACCCTTCTTCTCGTAGATAGATAACTTGCATGGTAGTTTTCGGTATGGCCGTTTATTACAGTCGAGCGATCGGAAGGTGACCTCATGACATCATCGAGAAATGTGAAAGGAATTTAAAGATCCGGTTTATATTGAGCAGCAGTGGAAATCGCTTTGAAGTCAACAGAAAATAATATTCCGTTACTGTCAAAATACCCAGCATTGCGTAGTTTTTTGTTTTGACGTGTAACAAAAATCGCTCGTAGTTCGTACAGACTTCGAAAGTAGTTCCCGCCGGTAGTGATGGTGAAATTGGGTGATAGAACCAATTTTTCAGTTCCTCTCTTCCGGCTAAAATTTCGTGAAAAAGTACGCACGGATATCTAGATATACATTCGCCACACATGAACCAATCTGTGGACGAAAAATAATTACGTATTTTTTGAATCGATGGAATGCTTGAGATGACGGCCTCGAGTCGGACGGAATACAACTATAGAGTGGACTCGGAACCAATTTCGTAAAGTGTCCAAATTAAGAGTGACATATCACTCCGGTAACATATACCGTTTTTCGGTCTCGTGTTCAGCGCGCAATTAGGTTGAAAATGTCCAGGAAATTGTTGGGTCGGAAATGTTCCTGACCAAAATGTTTTCCGATTGGGTCGAAGTTTGAACGAGTGTCCGACGTTCGTCTAATGACGTGGAACTGACATATTTAACTCGTTAAATAACGTTCGGGCATTGAGAATTATGAGGTGCGCGTATATCTGTATTTAATTTTTGCATCTGCAGCGCTATTAGTGCTTTGTATTGTCCCATGGTATTAGTGCTGACCCGCCATCTACGCCGAGAAGCCGAAACCAGTGTCTACACTCCAAACTGGTGTCATTTCCGGCTCTTAAATTATTGGGTTTTTCTTTTTACAAAAGAAAATACATTTCTGTTTGTTACTGTGCAGTTTCTCTCTTAAGAGCTGGGATTAATCGTAGGTTAAATTTTCCACTGTTAACACTTAAGTTAACACTGCTCAATTCCTAACTGCATGTTATAACATTGTTCTTTTACAGTCATCCCTCTATAATGTTAATTAGTTCGGTTCGTTTAGTTTGGAAGTAATTGGTCTGAATAGTCTGGATAGGATTTATGCATTAACCCTATCGGGAATAAATTGCATGACGATTATCTTTCACTTTTTAAACATAAACCTGATGATAATGTTTAACATCGCTGTTAGTACATCTGGTACTGATATTTAAGATACGGACGGCAGGATTTGCCTTTTCCCCTTCATTATTTACATGGAATATGTATCTTATAATATGTTACCCTTTATAAAACACAAGGCGGTTCTTTAAAATTGGTAATTGAACTTATTTAATTGTACACTTTTTGCACGTACCGGTAAAATTTGTTTCCTCATTGGTCACATTACAACGCGACATGACGTGAATTTCAGTCTCGGAGTTTCGGATCTGATTAATTTACATAACTTTCGTAGTTTTCAGTAGTAGTTCGACTCACAGTTATTTGGTCCGTGGCCAAAAACTTGCGGATTCGGCTTTGCAGTTTCGTCAGTAGGAATGCGCAGTAATTAGTATCAATTCCCAACTCTTCTACGGCCAGTTCACAAAAAAAAACATTAAAATCGTTACCTATATTAATTAGACTGTTATTTGTCAACTAAACCACTGCTGTTCCTAGAGGAACGGATGTATATTTATGGTACTTTTTTACTAGTAATGGAGGCGAAAACAATTTTATATATACATATAACTTAAGAACGTTTCGGAGGCGTCTATTGATTGGAAACAGGTAGGATAACGAACTGTATATGCCAATTTCCCCAAGAAATATGGCCCAAATGTGGACATATCCTCCTTGTTTATATCACTGGTTGCAGTATATTTTTTTATATTTTCACAAAACAAAACCCCGTGGTGGAAAAGGTAGAATACTATACCCGGATATGATGACCTCAGTACTTAAAGTTGCCGCTTGGAGGGTTGAACCGTTATTTGTGTTATATCGGCAATGTTGGTTGTTCGTCTGCATGTATTTATACTGCATACTGTTTATAAGAATTTTGAGCGAATGGTGAAAAAATTCCACACGATTTAGCTTACGTGTATTCAAGGAAGGGGAGACAAGCCAAGAATATTTGTTCAAACCCCTCTCCCTGTAAGAAATAACGACGGGATCAATTCTGGATGCACGCTAAACCCATATATATATATATATATATATATATATATATATATATATATAAGCAAACTCGTATTTGTATAAACAGTTTAGCTTGGATACGGATATATCCGTTGCGGTTGCTCGTAAATTGCGGGGTCCGGTGTTGACGCAGCTGGGGGTGCCCGTGTATTAAGCTCAAATTACGGGCCTAGCGGGGTATTACACCCCCCAGCGTAGTGAACCAACCACCGCGGTCTCTGCTCTGTTAGACCGGCACTCTTAAGAGGTCCGGCCTTAAACAAATGCAGGGCCCCTCCTGTACGTTCAACGCAAATAGCCGGTTAAACAAACAAGACATCGCGTAGAGCGGTGATGAGTGTGACGTCAGACCAGAGAGAGAGAGAGAGAGAGCGCGAGCGAGGGGGATGATGCCGGACCCGCCGTCGGGGTCGCAGCGGCGAAGCCTGAAAGCACGCGTATATCTACGCCTCGGTGTAATCAGTTTACGGACGCCCACATCGGTACGGACAGGTTTATCTTATACGAGGAAAGTACCTAAGCTTTCGGGTCATCGACCTTTAAAAGTTGTATTTCAGTTGATGGCTCGAACAGCAGGGTTTTGTGCCAAAGCATCGAGTATCGAGTATTCGTGGATAAATTTAAATAAAGAAATACAACTATCTCTCCAAGCTAACGCTGCAAAAATACAATAAATTCCTTTTTTAATCTCCGGAATGCCGTAGATTTCGTGTGTTTCTGTCTCCTCTCGCTGGTTTGGTCTTTTGCTAGACCGGTTTCGGCTGCTCCAGCAAAAGACCAAACCAGCGAGAGGAGACAGAAACATACGAAATCTACGGTACAATAAATTCTATTCCAGAATTATGCCAAGTCCTGATCTTTTGGTCCAAAACCCACTTACTAACGACGCATTACAGACGAAAAGCAGGAGAAATTCATCGTCTCTGTTTTCCCTACTCGTTACATGTCGTTTATTGTTTATGTTTCGGCTATAAAAAATATTGAAAAAAAATTTGATCTACTTCCCAAACTTGGGTGTTAATCAGAAAGCGTATTATACGCTAGATTCCCTATAACTGTCAAAAGTGTTATAATTCCACAAGCTTCCAATTGCAGTTGTAAGTGCTTAATTGCGCTATTTCAGATACCCGAAAACAATAATAATTATGACGAAAATATTACCGATTCACTGTATTCGAATTTTTAAATAATTAATTCCTTTCCCCGTTTGCGAGTCCTGAACTTTATTTTTCTGTTGGATCACACTCCATATATTATGCTTGAAGTAAGTAAGCTGTATTTGCCTATTAAGGAGTCTATCCTTATTAATCAATACTGATTTTAATACAGTACTGCCGCTATATTCTGATCCCGACTTATGCTAGACCGATTTCTGCACCTCTTCATCTTCTGTGGCATTCTTTTAGAGGATCACAGAGTCACTGGATTGATGATACGTCAGAACGGGGTCGTCATGGAATATCCTACTGGATCCAGTAAATTTGTAATTCAATCGAATATCCGTCGCAGCCCCGATTTCCCGACTGGTGAAGAATGCCGTTCTGAATCGAATTTATTATGCCTCTATTTCTGTGTACCGCTATCGTTAATCACGCGGTCTAAATTTAAAACTGGTCTCATTATGTTTTCTTTCGCCTTTTCGTCCACGCTTCTTGCCAGGGTTTTAAATTATCGAGTCTCGTTTTCTTGTAGCCGATATTCCCGTTTTAGTACCGGATAGGCTGTTTACAAATCTTATTTTTCGATTTTTATTTTCTCCTCCAACAGATGTTATCCCGAAAACGTGCGGAAAACTCAATCATAAATTTAATTGAGGTTGGATGACGGCGAGGATGAATCGAACAAAATTTACAAGTTTGGTTAAATTATAAATTTAAGTTTTATATTTCTACTAACTCCTTCCAGGATTTCAGCTCCCTCCCCCGGGAAAAAATGCATTTTTTTTGCGTTTTCCCAACGTGGTGTGCATAGTAGGTACGTACAGTTGATAGTACAGTTGATATAAAGAAGTCTAAATTGTGCAAAGGGTCTTTGAAAAGTTTTTAACATACTCGATTTCAGAAAGACGTACACCGCCACAGTTTTAATATACGCTAAGTCCGATGGTGACTTCTTTGTATCCAGTTGGTGGATCGGCCACGAGAGGGGATTGTTTTCCGTATTCTTTTTGGTCGCTCATAAGTTTCCGGTCTCGGAAGACTATATTTCTGCAGTAAAAAGCATTCTGTTAATTTCTTTTTTTTAGGGCGTGTCTTTCAGGTGGGGTGGCCACCGTAGGCCAAAAGAGTGTGCTCAATCCCCCACAACGGTCTCGTAAATCTTTCTGGCCGGCTACATTTTTTTACGGGGGTACCGAGAAAAATCGGGTTTGAAAAAAAATTTTTTTTTTATAAAAGTTAATAACCCCTCGTTTTTATATTTCCGATGTTTTGAAGGGTAAATGGTTGACGGGATGATGTCCTGCGGACGGACCGCATGAAAACCCCGCGAACTTCACGAATATTTGGTACACCTCAAATATTTGGATTGGGTTTTCATTTGGCGGCGAAGTGGTGAGGGTGCGGGGGCGGGGACCCGTTTTGATGGGGGGCGGTTATTAATAAATCTTTATTGCGCTTTTCCCGTGTAGCGATTTTCCGCCGGCCCGGACCGGCCGCGAACTCCGTACCCGGGTTATTAGTCGGCATTATTAGGAATTAATTGCCAAATACCTGGTTTTAATTAGGTATCCTCCCTCCCGTGTAGGTACAGAATGGGAGTGTGAGAATGGCATGGGTGGGGATTATGCTGAAGGGGGGGGGACTGTTGGATTTAACATTGTAGTTTCAAATGATGTCCCGTCCATATTATTGGATTTTGGCACCGTTACTAAGGAACCCGGGGGTTCCAATGTGGGCTTTGTGGAAATCGATGATCGTCTGATTTTAGGCCTGAATTTGGTCCTGTGTTACTTACGGTTCGGGTCTCTCGCCAGCATCAGTAGTACGTGTTGACTAGTTCTTTCTATCTTAATTCTTTCAATCTTCAAACGCTAAACACAAAATGTTTCTTGTGGCTATGATTTACTGATATTCATGTGACGAGCCTGTTATATTTTCTTGTTTCGAATCTCCTAACGTTTGTTATTCACAGATGGAGGATTGTTACGACTGTTACGCGTTGAAATTGGTTAAACCCGATTTCTGTTTGTTCGTTTATGATAAGAAAAAAAAGTTACATTATAACAACATAGGACATAACTAAATTAGAGGCTTAGAACGAAGTATTTGGGACACTGCTGACGCGGTTTCGTCCCCTGCTAAAAGACCTTTATAAAACGTTCCGGACATTAACCGACTCCGTGTACTCTTTGAAAAAGATATTTTCATTATTCATAAGTCCCGCCGATGTTCATGTTTTCACGACATGCTAGAGGACAGCAGAATAAAAAAAATTTATTATTATTATTATTATTATTTAATACCTAATAATCCTGTCAACATGTTTATTCTTCAATTTTACCGGGCGGGGGGGGGCAATAAAATTTCCCCGTCCAGCGGGACCGCCGAAATTTTCCAGTAACGCAATTCGAATGCGAATTTAATCATTTTCCCGATAAGCGCCCGGCCGCCCGCACCGTGAAAAGCCGCAACAATAATGGCGGACCGCAAATAACAGGTCACATTTTTTACCACGCGCATTTTTCATTTCGGCCGTATTTTTCCTCTAACGGACACAAAGGGTGGAATTTTGTTTATTTTCTCGAAGTACCGTTCGTCGATTCAACTTTCAAACGGTAGTTCACTTTTGTCGCGTTCCAGACCACCAAAGGAGAAGAAGAAATCTCAGATTTCACGTGTGAAAAATACGAAGAACAAAGAAAATTATTTAAATAAAACATGTACTAGGTAATGACGCCGAGATAGTAGAGAAGACAGTACAGTATATTGATCATAATTGCGCTATAAAATTAAGTAAAAAAATTGCAAAACTAATATCTTGTGTTTCCGCTTACTGATTTGGTTCTGTATAATAGATATTGCGTCCTGCGTCCTCCAAGAATGGGAATATTGAATTTTCCTTCAGTTAGAATTTGAAATTAAATAACTCCAGATATTTTTCCGTCATTATAAATTTTTCGGACGCACATAAGATTAGTTTATTAGGAACTATTCCCGAAAAAACGGGTTTCTGGAATTAAATAACTTAATAGTAGTAAGGGTAGAATGCTGGCAGTTCGGGGGTGGAATCACCAGCTGTATATTAATCCCGCATTCGGTTCAGAGGGGGATGGGAAGAGGGACGTTCTGTCCCCCGCTGACGATTAATCTGGCCCCATTGTCCCAGTTTGATTCGCCGGCGGGGGCGGGGTAAGGGGGGCCCTTTAATCCCGAATATTAATTACGATCAGAAAAGCCACAGCCATGTCCCCGGCCCTAGGGTCTCGACTACTGGAGTTCTCTAATTTCCAGTTAATTTTCTCTGACGCTTATCGGTCGCGAAAAGACGATTGCTCTCGGCGAACAATGCCGCTCCCCACTATATCTGTTAATGGGATCTCGCTGGCCTTATAAAAAAAAGTAGTAACAAGTACTCGTTTTTTTAATTTAATCACCGCTACTTAATCAACTATCGGAGGAGCTCAATGGCGCTTAAACGGAAGCCGTGAACAATTTAAATTATCGTGATTTATGAATTTTCCTATTCTTCTAGATTGTGACATCTTCACTTCCCTCTAATTTATTCATCCTCATCGTAGGCTCATTCTTGCATCTTGGTTTCTACCCGCGAATCATCTCTAGTGATACTTTCCCCTTTTCCGAGCAAAACACCCAATCGCGTTGTCCACAAACGGCGGGAGAAACCTCGCAGAGGGAAAGCCTTAATCTAATTTATTTTATTATTTTCGTGGGCTATTAAGATAAGTGAATGACACTCAGCAGTACGACACTATTGTGTGTACATTTCTGTGTACCGAGTTGCGCGAGGATTTTGAATACCTTGGTTCTTGTGATCTGTCTAGGTAGGCTCGCTGGTTTGGTCTTTAGCTAGGCCATCGTCAGTAGATTTTGAACAGCGGGTCGCAAAGCGAGCCTCTTAAGCGTCTCGTCTACATTGTTGCTGCAGTCATTTTTAAGACATTCAAAATCAGCCTTCTGGTCTTTTTCGGATGAGAACTCAACAGATCACATGATCTCATATTGCTATACATAAAATAAGAAAAATAGGCAAATAGCGAACATTATAGTCTCTGAACTTGTAACTTGAGGGTAGATCGCTGGGCTCTGCATCTATTCATAGCGATATCGTTTATCCGCCTGGCAATTTTAAATTGTGATTAATTCTTATTTTGAATACTGTCTATAGTTTTGAGGTCGGGGGGCGGTAGGTATAGCTTGGTTGGGGGCGGCACGTATGACCCGATTATCGAGCGGTCGGCGCCGGGGTCAAGCCACAAGTGGCGCGTCCTCACCTGTTGCCCGTCGGGGCGGCTCCTCGGGCTAAGCTCACGGCTAATAAAATCAATTAGCCTCCCTCAAAGGGTTTATCCGAGGGGGAGACCCTTGTAATTGTCCCCGATCCTTGTGGGGGTGAAAGGGCCGACCCTTTCCTTCGCCCGCCCTTTGATCCACTCGACACCCCAGGGACACCCCTGTCCCTTGGGATAAGGAAAATTACCCCCACGGTGGAGAAATAAACGTCCCCTGTATTTTGATTGGCCGGCCTACTGCATCTTGGCATCGCAACAACAGACCCCGGGGTAGTGACATTGTCGACAAGAAAAATCCAGCCTTCACTCGAGGATTTTTTCTTCTGCATCCGCCTTGTCTCGTGAAGTCCAGTTTTTTTGTATTGTTTAATCAACATCGTTTACATGTTATGGGTGCAAATGATTTATGTATTGCTCTGATATGGTTCACATGATTATCACCCTCTGGTGAGACTTCCTGGTCTAGACAGAGAAGATCCCAGGGCCAGTTGGGTTTAAGCCGCCCAGTAGGAGGGGGGGGATAGTGGACGGGTAACGGAGGAAAGAGATTCGACGAGGGGATTAGGATGAACGGAATGGCGGGAATGAAATTAAAGAAACCGAGATAGACTATTTTTTTGTTTGTTTCTATCTGGCGAGATTCTATCGGGTGACACTGGTTAGACACCCAATCTGCTGATCTGTCTCTCAGCCGATTTATGCTCCCAACTACTCACGTTAAAAGACTATAAAGAAAAACCATAACGTAAAATTTTGTACGAACGAGAAATTCACGATAGGAAGGTATCTGCATTTTTGATCGGATGCGAGTATGCTCCTATTTATACAAATCGGGTTTTCAGTCGCCCCACCGTCCGCCGGCCTATCAAACATTCCGTCTGATTGCGGAAAACAATTAACTTGACGCCGATTAGCCTATCGCTAATGACACTGGCGCATATACGCTCTGAGTTCATACATTGATAATACCGCGTTGGCTTACGCCCCCGGGTGACGGAATACACGATTACGGGGAGCGTCAAATGGGCGCATGTATGACGCTGATTCATATTTCATCGGGTCGAAAATTTTCTGTTTTAGGGTCCTTCAAAGGGTTAATGGCGCGAGTCCATGTTTGGATTTATTTTTTCCCCTCCTTCCCTATAGTTTTTGACCCTTTCCCTCGGACGAGATGGGGCACATGCGATAGGGTTCTAATTACACGGCCGTAGGTATACGGCTCCCGGGTTAATTAACATTGGATGCCGTCCGGGCAGTGTTAATGGACTCCTCCTACCCGGGTGCACGTCTCTTTCCGCCTGCATGTAAGTTTAACGAGGGCGTAAGTGAAACAGGAAACACCCTCCCTCCTGCCTCAGGTTTTGTCCCCTTCTCAGAGAGCATTCCCTTTGTGATATGGGATCGTTCCGCGGTCTACAGTATTCAACTGTTATCCTCTGTTGGGAATTCAGCCATTTCTCCTGTCCGTCTCTTTCTTTATTAATATGGAACGACGAAAGAAAGAAGTAGAAACGAATCTGCCATGATTTCAGAATCCTGACACTTGAAATAGGTTTTTCGGACAAAGTAATTCAGTCCTTATCGAGGAGAGTGAAGTCAGACTTCCTCGCCAGAACACGATCGTACCTCACACAATACAATCTGAATAGTTCGTTCTCTCATCTGGTTGACATCAATGGAACAGTCCGAACAGGAACTTTTTTCTTTATTTTCAATAAATTTACGTGGAATCCCCATACGCGACTCAAAAGAATCGACTTAAACCGAAAATTTGGACTCTTAAGGACATTACTAAAACGGACATCAAAATTTACCTCAAGTAACAAACTCACAATATACAAAGCCATATTAAAACCGATACGGGCATACGGTATAGAACTATAGGGTTCCACCAAGACATCCAACATCGCTCGCATCCAGAGTTTTCAGTCGAAAGTTCTTCGAACCATCCTTAATACTCCCCGGTATGTTTCAAATCGCGAAATCTCGGTTCCTTAAGTTCCATTCCCGCCTTACTCCTCGTCCTAATTTTCTCGTTCCATTATCCCCACCACGACGGCTAAACGCCACTGGCCCAGAGATCACCTCGGACAGTAGTTAAGTCATGGTTTCTTTATCGACGCGTTCATAACGCGTTAGCAACCTAATTGCGCTATATAAGAAAAGCACGTTTTATAAGGGGTTTTGACATCAAAATTGACTCACAGATCGTAACTATTTAATAGTTACAGGCTCTGGCATTTAATACGAATCACTTATATACGCTGTGGCGTATCGCGAGCATTTCTCTTGCCTCTTATACTTTTGCCCGTGGCCTTATAATACACGGACGAGAGCCCCGCCCTCGACACGGCCATTGTGAGTGAGAGTGCGGGGCCTCGCCATTTTACAAGTTGCCGGTCAGTCGACCCTCCGTCGCCCGTCATTCGCTTCCGCCTGCTTTGGCGCTTCTCCGTTTACATTCCTCACGCGGCGGCTTTATACGCCTCTCGTTTTTCCCGAACCCCAGCGAAGATATGATCAACAAGGTATTCCTCATCCCGTTACTGTTACTTATTATAGTGCCATACACTTTTTTGGGGCTAAGAACTGTATAAATATTTTTAATACCGGTGTTGTAGTGATAGTGTATAGGAGCCACGTTAGTCTCGGTTTCAGATAGCTAATGCCTCAGCTGTCGGTTAAACTTGAATCGACATGACCTCCTCAAGCTTTGATTCCGTTCCGTAAACACTGCCCACCCAGAACTTTTAACAGAATAAATAAAATAACTTGGGGCATTGAAAGAACTTCAATGAAATTTCAATGTATTTGTTTCAATTGACTTGCATTAGGGATATTTTCTTTTCTCTCTTTTATTGTTGCAACTGTAAAAAATACAATAAGCAGCATTGATGCAAGCACTAACTACAATGGAGGAGAAACCCACTTGTTTAATTAAACATTTAATTAAAACCCCATTTTTAATTTATTAAATTTTTTAAAAACATTTAGGTCGCGTGGCCACTTCCTTTTCAGGCGTCTGTAAGCAACGTTTGGGATGTCGGAAGATAGTAGGGTTTTGACTAGTGGATTAAGGATATTTATTTTCGAGTTTTCAGTTTTCTTCCTTGTCGTATGGTTGAGTTGCGGGCAAGCCAGTTCTTTCCCATCTCATTCCCCCACCGATTTCCCACTCTAAGTCAATCTGAATTTATCGCCCGCCCTGGGGCTTATTAGGGGCTTACCTCGGTGGGCGGGCGTTTGGAGGAAAACGAAAACTTCTTCTCTGATTTACGGCCTTCCCACTTGTTAAAACCCAGAACAGTTAAAAGGCCCCCCCCGTTAGCTGTTGGGGGAAAAGAGCCCGGGGGGAACTCTCTTTTCTTTCCCAATCCTGGAAACACTTATTCTGAACTGTACCTTTTTCGTATTTTCGAAAAATGTAACGATTTCGATGCCGTACTACCGCGTCACGGACAGTCGTACAGTTTGAAGCCTAATCGGCCTTACTTTTAGTAAGACATTTGACGACTCATTTGCTCGTTGTGCACGTGAATGATGATGGGCAAGAACTTCATTTTTTTTTTAGTTCATGGGTGGCATTTGTGAAAGTTTTTCTCAATTAATGTGGGCCCATTCTTGCCGTTCATTCGTCAGGGATACTTTTCCTAGTTTCCAAATAAAAGCACCCTATCCCTGTTCAAAGAGTAAAGGAAGTACAGAATCCAAAACCACTCCCCCCCCATGCTTATTTATAATATTTTCATGTGACATCTCGTAAATCACGCGGCCCCATACTTTTAAACCGTTCATCTGGAGCGTCTGTAACTTCGGGCTCAATTGAAATATTAAAGGGAGATTGTTTCTGAAGTGAACTGGTTGAAGTATCTCCCTCCCCTTCCCTGTTGTTTCGTCCAGACGACCGGGTTAATAAGTTTCCATTTAAATTGTGGCCCGACTGGCATGAGATAAAAAGGGGTCGATAACCTCCCTTCTCGTCCTCCTCCGCCGGCTCCTAATTACCGGAGCGGCTATGAAAGTGCATTACTCTAATTGTGAGTGGCCGCGCCGGGGCACGCGATCCTCCCAACCGCCGGCCGCTGGCTCGAGCCACGAAATCGATTCGGGATTTACCCGTTGAGAAATCACTTTGAGATTATTCCCGGGAAGGGTTATTTCCGGATGAGGGTGGACGGGGGTTCTCCCTCTACGAGGTTCCCTCCGCCCCCTGGGGTGGACGACCCGGACGCCTCTACGAGACCGGACGTGCCTTACCGGGAAGCGAGGAGGAGTGGGAGGGTCAACGATTTAGTTCTGAGCGAGAGGTTGACGAGCCAGTCGCCAGGCGGGGCAGTATTGAGAGCACAACTCTCAAGCATATTTTTTTTAACTTTATCTTATTTTTGCACAATCAACTTTAAAGTTATAAGTACAATTGACACATGTATATTTTTCACGTGCTGTCTCGATAAAGAAACCACCCAATTATGGCACTTTTTGACATGATTTAACTACTGTCCGAGGTGATCTCTGGGCCAGTGGCGTTTAAGCCGCTGTGGTGGGGATAATGGATTGGTAATAGAGGACAGTGACTGAACGAGCAAATTAGGATGAGAAGTAAGGCGGGAAAGGAACCGGGATTTCGCGACTTCGTCAACTGTCGGTATGTTGGGGTCATTATGAATGGTGTGATTTGAAAATTTCCAGAGAGCATTAAGGATGGTTCCAAGAATTTTCGATTGGAATCTCTGGACGCGAGTGATGTTGGATGTCTCGGTGGAACCCCATAGTTTATGTCCATGTCGGTTTTAATATGGCTTAGTGTATTGTATTTTGTTACTTAAGGTAAATTTTGATCTCCGTTTTAGTAATGGTCTTAGAAATCCAAATTTTCGGTTTAAGTCGATTATTTGAGTCAGGTATGGGGGTTCCGCATAAATTTATTGAAAATAAAGGAAAAAGTTCCTGTTCGGACTGTTCCACTGATTATAAATTTCTTTCTCCCGAATCGCCCTCCACCCGGCTTCAAATAACCCCATTTACACTAATTATAGATTGCTTCTCTCCTCTCTCTCTCTCTCTCTCTCTCTCTCTCTCTCTCTCTCTCTCTCTCTCTCTCTCTCTCTCTCTCTCTCTCTCTCTCTCTCTCTCTCTCTCTCTCTCTCCCTCTCTCTCTCTCTCTCTCTCTCTCTCTCTCTCTCTCTCTCTCTCTCTCTCTCTCTCTCTCTCTCTCTCTCTCTCTCTCTCTCTCTCTCTCTCTCTCTCTCTCTCTCTCTCTCTCTCTCTCTCTCTCTCTCTCTCTCTGGAGTCCTGCATCGGATTTTATTAGAGCGATTCTCCACCGCATTGTTCATTTTCGTGGATTAACGGAAATTACCTCATACACATTTTCATCCATTGTCGCCCTTGATGGGGATAGGGTGATTTGCCTCGAAGTGAAAATACGTGGGCAAGAAATTACTTAGTAGTTTAGAAACTTTTGCTAGACCTGTTTCGGCACATCCAAAGCGCCAAAGTGACTACCACCACTAATGAAGATGGCGAGCAGCCGAAACCGGTCTAGCAAAAGGCCAAACCAGCGAGAGGAGACAAAAACACACCACATCTACGGTACTCCTAGCAGAAGTTGTAAAGGAGAAAAGCCTTCCCCTATCTTACTTATTATTTTCTAGTACTACCTATTCGCTCCTAGTAAATTATTGGCAGTAGGTCCTCATAGCAATTGCCGAGTTTAGGTATTATTTTGAAATTGTATACATAACAAGCCCCAATGAAAAAGATACTTGCTTAACTGTTTTAGTGGTTCCACAAGTAGCCTTCTTCTCTGTTTCTTAAAAATTCCTCTATTAAATCAGGAAACTGTTTCCCGAGTGCAAACTTTCTCACTCTAATTATTCAGAATAATTTATTCCAATTTGATCTAAATTGCAGTTCCTGTAGGGGAGAGGAATAAAAATTGAAAGATTGTGAAAATTCAGTTTTTTACGTCCTGCTAATTGCCAAGGAATTTCATTATTTAAATTCCGACTTACATTACCGGACATGTAAACCTCTTCTCAACTGTAGCATGTTTCATTGAATTATTCCTGAACCTCGTGGTAATGAATATGACCCAACTGTGGAGAAAAGGCTCTGAAATACACCAGAACAAAGTAATGAACTCTGGTCTCAGAAAATGGAATGAAATGTACAAGGTAGAAAAGGTTTGAAAGTGTGGGGGATATATATATATATATATATATATATATATATATATAACGAAATCATAATTCATGATTTCCATTTCGCCCATTGTTTTTATGGGCTGAGTGAATATTATTAATACCGGCTGCTGCCGACACAGAGAGCGCAGTATGCACATATAACGGCGGTCCCATTAATTTCTGTTCAGTTTTTCAGAATTTTTTTTTATTTTATTTAGCAAGTCCTCCCTTTTTCAGGGTCCGCGCGGAGGAAACCAATTTTCAGAGAGCGGAAGCGCCGAGTATATACATTAAATAATAACACGCCCGGGGTCCCGTTTTTACGGTGGGAAAACTCGGTTTCGAATTTTCCCGCTTTCTATTAAATAAATAAATAATATCGTACTTTGTCGTCGAGTTCGTCCCGTGATTTTTGAGCGTTGCAAATGGGTCTGGTGGACCTGTTACTACAGGATACCTCCGGGGATGAGTTTTATTTTCGATTGGGGACCCGCTATTCATAAGGGCAATATCGTACTAATAGTTCTCCCAAAATGTGTGTGTGTGTGTGTGTGTGTGTGTGTGTGTGTGTGTGTGTGTGTGCGTGCGTGCGTGCATAGGTTTCAGTAATTATTCCCGATTATTATACCAACATTGTGCAGGAAACAATTATTTTGAATTGAAACTAACGGTAAGATCGCGCAGTACTGTGGAAGAATATAATTTCGCAAGGGTTGACACACCGGAAAGGGTTTTTCCCTTGTCCCTCCAGGGAACGCCTTTAGACGTTTCGGAACTATTACCGGTTCCATCATGACGGGAGCTCATTCGTGTGCCCTAATACTTGTATATGAGAAGGCCAGCGGGCCGTCATACATGCATTAATTCGTCGATTGTCTACGATATCATCCTACTTGTATTTAAAGATAAATAAAATATTTGTACTAATGAAAAATATATAAAACACTTTACACTTAACAACCCCTCCCAAAACACAATAACAAGACACGTATATATACACAAGACGAACAGACAACGACCACAGTACAAGTGACAGTGCAGTGAGGATGGCCAAAAAACATCCCAAGTGACTAACACAGCAGCCGAAATCGGTCTAGCAAAAGACCAAACCGGCGAGAGGAGACAGAAACACACGAAATCTATGGAATTAATTGAGGCTTTTATTTAAGCAAACCACTGTTGATGCCGGTTTTTAATTCCTCAACCTTTAATTCGGATTTGCGGATCCCTCTTTGCCGCCCGACACATGAGTTAGTACTTAAAAGGTCGGAGATCGATCGACCGCCCCCACAGGTTGCCGCCCCCACCCACTGTTTCCTGCCGAGATGGGAAACAAATAGCATTATTTGTCCGTTTGGCAGCCAGGCAAGTAGAACGAATTATGGGGGTCAAGCGGAAAACGATAAGAAAATAGCGTCGGCCGTTTATTGCTCGGTAACAGGTACAACAGGGCGCCTTGGATTTTTTATATTATTTATTGTATTTTTTTATGGCATCCATTACAACCGAATTGTATAATTTGCATACAAGATTTATTTTTCTTAAACTTTCCGTATGTAATAGTCTTTTTGCATTTTTCACTATTTTCAATATCCGCGTTTATTACCTATTCTTAGTATATAATTTGTTACATTAACATTAACGATATCCAATTTGTTTTTATAAAATATCGTTTAATTTCAAGAATAAAATCAAGGTAGTGGTCCGCGCGATCCAAAATTGGAGTTTCGTAATGCATTTTTATACTCAATATATATTCCATGTTAGGTGTTCTTTGCCTGGGGGTTAAAATTTTACAAGAGATTGCCCCAATGTCGTATTTTAAAGTATATCGGACCCGATTATACCTTTACCGTCCTCATGGGGAGGTCAGATCGTTAGCCGGTTTCGAGATCCTTAAGGACCCCCTCCACAGTATGCAGGTTCAATTAATTTTTTCTCTCTCTCTCTCTCTCTCTCTCTCTCTCTCTCTCTCTCTCTCTCTCTCTCTCTCTCTCTCTCTCTCTCTCTCTCTCTCTCTCTCTCTCTCTCTCTCTCTCTCTCTCTCTCTCTCTCTCTCTCTCTCTCTCTCTCTCTCTCTCTCTCTCTCCCTCTCTCTTTCTCTCTTCTTTTTCCGACCGGAGTGGGCAAGAGAGAGAGAGAGAGAAAGAGAGAGGGGCCGAGGGAGAAATAAGGGTTGTCCGGGTTGTTGGGAGGGCGGGGGTGGGACTAAATTTTTAATTTTCCAATTCGTTTAAACCCTAGTCTCTAACCCGGAAAGGAAAATTGGGATAGAAAATTCTCGTGCCTTGGTCCGCGTAGTTTGAATAAACTGAATATACACGGCTGTGGTTATTGGCCGGATACTGGTTATTTTATGAGCCCCCCCTCATCCCCCTCCTGTGTACTTAAGACCTGGAGAATTCTCTTTACTTTCTTTGCAACTTTTTAAGCTTCTTATTTCCAGATTTTATTCGCCTTCACTTTCCGCTACACAAGTTACAAGCAAGAAATTGAAATTAATTCGTTTTTTCGTAGTTTGAGGGGGGGAATGGGGTGAAAAGCGTCATTGAGACGCCAACTAGATTTGAAAATCGCAAGAGGGACGATTAATCTCGAATATTTGATGACACGTGACATTTTCTTCACGAAAGCGCCGTAATATCAGTAAATTATCAAACAACAACCAAAAGTATGAACGAAATGTAACGTTTAATACCAATAGTACGAAGTATACATGTGAAAAAAACTGTTATTGGTTTTTTTATTTAGGGCTCTGGTATAATTTTTTTTTCGTTTTTTATAATTTAAATATATAAATGAAATATCACATTATCATTTGATTAATTTTGATTCCATTTCATCTCACTTTCAGGGACCTATTCGCCAACACTTGTGTGTACTTGTGTCAGTTCTGATTGGGACATAAATTTGAGTCTACCGTTTGTCTTTGATTGTTTGTCAATTAAACGTAGAACTTTGATGAGAGTGAGTTCCAGTTGGACACCGAAACGTGTATTCTCATTATGGTCGTCCCTCGCTGAAATTTCAGTATTGAACGTCCCTTATAACGTCCATAAATGTTCACCAACTTTCGATCTATTTAAATATAACAGTTCATGAATGTTGACGTTTCCACCTGTGTGGAACTATTTTTATTATGGAATTTTTTTTATTAAACGTGTATTCATTTTTTTACGATTTGTTCAATGTAATGAAAATTATTATTACTTATATAAATATTTTTCAATGTATAAAAACTCTATTTATGCAGAATATTGTATATTTTTTGTAACCCATTAAGTAAATTATAATATCGGGATTCTATTTATGAAATGAGATTGTTACGAAAATCGTACAACAGTTGAACTTGCGTCCGGCTTTGGAGGCGTTCCTTCTGATCTTGAATGGAATAATTCTCTTATAAATATAAATTATTATATGGGGAGATTCTCGATTACATATAATAAATAAATATTTCTCGAACTGTAAGAAATATATTTATACAGGTATATTTTTTTTGTAGCCCAATTAATAAATTTTATATATATATACATATATACACACGGTAGATTTCGTGTGTTTTTGTCTCCTGTCGCTGGTTCGGTCTTTTGCTAGACCGGTTTCGGCTGCTCGCTATCTTCAGTAGCGGTGACAGTGCAGTGAGGATGCCCGAAAAACACCCAAAGGGACTAACACCGCTACTGAAGATGGCGAGCAGCCGAAACCGGTCTTGCAAAAGACCAAACCAGCGATAGGAGACAGAAACACGAAATTTACGGTATTCCAACCCCTCGCAGACCACAAAACAGGTATGTTAAACTATGTGTATATATATGTATATATATATATATATATATATATATTTATTTATTTATATTTATATCGTGACATCATTTTAGTAAATTATTACGAAAATTCACAGGGGGTGTGGTGACATTTTTTTAATTACAGACGGGGATGAAGGTATAGAAAGGTTGGAAACGGCCGCATCCCGCCGGTTATCACTCTGTATAAATGTACAGACGAATCGAGTTAAACGCTGCCATTTCATTTAGTATTAATTAGAACGCTGATGACTCGGAAGGTACAACGGACGTTTAAATTAAACCGGCGGAGCGTTGTTTGCTGGCCGGCCGTCCTGTCCGCGCTGCCTTGACGTCCGTACAAATGATCCGCCGAGGGCGGAACTTGTAATTAAATCTCGGGGGGTGGCGGAGCGGAATGGGGTTGAGATTCGGCGGGGGCGGGTTTTAAACGGTGTTCAAAAATCACCGCGTTATATAAGGTCCGGCCGGTGTTTAATATTTTAACGAAAGGATTTCTCCTGACGCAGAACTTCCAAAAACCCGACTCTACGATGGGGACCCGATTGAGTTGATACATACATTCGAAATTTTCTGGTCCTTTTGCTAGACAATTCAATTCAATTGATTCTCCCTTCTGCGAGAGTTGCACTCTCAATACTGCTCCCCTGGCGACTGGCTCGTCAACCTCTCGCTCGGAACTGAATCATTGGCCCATTCCCGCCGTTGGCTTCCTCTCTCGAATCTCCTAGAGGCGGAGGGTCATCCGACGCCGGAGGGAACCTCGCATAGTGAAAAACCCCCATTCATCCGGAAAAAATCCTTCCTTTAGCTAGACAGGTTCTCTGGGGAGTTAGTTACTGTTGGATAAACCATTTTCAGCAAATTTCCGGCCTAAGTTTAGGCCTAGATCAAGAGTCGACGCGTTTGGTTGTGAAGTAAAATTGAAAATCAAAGTAAACTATTTTCCATATTATTGTTTCTCATTTATACAGTTTTATTATTTCTTACAAAATATGATATAATATGAGCCACTAAATAATTGTAAATATATTCAGGGTTCTCGAATAATTTTTAAATAGTCAGGGACACACAAAGGTATGGTTTTATTTTTTCACAATCAACATTACAGTTATAAGTACAATTGATACATGTATATTTTTCACGTGTTTGTCTCGATAAGAAACGACCCGATGATGGCACTTTCTGACACGATTTAACTACTGTCCGAGGTGATCTCTGGGCCAGTGGCAATTAAGCCATCGCGGTGTGGGGATAATGGATGGGTAATAGAGGAGAGTGACCGAACGAGCAAATTAGGATGAGGAGTAAGGCGGGAATGGAACTTGAGGAACCGGGATTTCGTGACTTTTTCGACTATCGCTATGTTAAGGTCATTATTTGAAGCATACCGGGGAGCATTAAGGACGGTTGGAAGAACTTTTGATTGGAATCTCTGGTGCGACCGATGTTGGATGTCTCGGTGGAACCTCATAGTTCTATACCGTATGTCCATGTCGTTTTTAATATTTGTATATTCTTAGTTTGTTACTTTAGGTCAATGTTCATGTCCGTTTTAGTAGTGGTCTTAGAAGTTCTAATATGCGGTTTAAATCGATTCTTTTGAGTTAGGTATTCCACGTAAAAAGGTGTGGTTGCACCTCACAAAATATTGCCGATTTGTTTTGTCTTCTCTGGCTGGCATTTGTGAAAGTTTTGCTTTCAACACTGCCTGCCGACTGGTTGTTTAATCTTGTATACATATCTAATTGTCGCATTCTACCAACGTATGCCTCGTTAGGGATACTTACTTATCCTCCTTTACGAGTAAAGCACCCCGTTACAGCCTTCCTGCTAACTGTCCTGTAATAGATTCTCGGGATCAAAGGAGGGAGGGGGGGAAGCATTCCAACATTCCACTGCTATCAGGAGTTCTCTTCTGGCTTCATCTTAGATTGGGCAGTCGCGCAGGATGTGGATTCTTCGACTTCCTAGTAGGCCTCACACGATGCGTATTGAGCGAACCGTATCCTGTTACCAGTAAGAAGAAACTAACGCTCCACTCGGATGACTGGAAGGCGAAGGCTGCAAGGGATATCATCCTGGCTATTAACTGTAGGTTAATTGTCGAATGGTTTCTGGGGGCAGGCTTGACGTCGTAATTGTTTATGTCCTTATATTACGCAAGATTGGGCCATATGGCGCATAACGGACCGCGATTTCCGATTGCAAGGCCGAGGGAAAAAATATGGACGCGCGTCCATATCCGGGACGGCGCCGCCGTTTCCCGTTTTACGACGACTTCAGGTTTATCCCCGCGCGCCCGAACGTCTTGAGTTTTGACGAGGGTCGTATAAATGTTGAGCCCGGGAGTTTAATTTAAAGCCTTCCCTTCTTGGGGGGCTCTTCCCCGGTAATAATGATCGGGCGGCGGGCTATCTTCCGTCTCGCTCCTGCTGCCGTATCCTCCCGTCTCCATCTCCCTCTAGCCACCACCCACGGTGCCGTCTTGAAAGGTTTAAAATAACCGAGGGCGAGCCTTTGATGCGATTACGGTTATTACGTTTTACCCCACTGGGCTTTGCGCTTCCTCCTTCGCTACCTTTAATTAATATCCGAATCTGGGTGCATGTGAGTACACACACACATATACATACAGTAAGATCTCGTCTTTCACGGCGTTACCGAGTATGCTTTCTTTTAACAATTTGTTTTCCCTATCGACGCCTACCGGAATATGTCGCGTTACAAACAACGAAACTGTTTCCAGAATTATGAACTGTCTGGTATTATATTATATAAATATAATATACTTGCATAGATTTTAACTATGTTTTTCTTCTTTTTCAGGTAAGTTTCTACCGTATATTTGTTGTTTGGACAAGATCCGTATACTGCTGTCTGTATAGTGGTCCACAAAGGTAAGCCAAATATGTGTATAATATTTCGCGATTGCGCCCTCCCCTCCCAGTCGTCCCAGTGTCCACATATGACATAATTGAGGGTTGAGTTAGGAAATTTTATTGTTTTAAAATTCATGTGTGGAAGGATTATCATTCTCATATTTCTTTTTATACTGGAATATTACTTTCTTTTAATGCGTCGATAAACGATCTCAACTCTTACTTGCGATCGAATTAATTATTAACAACTTTATTCTGAAAGCGAACTGGGCCTACGGAGTCCAGTACGGGGGTGGTAACTCCTAGAGCATAAGATAATCCATAATCCTTCGTAAAATCTTTTATGACCCACTTTGTGGCGCTACCCGCACAACGCTTTCTTAGTGGAAGTCCTGTTTCTACACACATAATACCAGATTCCTGATATAAATCTTCCCATTCCAAAATCTCCCTTCGTTGGAATCCTTTAATTCCACTGCTCCTGACCGCCGCCTTAAGTGGAAATGGTCACGTGATTTCCTCAGTACCTGGTAATGGCAGAAGCGGGCGAGAGTACCATCGACGGGCGGAACATTCTCTATCAAAAGAATATTCGAGTTATCGCTGAACATAATTAGAAAAATGTAGTCGTGACATAAAATAGAAAGGAGAAAAAATGGATGTTATGGATCAATTTGGCGTATATCCCAGTTGTACTGCCTGAATCGATCATACAATTTTGGTATCGAATATCGTTATATGTAAATAAACGTCCCGAAGTTAAATAAATAAAAATAAGTTATTCGAGTGCGTGGAACTTCGACCTACAGAATTTGTCTCCGATGTCGTTTATTATGACGCGAAACTCCTTCTTGTGGGCTTCTCGGCTGAAAATTCACGCTTTGTTTGATGTTTGATCGTGAAAAAGTGGATAGAAAAATCGGTCGTATATAAATGGTGGCGGTCGGTTCTCTCTCTCCGTCCAATGCATCACCGTTGCGCATCATCAATCCCGCACGGCCGTTCCAGTCCCCATTCTCCGGGGTGTCATCACTCATCCCCAGTCGACGATTACCACCCGCCCCCCGAGGTGCCGTGCACTGGCACGAGAACCGAAAACCGGGGATATCCAATACGCACGAGCTTTCTGGTCCTCATGAAATCGGTTTCGTGCGATCTTCGGACCTAGCTCTCGGTGATTTTTTTCTGAAACGTTGTTCACACGTCGCGGACGAAGATTGATACCTGAGGTGCGGCCTGCAGTTTTATTTAAAATATTTTTTTATTACCAAAACTATATAAAACAATAAGGGACATTTATGTTCCCACTGATTCCCCCCCTCATATTTAAACATTAATTTTTTTTTTTTGATGTTTAAAGCACGCGGTCACTTTACATTAACCAAAAACGGCGGGACCACAAATGGCTCCCGATAGTAGATCATGCCAAAAAAAATGCATCAATTAATATCACCATTTTTTATTCAATGTAACGTGGCCGCATAATTTAAATGTATCAAATAAATAAATAAAAATAGAGTACAATTTTATAAAGTGTCAAAAATGGGTAGTGATGGTACCCAGAATAAATGCTTCCGTATTGCTTTCGACATGCCCCCAAGAACACGAACAGAACACGTACACGACTTATAGCCCAGGCACCAAAAACTGGCCGACATAATTGACAAAATATCCACGAAACATAGGGACAAACTCGGAAACCACCCGAATCCCCTGACATAGTCCTGCCAGTTACCACCCAAAAAACCCCACCGGCTGACCAAAGGCGTACCACGAGGAGCTTGGGTTCTCACTCCGTGCAACAGTGTAGTGAAATCTGTGAATTAGGCACTTAAAGTGGCTATAGTGTTATAGCGTCAACGACGGTATACGACCGGTCGTATACTGTCACCAGTGTTCCCAAGTGTTCAGTGCACCGACACCCCCAGTGTCGCAAAGTGCAAGTGCTAAGTGTGTCAATGAGTGTGTGTCTAGCTTAAGTCCTCGGGTTTTTAATGTTGACTTTCCCGATTACCACATTAACATTTTAAGTAGTCTCTGTCTTAATAACCAAGTACATAAACGTAGTAAGGACCGTGGCCCGGAACGCATGTATTAACTAACCAATATTTGTATATCGTTTTTCGATTTATATGTATTGAAAAATAAAGATGGTACCTGGGGTGAAATCAATGCGTCCGAGTGACTGGTCTAGCAAAATATCGGTCTAGAAATGCAATTTTGCATTTGGCGTTTTGCCGACTCCCAGAACTGGGAGGGCCTGGGTTCCCGGGCCCCCGTAGCCGATAATCGAATAATGGGGGGCCGCTCGCTTCAAAAGCCGTCCAATCGGAATTATTTATGACCGCCCGTGTAATTAGTGGCTCCGCCAGAGGCGCCACTGTGCGATCGCTTATTGATAAATAATTATCAGAGCGGCCACATGACGCACAATCGGATTAGGCGCCTGCGGTTTTGTCAACTGGCACAGTCCGAGTTGTAGGGGGTGGAGGGGGGGTTTGTAGTAGGTTATATACCGGGGGATGATTTGTACGTTTTAAGAGTACCATATACGCCACCCCCGTATGTGAAAACAGGATAGAAACGATATTTTAGGAATATTGATACACGCTTCGCCGTGGGTTTGCCTATATTGCAAACGACAACCTGTGAAACTTTAATGAAAATAAATTATTTGTAAATGAGTCGCAGCGGGTTAAACGAACCGATGTCGGATAATCGGGCGATAAGTTAGATAATAAAAACTGGGACCAAATTCAGTCGAATTACCTGAAATATAATAGCCGTTATCGACCTTTTATTTATGATGCAGAAAAAATAACATTTTGAAGAAAACACGATAAGTGCGAAATACACCGCAAAAGGATTCTTCAAACACCGTAGATTTCGCGCGTTTCTGTCTCCTCTCGCCGGTTTGGTCTTCTGCTAAACCGGTTTCGGCCGCTCGCCATCTTCAGTAGCGGTGTTAGTCACTTTGGATGTTTCTTGGCCATCCTCACTTCACTGTCACCATCACTGTTAAGACTCTAGTTAAGACCACAGGGTTTATAAGTCTGTTGACCGTTTCTCATGTCTGTCCTCCATGATAGAGGACCCAGGAAAACCGGGTTTTTTCTATGTTCTCCCCATCATGTAACCTTCCAGAATAGCAGCGAAATAATGGTTTTAATATTTTAATACCGTTTAATCTATTTTCCTCTGTCCTCGACTACTTTGTAAATCCAACCGCACATCAGTTTTTAAAACCCGAGTACAGCCCACAGCAGTCTAACGTATAACATTGTGTCATTTGCACAATTGTGTCCATTGCCCCGTAATTGAAATTGAACAAAGTGATAATAACGTTTCTATTGGAGCTGTTAATGTTTCAGTTGATGAAACAAATGTTTTAATCAGTCCCCGATACTTTGTTCACTGAACACGCGGTTGCAGTAAAATGCAAAAGCATAGGGCACTTCACTAGCTATGCATGGAACCCACTTTTAACCCCTCTTTCTTGTTATATTTCTCGGTTAATCGCAGAATCGACTTCTGAATTAATATTTGATCGATCCCCCCTGCCCCTGAGGCTTTGTTCTCATCCCTCGGTTTTTCTCCGCTGAGATGAGGTGACGTCATAAATATTTAAGGGCTAGTCGGCCTCCACTCCTCCCAATTAGGGGGCGGCGACCGCCGCATTCGCCCAATTGGGGAGGCCGGCATTTTCTTTCTTTTTATTAATTCAGGCATAATAATTCTTTTGTCGAGCCAGCCGTCTCCTTGTATTTGCCGGGAAAATGGAAACGTTATTGGGACAGCTGCCGGGTTTATTGCATGACTTGTGGAATGCGCTCCCTGGAGTTATATTCACGAGACCTTCTTTTGGCTTAGAAAACTGTTCGTTAAAATTTATTCGTGAATATTAAGATGAAGATGAAGATCGTGTTAATGGTTAACGCCACACAGGACCTTGTCCTGTTGATTATATGTATATCAACTAACACTATAGTGATAGATTTTATAGTGATAGTGATTATATCGTCATTATCATCTCAAGTTCGACAATTCAAAGTCATCTTCCAGTTTTCTCTGTTCAGGGCTACCGCCCATCAATTCCTAATTCCAGAGATCTTCGCATCTCCGTTCACTCCATCTATCCATCCGAGTTTAGGCCTACCCACTTTCCCGTATTGTTCCAAACTGAGCAGCTTCTTTAGGATTGAAATCTCTCCTTCCATTCGGGCGATAAGTTCTGCCCACATCTCAAAGTGATTATATAGTGATCCAAATTGATAGATTTAATAAAACTGTGGACAATAATCGAAATCGGTTTCTTGTTATTGCACCTTAGTGTCCAGTACGCCGCGTAATGTGGTTCGCTTTGGCATTGTGGACGTGTTCTGCAACGATTAAACCCCCTGGACGGTTCTGTGTAGCCCGGATTTAGGCTTTCAGAAGAAGATTTTCTCCTGAAAACTAAATCTGGAGCGAGGCTCGGAATTTTAACGTCGGCGGGGAATGAAAAAAATCGCGTATTAGCGACCGTGGTGGGTTTCTTAAACGAAGTGAAATTGCTTCAATTTGCCCCCGACCGACACCTGAGACGCGTTAAATGCGAGCTCATAAACCGGTTACGTGTCCCGAGTTCATATTTGTCCCGGGGATTTTAGTCCTTCCGAAAAGGTCCTTTGGAGGAGATCCGCCTTTCCCACGGAAGCTAACTCCATCCTGCAGTTATCCGATCGAAATTATTAATTTCGACCGTACTTCATTTTTGCCATTAAATTAGAGTCAAAAAATATTACATTTCCATTCTAATTGTTACGATACATAAATAAATACCGTAGATTTCGTGTTTCTGTCTCCCCTCGCTGGTTTGGTCTTTTGCTAGACCGGTTTCGGCTGCTCGCCATCTTCAGTAGCGGTGTTATTCACTTTTGGCACTTCGGATGTTTTTTTTGCATCCTCACTACACTGTCACTAGCTTAAACCGATTTACAAAAATCCCACCCCCGCGCCTCAAACAAGACAAACAAAATCCCCCCAAAACACAATAACACTATGAGCATTGACCGATCCGTCCTATTACCGGGTACAACATGCATACACCTGGGTGGGTGGTAGGCTGATGTTTCATCGATTTCTCTTACGAGTAAAAAAATTCTAACGATCTGGACAATGAAGTACGATAGGGATTCTCCCTCCCATCTCTTCTTGAAAACCTCGGGGAATAATTGAAATTGCACGTAACGAGTTATAGCGGGTCTTCCCCGTTCCCCGTTCCCCTTGGTAGGGGGGTGGGTGGGGGACAATCTTGGTAGACAAACCCCCCGAAGGTAGTAGAATGGGGCAAACTTATGCCACCCCCCGTCTTTCCCCCGGCTACTCAATTATCCTAATACGCCCCGACCGAGAATCGTCGTCTCCTCTTCCCACTTCGACAAACGTATTCCGACCCTCCCCCTCACCACTGTAAGTTTTAATTGCGTTCTCCCTCCCTCGAACGGCTGGGGACGCTTTGCCCCGGAAAAAGCGAAATTTCGGGATACCCGCCCCCCGGCCCACGTTAACGCAATTACCTCAGTAGACCGACCGGGAGAGAAAAAAAAAGTTGTAAATAATTTACGAACGGTTTCTGCTTTTCTTGTTCGTTTTTTCAATTTTGTTTTGTTTCTCTTCTTTAAAACCGGGGGAAAAGATTTGTTCAGGGCCCTCCCTACCTTGCGGCGACGACGAGAGGGCCGCTCAATTATGCACCCCTGGCTGGGGGTGACTGAAGTAGGAAATGTGTTCGAAATTTACTGCGGCCTGTCGGTACAATGAATGACAATTTCGCGTGTTTCTGTCATCTCTCGCCGGTTTGGTCTTTTGTTAGACCGGTTTCGGCTGCTCGCCATCTTCAGTTAGTCAGCGGTGTTAGTCACTTTGGGTGTTTTTTTGGCATCCTCCTGTACTGGCTTAAACCGATTTACAAAAATCCCAACCCCCTCAACTCAAATAAGACAAACGAAATCCCCCAAAAACACAACAAACAGACAACCATCACAGTACAAGTGAGTGACAGTGCAGTGAGGATGCCTAAAAAACATCCAAAGTCCGAAAACGGACTAACACCGCTACTGAAGATGGCGAGCAGCCGAAACCGGTCTAACAAAAGACCAAACCAGGAAGAGGAGACGGAAACACCCGAAATCTATGGTATTCTAACCCCTTGCAGACCACAAAACAGGTATTTTTAAATCATAAATGAGGAATTATGACAATTTTTTTTATTTGATTCTCCTTTGTGGTTGGCCTTTGGCTCTCAAGACCTGGTGACTTGTTCATTAACCTTTCATTTTGTATCACACCTCTGACGGCTGAGGAAATTTCGCAAAGGTAAAACCCCCATCCATCCAATCGGATAATCGTTAATTATGATAATTACACATCAGAATGTTTTGCACTGGTTATTATCGGTTAAATATATAGGTACTGAGATAGTGTATGTGTTTGCCTTTCAGTAACGATATTGAGTATGTTGCACCTTTTCAGAAAAAACGACCGATAGTTCTTTATTTACGATTCCGCAAACGTTATTGGATATCTTGCGGCCGCGTTGATAAATAGCTGAATCGTTGATTTTTTTTTTCGCGCGCGCCTGCGAATAGTTTTAGATAGCAGAACCAAATCCTTGGGTTTCTTTTTTTACTTTTTTGTGGCTTGACTAGCTTGACGCTATTTTGAATAGATGAGGTGAAATCAGAGTACGCAGTTTTGCTTCCCTATGAGCTTATACGGGCTATTATAAAATTGAAAAAGATATGGAGATCAAATTTGGTGCCCATCATAGGGGGCACTCTTGAGGTGTAGGAGCCGAAATCTAACTGGGCAGAACCTCGAAAGGAGGTTAGAAGGACCTGGGTATTTATTTTAAGTTATCTAAATATAAATATGTACCAATAAAGATTCGGGTAAATACAAGGTCTATCAAACATCTTACACTGGTTGCTTTTTTTCTTTGATTCTTTTAAACGACGCTGAACTACGTGGAAGTATACTTATTCAGTCTCGGGTCTACAATTTATCTACAATTTGGTCTCGTTTTAGACCAAATAGAATAAAATATTATTTTCGACTCAGCCGGTGTGAGATTGATGTGTATTAACCGTTCCCTAAACCTGGCCGTTCATATTTCACTTATGGCCGGATGACTGTCCTCGCAGGGTTGTCCGAATGTAATCCCCGGTGTTCATGTTTCGGCTTATACGCACACATATTGTGGTTGTTGCATATGTGCACTTGAATTAACGGACTGTCCCGAACCCGGGGTAATCTTCAGGGGGATAGAAACAACAGAATTAAGGACGCGCGGGCTAGCGTTGGACCCTTTTAAGGGCCACGGAACCCAATATTATACATTATTATGAGTAGGTACGGGTGCATACCCCTCATACTTGCAACTATTCCACTTAGTTGGGACAGGGCTTTGCCTGGAAACGAACAGACGAATGAATTAACCAAAAATGTACATTTAGGTTTAACTGGCGGCGTTTATAGGATGCTTATATCCAATGAAGAAATCCGTTTCTCCAGTTCGTGGATTACAACCGTATTATTTCGTCGCGGCCCGCCATTGCACAATTCGGAATAACGAACGCGAGGTATTGTGAAAAAAGTTTTTTTTTCTTTTAGCGAGGCTCTTCCTTCGGTGACAAGGCCGCCTGCAGGAATAGGGTCGAATGTCGATAGGTCAAGAACCAATCCAAGACGGAGGGTTGCGGTATTGGCCAATGCTCAGTATTGCCCAATCCAATTATTGCGCAAGCCGATGGTGTCACTCAGCTGTCGTCGGGCTCCAGGCATTTATAATTAATTTTGGCATCCTCTTTAATGCGGCTGTTATGAAACACCGCAGTTAATTTGCCCAGAGGAATAGAAATATTTTCAATGTTTAGTTCTATCGCTTCTTTTATATTTTTTAAATCATCAAACGACTCTGAAAGCGGGACGTACTGGACTGCCACAATCGTGTTTACTTTTGGAGCAAGACATACCTGCAATACGGATTTGACAGTAGAGCCTTGGATAAACAGGATAAAACTAAGAAATAGAACACTTATAAGAACAATCGAACGAGTCACTGGCCCTGATTGCGCTGTATAATAAAGGAAGGAAAAAATTCCGAACAAGTTATGAATAAAAATCCACTCAAGGTATTCAACTTTATAATCTGAAATTAGTTTAGACGATTTTTCAAAACCACTGTTCTACTAATAAGTGTGCTGTTTTTATTATTTGCAAATTTATCGACTCAGAACTCCCTGACTTATACTAACTTATTGCAACATGGAACCTCCATTTCCTGCCTAAATGTTCCCTGTTAAAAGTGGAACAGAGAGTGAAATATTTCCGCACAAAATAATAATCACAA
Organism: Lethocerus indicus; assembly: GCA_019843655.1. Taxonomy (NCBI): domain Eukaryota; kingdom Metazoa; phylum Arthropoda; class Insecta; order Hemiptera; family Belostomatidae; genus Lethocerus; species Lethocerus indicus. Next base: position 8,730,414 of record JACDQD010000001.1, read on the forward strand.
GAAATTTCAAGGAATGGAGAAAACTGGTAATTAATTTTTACTAAATCGTAGAAAATATATATGAAAATATTATTAACGGAATGGGAAATTTCTTCACACGGTCTTAAAAGTCCATTAAGTATATATAAATATTCAGCTGTGATCAGTTCCTGAATACAGCACTGTCGAGCCAGAGAAGCGTTTATGGCGCAACCTTTATTAAGGGTAGAGTTTAAGACATCCTCTGTGTTGCTCAGTTTTAAAATTTGTGGCCAGATAAAACATTTCACCGCCTTTGAGGTCTTAAACTCCGGGCCGCCGGTAAATACCGCGCCTCAAGTGTAGCTCTCCTCTCGAGAAGTGCTTCCTCAATATATAAACCACGGAAATAAACAACGTCGGCACCCTCAGAGTGGTGTTATATACCGTACACTGTATAATGAGAACCAGGTTTCAGAGCAAGGGGAACGTGAAAGTGGTTTGGAATTGAGGACGTGCTGTATGTACATTTGTTTCACTTTGTGCAATGGCATCTCAGGAGGTCTGACGATATTTAATTATTTCATGCTCCACTTTGGATCCAATTTATTTATCTACAGAACTTAAATTATAAATTTATGTAATTCTCTCGTATCACGTGATAATGACAAATTGTTCAAAAACACAGTAATATCGGGCTTGCCAGTATAACATTCTGGAGGGGTGATCATTCAATCGGTCGGAATGCCCCGAAAATATTATTTAAAGGCCGTTAATTAAAAGTTCAAAGCACAATGAGTGTAAAAATTAAACCCCCCTTCAAATTGATGATGAATTAGGCCTCGTAAAAAAGATTTTCTGGTAGAAAAAAAACGTCAAGCTCAGGTCTTCATTAAGCATTTAATATTTTATTATTTCCACGGGTAATCACAATTTTGCGAAGCAAGCAAAGAGCGGAAAAGGGCGTAGTAACGACAGAGAGGGGCCAATTTATTTATTTCAACAGACCTTTAATTATGAACTCGAAACGTTCCGAATTTCGGAACTCTTCCGGTATTGTAACGGAATTGAGAATTTGTTCGAAAACACAGTAATATCGGGCTTGCCCGTATGACATTCTAGAGGGAATGATTTTCAATCGTTCAGATTGCCCCGAAAATATTTAAAGGCCGTTAATTAAAAGTTCAAAGCACAATAAGCGTAAAATTTAAAACCCCTTTTAAATTCATTATAATAATTCGGGCTTGCAAAAAAGGTTTTCTGACAACAAAAAACGTCAAGCTCAGGTACCTCATTAAATTTTGAATTAAACTGAAAAAGAAGAAATTTAATTATTGTCTTTCAATTACTAATAATAATGTTTTATGTGTTTTTGCTTATAAATAAATCTATAAAAGTGTGCATTTTTGATCATTATTTAACTGTAGAAGTTCAAATTTACTGTCATAAAAAATTTTGAAAAACACTTTTCTAGACACTTTAAACACACCTTCAGTATGTCGGACGAAAATGTGAACAACCATAAATAATTAATTTGAACGTTATCTCTTATATTTGTGCATACTTATGAACAACAATGCCCCATTGCGATGATTCCAAAATGATTAATAGTGATTATCACTGGTAGCTCTGGCATCCTGTCTGAACTGCATCTATTATTCCCTCATTCATTGGCAAATTCGAGACAAAAAAGAGATATTCCTCATTCGATACGGATACTTCTAGTTGATATTTTCGAGAAAATCACGAACAGTGAAATAATATTCCAAACCCTCGCGGGACCACTGTAAAATATAACCTAAAAATAACTGTAAAACCTGAATATAAAGCTCATAATATTGTATATAACACCGATACAGGGTCTGTTATTTTCTTGCAGTTAGCTCGAAAACGTCGTATAGAAGTGACAGCGTAGTTATACGGGCGACGGCGTAAACACGTTTATCGACGTTCATCTTTCGGGAGTTATCTTTTTACGTTCCGAAAAAAATTATTCCCAGTTGTAAAAAATACGCTGAGACGTTCCTCCTCCCCTCTATTGTCGTTCGTGCAACGCCAGCGTTTCCCGTTCGACGAACGTGGCACGCCGATTTACCCCCCTCCTCCGGGGGTAACTGGCTGAATTTTTGAATTTGATAGACTCCAATAAAATAATATCGGGCGTAAAGCGAAACCGTAGAAATAAATCTTGCGTTTTACTAGCAATCCCCCAACCCTACCCCACGTCCCTTATTACCTCATTTCCCCATTGCTAAGGTCGGTTTTATTATGCTTATTTCTCATTTTG